>JAOTON010000678.1:27500-415000 GCA_034440635.1 Lepas anatifera | reverse complement strand
GTTGGGGTAAGTTGGAGCTCGGCTGACAAGCTGCTGCACGCGTTGCAAATTGTTATTGGCCTCGGTCATCGAAAGTGTTGGCACCTGGCGGATTTTTTTGGAAACGCCAGAAGAGGGACTGACGTCTGGCGCGGCTGCTTCATATCCGGCGCATATGTAAACAACCTCCTTGGTCTCTACACGGTTCCTATGGTAACGGATTTTCAGTCGTGGTAAACTCGTGAAAGAGCGTGGTTATACGTGACGTTGGGTGGACGTGAATATTGAAGACTGGCGTTATTTTCTTGTTTGTTATAATCTTGGAAAGTTCAAAGAAAATGGAGAAGAGACGGATAACCATTAGATCCAATCAGAAATGCTGCGTTCCTCAGTGTGTATCCTTCCGAAGAAAGTGTTGCAGTCTCAGCTTTCACAAGTTTCCTCAGGATAAGGTGCTGTCCAAACAGTGGAAGTTGAAACAGAGAATTGGGAAGAAGATAGGCTCAAATGCTGCTGTCTGTTGCAGACATTTTCAGCCATCTGACTTCCATTGACATCCACCTGGTAAGCGGCTGTGAGGCCAATGTGCAAAGTATGGCATTTTCGACGAGATCTCGTCGGCGCGAGTGCCCTTGGAGACAGGACCGAGTGGTGCGAATTTTATCAACCTGGTGCGAATTTGCAAGGTTAGTGACACTTAAAATAAACAAATAATGGCTGAATGGCTATTAAGACACAGGAGGGGCCTTATAAAAAGCCCTTAATTAACTGACTAATGATTGAGATAGCATTGCATTGCAGGGGTAGGAATGGGTGCATTTTTTCCCTGGTATGTGGCATACTGATGCGAATTTTTGGAGGATGGTGGTGCGAGAATTTTAGATGGCTGGTGCGACTCGTCTGGCCTGCTGCCATACTTTGCAGACTGGCTGTGGGGCAATCCGCTTATGCCTCCTTCCACTCCCTTGAGCCTGCTTCTAGCAGGAGTAGGCCTTTATCCTTGGGCCGTCATCAAAGGCGGATCCAGGATTGCCGATCGGGGGCACCTTCCCGGGGGGCGAGGCGCCATTCTTGACCGAGAAACCCTATCGGATGGGAGCAAAACCCTATCGGTGGGAGCCGACTTTCGCATCCTAGGGTGGAGGGGGGTGGGAAACGAAATTTCAGGGGCGTGGCCATTTCAGGGGGAGCCGAGGGTCAATGGCGGGGGGGGCACATACTCCCTTTGCCCCTGGATCTGCCTATGGGGCACATGCCCACTTTGCTGTCCCTTTGGATCCGCCTATGGCTGTATTCCTTTTAGCCCGGGAAACTGACATCTTGAAATAATTCGGTAGATATACGCCTTTATTCGTTGCAAGCTGTCTGAAATTCCAGTTTGAATGTACGATGGAAAATGCGTTTCCAAACATAAGCGTCGCCACCGGCAAAAATTGGGGGGGTTGCAGCAAACTTTAACCTGATCCTGACTACAAACTTTGCTTCTTGGGACCAAAAACTCCTCGAATTTGGGCTTCTCACTGCCTTCTGCAGCGGCTGGTTATAAGCCACTGCCACATACCAGGCATAAAACACGTATAATTCACCGCTTACCATGCTATTTCGGGGCCCACTGACGTTGTTTACCCTTCGAGTCCCTCTTTCGCGGCCATCTTGGATGGCACACTAGCGCCACTGGTGAGCGTGACCGGGGTCAATAGAGCACAAGGCAAAAAGTGCGCCGGACTCGTCTACATAGTTGCTTGGGATGAGGATTCGTGGACTCTTGCTTTGGTTGGGGATTTGAACCTCGCGGTGAAGAATTATTATTATGGCCTTGGTAGTAATAGAGTAAGGAAACTGGGACTGGTTGTGGGGAACATACTTGATGCGCCCACGCGCATGGCACGCGGTCCATACTGGTTTCATATAGTTCCTGTTATTTTTCCAGAACCTTTAAAAAGTGGGGCCTAGAGTGAACTTTTAGCTGGGTATTGACTGACCAATGCTCAAAATGGGTGACAGGGGAGCATGATAAAATGATTGACCTACTAGACATTTGGTAACATCTCAAGGTAAGCATGCATTAGGTACTTTAGGTACCTGCCTACCCATAGGCGGATCCAGGATTGCCGATCGGGGGGCACCTTCCCGGGGCGCCATCCGGACGGGGGCGCCATCCGGACCAGGGTGGCGCCACTTATGACCGGCAAAAGCTATCAGGTGGGCGCCAAATCCTATCGGTGGGCGCTGACTTTCGCATCCTGGGGGGGTGGGAAGCGACATTTCAGGGGGCGCCATCGACCTTTCAGGGGGCGCCGAGGGTCGATCGGGGGGCACGTGCCCCTTGCCCCCTGGATCCGCCTATGTGCCTACCTCAACCTTCTTGCAAGTAAAACTCAAGTTTCCTTTGATAAGCTTACCTAAGTGTTTCAATGGGCACAGCTGAAACTTACAGTCAGCATCTCACGCCGTGTGTAGGAAGTGCCTGTATTTTTAATTTTCTGTGGTCTTTTGCTCACCATTTATCATCAAGCTGAAACTTGCATACTTTTAAACCAGCCAGTTTAGTTCTATGATTTGGAAGATTAAACTTAACTTTGCAATTGAACTATAGGTTTTAAAGAAATTAATGATTCGCTTTTGCTCTTGTCGGGACCACACATTTTATGTAGGTATAAATTTGAGAATTGTCAGAGGATTTGAAATTTTTTGGTGTTTGAATTTGTTTTAGACTGCCTTTAAAATTCTTGGACCAAAACTAAATTTTGAAAATGTGATCCAGTTTGTTTTTTAATTTTCATATTCCAGATAAAATTTATATTTCATGCACAGATTTTGAATGAAAATGTCAGAAAACAAGAAAATACAAATTTTGAAAGCAATTGAGCTTAAACTACAAGAGATATTGGTTTATACATGGAAGCCTTTACAAGTGTGTCAAACATTTATATGCCCATAACTTTTGAAATTGCCTACAGATTTTAAATTTCCTTTGTTCGTTTGAATCAGTGTCCCATGTTACTTGAGAATATGTGTATATAGAGAAATAGTTTGACCCCAAGAATTTAAAAGTGTTAAACAATTTTGAATTATTTTACACCTGAAAAAGTTAATAGCCTGAAGACCATCTAGGCTAATTTTGAACAATATCCTCTAATAAGTACTAAACTTTTATGACCTGAATGTGACAAATAAAGGCCATGTGCTCAGGCTTCTGCTCCACAAGCTATAATTGCCAGATAACCGCCTCTGGGGAACGTTCTTTTCATCTTGGGGCATCAACTGGTCTACGTTGGGGGAACCAAATTACTTTTTCTGACCTCTGGGTTTGGTGCTAGAACCTTGTCTCCTGCAAAAAGTAAGGGACAGGTAGAGGACATTCAGCATATTTGAAATAGTATTCAAGTATACAGTTATTATTTCCAGCTCTGTGTGACAGAGGAGGCATACATCGCATTGAGTTTGTGACAGCCAGCATAATTTCTGTACCTCTGCTGGAAATGAAGCTTACCTGAACCCTTGAGCTGATCTGAGGCCCTATGAGTCGATCTAAGGCCCCTGAGCTGTTCAGGCGCCCCCTGAACTGGCCTCTGATGCCCTATGACATAATATGGGCCCTTTAGCTTATGTAAGGTCCCTTGAGCTTGTTTGGGTCCCCTCCAAAGGCGGATCCAGGGGGCACGTGCCCCCCGATCGACCCTCGGCGCCCCCTGAAAGGTCGATGGCGCCCCCCTGAAATGTCGCTTCCCACCCCCCCAGGATACGAAAGTCGGCACCCACCTGATAGGTTTTGCCGGTCATAAGTGGCGCCCCCTGGTCCGGATGGCGCCCCCCCGGGAAGGTGCCCCCTCCGATCGGCAATCCTGGATCCGCCTATGGTCCCCACAACTGTTTTATGGTTCCTAAGCTGAGCTGGCAGTCGTAAGATTGAATGGGGCCTCTTGGGCTAGTTAAAGACCCTCTATAAGGCGACCTGGGGCCTCTGATCGGAGCGGGCCCCCAAAGTTAATCTGGTGCCTCCTGTGCCAAACATGGTACTAGAAGCTAGTCTAGGGCTTCTGAAGAGTTATAGGGCTCCTGAGCTGAGCCGAGGGCCATGAGCTTGACGTGGCCACCTTGAGCTGTTCTGAGACGCTATATAATCCGACCTGGGGTTCATGAGCTCAGCTGGGCCCCTAAGCTGACTTGGGGCCCTAAGCCGAACCCAGCACGATGTTACCGCTGCCAGAGATACGGCCACGTAGCTACGTCGTGTAAAGGGCAGGAACAATGTCGGGAAGTGTTCGTCGGCGGTTCAATATATAATAAATATAAATATACCAATGAAACATTCGTACGTTGGTACAGTACCTTAAACATTTGCTAAGAAACCTTGACGAAGTTTTTTGTGGGAAATTTCTTTGACATTGGTCCTTCTTTGACAACATTGACGGGAATTTCTTTACCCTCTTTCAGCCTGCCCTCCAAAGAACATACTCAAGATGGCTGCTAATCGGATTAAGACGCGCATTGACGGGGGCGGGTACCCGCCCCCCTCGGGTTTTTCAAAGATAGCAGAAAAACGGCGGCGCTAGTGCCGCCATACTTGGCATACATTTTCCCTCATTATTTTTACAACTGTGAAAATTTTAAGGTTAAGTCATCTCAGGTCAGGTCACCAGTACAGGTCAAGTGACCCGACCTCAAAAAACGTTTAAGATAGCATAAGTCGGAGCAGGGTGAAGTTATCCGATTGAAACTCATATCACATAATGGCCCCACCGAGTTCTCTAAAATGTGTTCCGGTATTTTTGATATCGATGACCTAAGGTCAGGTACGAGGCATGACCTCTCCATTGGAAATACATGGGAAAAATGGTTTTTACGGAATAACTCAGTAAGGGATGGTGATAGAGCATTTATTTTAGTTGCATTATACTCGCCTTGGCTTTGCAGTTCTAATAATATGCATTTTATATCATTTGACCCTGACCTGACCTCAGGTCAGGTCAAATCCTTGTTTTGACCTAGCAAGGTCAAATTATATATCATTCGATTTGGCTTGCTGAGAGGACTCGTACAGTTTAAGTCGTTTTGCTCTATCTTTACTAGTTCAGATGAAATGGCCGAAAAACTGAATTTACATGTTATCCCTATGACGGCATGTTTTGACATCTCGTGACCTTAAATGTGACCTGACAAAAATGGTTCAAATGTTTTCGATGGAGAAGTGGATGGGCAGCCCAACGCCGTTTACCGTTTTTCGCTACCTACCGTGGTTCTCGAGATCTTAGGGGGGCAGGTACCCGCCCCTCGTCAATGCGAAGGTGGCTCAGACCCCGTCAATGCGCGTGTTAAAGCTGTCGGAACTACCCCTGGTCAAAAATTTGGAAGTAGCCACCCCTGTCCCCTCAGTACAGGAGCCTGTGGAAAATGCACTTCTCACCCGTATTGGATCTTCAATCCGTAAGATTGTTTGATTGTTAGCTTTGTACGATTCTTCTTAAAGGTTTTCTGGAGATATCTGGAGTTTATTGAAAATACTTTATCTGGTAACTTCTTCGGGAATTTGCCGCTTTATGCGACGCATCCAAAGCAATAGGGACGCATCCAGGAAGTCTCAGCCTCTCAACAACAAGTGTATCTATTGCTTTGGTTGAATTTAGGCCAAGCTGTGATGAATGTATATGTAATGTATGAGTTTGATAGCGTATCGTACTTGAGAGCCACATTTAGACTTTAAAGGAGCGGGTTGAGAGGTGAGTTGCCTTGGAGTGCCTTGGCTGGCGTCCGGCACTGTGCGGCAGTTACGCCAGGCCTCCGCTCCACCGGGCCCCCTGGGTCCGAGGGTTGCGGAGTAGGCGCCAGGACAAGAGCCTGGCGCCGGGGCGGGCGCTCCCGCTTGCGACACAGTCGTTTGGTGGTGGGCGTCCGCCTCTGAAGACTCTCTGCCGCCCTTCGCCTCCTCAGACCTTTGTTTGGGGGGGCGGGGAGGGCGCCGGGATTGGGGCCCCGGCGCCCGGTGCCGGTCGCACAGCTGGCTTGTCTGGACTCTGTGCAGACCTAATTTCATTGATCTGAACACCTCTTGGCCAATGTTGGCTGCCAGGTAGTTTGCTAGTTTTGGACTTGGCTCTCCCTTGTGCAATTCCTTATATTGCGAGCAATCCGGGGCCCAGTTCATTTCAATTTTTGTGCCTGTTTTTTGCCTCTGATATTGTCTTCTTTCTTCCTCCTCTTTCTGCATGTCTGACTTGTATGCTGACCTTGCACATCTTGAAGAATATACTCGACTGTCTTTCGACACTTACATCTTAAATGATGAGGGTTACACTTTTGAGGATGAATTTGCTCACATTGCAGGTCAATGTAGATACAACAAAACTCAAACTCTTCAACTTCAGAACTCAAATATTTCAATGATCTATATAAATGTGAGGTCGCTGCCCAAAAATTTTGATGAAGTTGTTACCCTCCTAGAAAACTGCCCAACTAAATTTGATGTCATCTGTGTCTCAGAAACTTGGCTAGACGATAACCTAACTAGTTCCTTCCAAATACCAGGATATAATTTCCTTGATAATTGCCCTGAGGCTCATACCCGTGGCAAGGGATCTGCACAATATATTAAAGAGCACTTGAAACATATTGCTAGGTCTGACCTGTCCTGCAATGTGACTGAATTTCAGTCAACATTTATAGAAATCACTTCACCAGTATCATCTAGCATACTCATCGGTACAATGTATAGGTCCCCTTCATTTGACTGTTCACCTTTTCTAAATTTCCTTGATATGATTACTGACAATATTTCCAAGTCGAATAAAAAATGTGTCATTGCAGGTGATTTCAATATTGACCTGTTACAAGTAAACAACTCCTCAATTGCAGACACTTTCATGTCGTCCATGGCATCAGCTGGATTCATCCCCACTATTACACTTCCAACCAGAATTACAAATTCATCTGCGACTAATTGATAACCTATTTATGAATTTCCCTCAATGTTTCCAAAAGTCTGGGCTTCTTATTGATGACACCGGCAATCATCTTCCAATCTTTATTAATTTTGAGCATGTCAAGCAAAAAAAACCCAAAAATCTCAGTCAAACCAAGTATTTTGACCTAGCCTTAGTAGATACACTGGCCCGACGTGTTAAACATAAACTAGACCAAACCCCTGCCACTAGCGACCCTAACTTCTATGCTAATACATTAATTAATACAATTAAAAATGAAATAGGCAATTTATCTAAATCACAAAAAAATATCAAGAATGAACTAATTCAACCTTGGGTAACTACTGGTATGGTGAAATGTATAAATAATAAGAATAAATTGTATCAAAAATTCTTAAACAGAACAACACATAATAGACTTGTCTTTACATGATACAGAAATAGGTTAAACTCAATAATTAAGTAATCTAAGCAAACTTTTTGTAGAAATAAGCTTGAACAAAACCGCAGCAACTCTTGCAAGCTCTGGGAAACCATGAATGAAATAATAAAGCAAAAAAGAAAAGGAGTCAAACTGCCAGATTCCTTCACATTCAACAACGAGAAAGTAAGTGACCCACAGGAAATAGCTGATCAATTTAATAACTTCTTCGCTACAATAGGGAAATCTCTTGAATCCCATTTATCCCCTTCAAACATAGACCCCCTCTCATACTTAAATGATGTTCAAAGTGATAACTTTATGAACCTTAGGCCTGTGACCTCTGAATATGTCTTGCATATCACTAAAGAACTCAATAACACTGGTGCTGGTTGTGATAATATCACTGCCAAGATACTTAAAAAGCTTACCCCTACTTACTCACTGAAATTACCTTTCTCATGAATCTTTGCATTGATAAACATACATTTCCTGACATTTTTAAAATAGCTCTAGTAAAACCACTGTTCAAATTAGGAAACCATGATCATTTCACAAACTATCGCCCAATATCGATCCTACCAGTTCTTTCAAAATTACTTGAACGAATAATTTATAATCAGTTATCAGATTTCTTGGAAACAAATAACATCCTCTACAGTTATCAATTTGGCTTTCGAAAGCAACACTCAAGTTTCATGCCATTATCTCTCATCTATGATAATCTTACGTCCTGCATCTCTAATCGCAAATCATGTGTAAGCATATATTTGGACCTAAAAAAGCATTTGATACAGTTCCTCACTCCATTCTTCTTTAAAAAATGAAAAAATACGGAATTAGGAATGAATCTCTTAAAATACTTGAATCCTATCTAGAAAACAGAGTCCAAATAACCAAACTTAACATCTCAGGCAAGGAAGTTCAGTCTTTGCCCAAAGTTTCTGAAATTGGCGTACCACAGGGGTCAATTTTGGGCCCCATCCTCTTCTTAATCTATATAAACGATATCTATAAAGCTTCCTCGGCTCCAAATTACTACCTCTTTGCAGACGACACTTCTCTTTTCTTTTCAGGAAATAGCTTGAAAGATGTTGAAGCCGAGATCAACAAAGAAACACCTAAAATCTACAACTGGTTATGTTCCAATCGACTTACTCTTAACATAACTAAAACTTTTTTATCAGATATACTGCATAAATGAAATCAAGCCCGATATCAATATCTCCCTTAATAATCAGCAAATTAACCGAAGTCATTCTATAAAATGTTTAGGCGTACATATTGATGAAAACCTCAAATGGAAAACTCACATCTCCATGACTTGTAACACTCTGAGACGTAATATTGGAGTAATATCTAGGGCGAAGTTCATGCTAACAGATAAAACCTTGCTTATGTTCTACAATGCTCTAATCCTCCCATATCTGGGGTACTGCGCTCTGGTTTGGGGGTCAAATTATGAAACAAGCTTAACCAAATTAATCAATTTGCAGAAAAGAATAATAAGAATTATTGACTTTGCTGATCCAAGGTCACCTTCAAGTCCAATCTTTAAGAAGCTTAACTTTCTAAAGCTACCCGACCTGATAAAACAGCAAAAATTACTAGTCCTACATGGTTTCATGCATGGAAGGCTGCCTCCTGTGTTTGAAAACTCATTCGAATTGAATCACTCCACTAGATTATCACGACGGAGAATGCACTTCAAAGAACCCCCAGGAGAAACAGTATATAGAACATTTGCAGTACCAATTAGCTGTCCTAAGGTGTGGAATAATGTTTTCGCTATTAAAATACCTGATATTAATGATATACCTCCTTCTAAGTCATTCTTTAAAACAGTTACTAAGAAGCTGTTCATAGAAGATTACTAGGATTCATGTGTAAATCTGTAAAACCTAGAAACTAATGTATAGAGACTGGCCAATATAAAATATACCTTGATGTGCAGTATTTTTTATTATATCATATGCCCTCATTCACTCCATCTTGAGCTCATCTGAGTGACAGTCAGAACCTTTCTTTATTCTGTAATATGTCCGAATTATAAGACAAGGAGCTATGTCAAGGGTTTAACCTTACCTGCTCCTTTTGTCCTTTTCAACTTTCCCTTGCAAACTGCAACCGCACACCTCTTCTTCTTCCCCTGTCATAATCTCTCTATCTCTCTCTCTCTCCCTTCCCCCTCTCTCTTTCTCTCTCTCTTTCTCATCCCCCCTCTCTCGCTCCTTCTCTCGTTTTTTCTTTTATTTTCATTCTTAACCGCCTCATTCTAAATTACTTGGGGTCCACATATGTTGCATGTAGCTTAGGTTAGGCCACTATGTTCGATAGTTGGCCCATAAAATAGCTGACCTCCTGTAAGTCGTCTGCTTGCTGTTTTGCTTTGTTTCATGGTGAATCTGATCTACGAGAATCTGCGGAAGCCTGGCTGACGGAATCCAGATCAGACTGCGGACGCCCACCTCGGCTGACGCGCTCATCGGGAGGCCTCATGAAACTCCGGAACCGGCCTTGTTTTTGTTTTCGCTTCAGAGTCTGCCAGTCTTCATCAGCAGTAGACTGGAGGCGGCCACCAGCGAAATCTGGGGGCACCTGCTGCCTCTGCCCGGCCCTTTTCGGACCCTACCTACATGAAAGTGCCGGCGCCGCGGGCGGGGCGTCGGTGGGACTGTTCGCCGGGAACCTTCAGCCGACTGGCTGGGGGACTCGGGACCAGCTGGACATCGTCGCCTCAAGAGCTGCGTCCGTGGCCGTCCTCACCCAGCGGCATTCGGCGCACGACCTCCGGATTCTCTGCCGGCACATGCCGACCTGAATGTGACCTGCTGGCCTACAGTACGTGCCGTCGGCAACAGGCTCATGTAGAGGCCACCTGAAACTCCAGCCGGCCTTGTCGCTCCTTTTTTAAAAAAAGTTATATGCGTTTTGTGAAGCTCACCAGGGAGGGTCACATTCTGCCCTAGCCAGTCTGCAAAGTGTGGCAGCAGGTCAGACGTGTCGCACCAGCCATCTAAAATTCTTGCACAGCCAGGTACCAAAAATTGGCACCAATCTGCCATATACCAGGGAGAAAAACACACCCATTTGTATCCACACGATGCAATGATGCAATTCTACCTCTCATACTAGTAAGTTAGTTGAGGACTTTTTATAAGGCCCTCTCCTGTGTCTTTATAACCATTTAACCATTATTTGTTTGGTTTTCCAGTGTCACGTTGCACCAGTCTAACAAATTTTCACCATGTTGATAAAATTCACACCATTCGCTTCTGTCCCCAAGGGCACTTACACTAACGAGATCTCCTAAAAATGCCATACTTTGCACACTGATGCCCTAGTGCTGTCTGTGTTTTTTTCCTGCTCTGAATGTAGTTTTTGCATTCTTGAAGGTACCTACATGGGAAAACTTTTGGCATGTATTTCTATATTTTCAAAACAATATAATATTTTTCAAGAAGGTTAAACTGGCATTTAGGCATCACTAAAGCCATGGAGTGATTTTGATCCAGTTTTTTGTGTGCTGATGGGCAAGTCTGTCTACAATGTGTTGATTCATTGCAGTAAAGGGGAAAGGTATCTTAAGGTTCAAAGGGACAAGGAGGAATTGCTTGTTCAGCATTTATTCTGACTACCTCCTGTTTTTTCTTTTAATGACATGTTCCCTACAGATTTTGGCTAACCTCCCTTGAGACATCCAACTGCCTGAAATTTTTTATAAGAATGATTAATTGTTGGAATAAGAAATAAACCAATTTCCTTTTTAGACTCAATATTTAACCTTCTTGATGTTGGAGTTTTGCACCTTCTAGCACTGTGACCAAAACACTGAAAATAGTGAAGTAGCCAGCTAGTAAGTGTTTGGTAGCCAGCTGATGAAAATGATTTGTTCACTGTACCAGAGTTGTTGTGAAAACCAAATTTGGAACAGGTTCATGAATTGGGACAGCACTCTCACAGTTTTGGTTTTCAAGTAGCATAAGTCATACTCTGGGTGGGCGCTTTGTCGTAATAGGTAGCACCTTGATGGCATTTACCTGTTTTTACTGTGCTAATGTGACCGAATGTACATATGGTTCCAACAGTATGTTAAGAGATTAATGCTTGCCTTGGTCACATCATTTTCCTATGCCTTCAAGCTGTTTCAATCAATAACATTAGAAAAATTGCAAGAGTATAATCTTTTTTCAAAAATTATACTTTGTACATTTGAAACATATGCTGATTCCTTGCGCAATCTCACAGTTGCATGAAAACATAAAATGTGAGGTGGAGTTGTCATGTTAAAAATGTTTGAAACACTATTTGTAGAAACATTGGCCTCATCCAACGATGTAGACGTATTCTTGACTCTGGCCACCTCCTCCTGCTGTACGATGTTCTAATACTACCATTTTCTCATACTGCCTGCAAATGTGAGAAGGTGAATTCCAATATAGATTGGTAAAATGCATAACTCTCCAGAAAAAAATAGTCCAAATAATCGGGGGAGCTGATCAACTAGCCAACACCAGTCCCTTGTTCAAAAAACATCAAATTATAAAACTCCCAGATCTTGTTCAGTCTTTGCAAATTCTGACAATACATAACCATATTATTTGTGCTCTCCCCTCCTGGATGACATTGCATTTCAATCAAGTCAAGGAAAATTATTGACAAAGACAGATCAGAGTCAATAGGCACTTCCTGGTGCCTTATGCGCCAACTATGTAGCATAAATTATCTTTGTTTATTTCTGCACCATGTACCTGGAATTTGGTAACTGCATCTAAAATTAGGAATTTAGCTGATGTTCCCAGAAACAAAACATTTTTCAAACTAGTTCTAAAAAAATGTTCTTGATACCTACTCAAGTTGGTTCGAATACTGTGTTACACAACAATATATATATTATCAAATTCTAACAGTCATAAGACATATTTGCATCCCTTCTCATGTCGCGCGTGGAGCGCAAACCGGTAGCCTCTGGAGGTCTTACAGGCCCGCCTCAGACTCCTTGCTGCCTTATCTTCCCTCACTTGAATCTATACATGTATATTCAAAGCACACTCGTTAGAAAATACAAACATGTCAATCAAAATAAAAAGACGTCCGACCGGACACCACAACGCCGACACACGAAAGGCGCCGTGCATCACGCACCCGTGACCGCCCTCGGCCACTCCTACACATGTACAGACGCGCGGCGGGGGATGCGGCTCGCGGTCGATGCCGGGCCCAGCGGACCACCGGCAGCAGCAGGAGACAGGCTCCAACTTGTCGATGCACCACCAGGGGCAGGCGACCGTACACAGAGGCCAGCCAGAGCCCCGCAAGTCAGCAGCAATCTCGGTGTCGACAGATACAGACCTGGCAGGGGAGGGGGTATCAGGAAAGACAGTCTCAGGGCTAGTATGATCTAGGTCTGGAGTGGCGGTGAATATTTAAACTGGGGTAAATTTAAAAGATGGTGGTAAAGGCTCCAAGAGACATGAAAGCCACGGGATGCCTGTCTTCGACCTCCCTTAACCTATATTTTACGAGGACTTCCCCAATTATGAAAGAATATCAGCCACTCACCCGGTGTGCGATCGGTCAAACTTTCCACATACAGTAGACGGGGGAGAAAGAATACCGGGAAAACTAGGCACCGGGCGTTTTTAGGATAAGAAGAGTGCAGCTCTGGAGTCGCCTCACATCCGGCAAAGATAAACATACAAGTACATATCCTCACTCGACCGTTACAGTAGATTCTACCTAGCTTAAAAGGTAAAGTGCCAGAACATTTATATTGCATGCCTCAATGCATTCAATAAAAATCTTTTTATGAGCTTTTCAAAAAAACTGTTTTGATCCCAGGAATGTCATACACGTCCCTGATTTTGGATGCAAGATCATTATTCCAATCACGCTAGGCTGAGATGAACAGAGAAAATTTACGATAAACAAAGCCGGTCAACACTCTGGCTTCTGAGGCGAGTAATCCCGGGGAGGGGACTCCGGCGAACAGACGCTCGGGGCACCCTGAGATCAACACCGGCGTCGGGGAACCGGTCTGATCGGGGAACCTTGGTGGGCTTAGGGCGCTTCGACTATTTGGTCATTTTGTGGAACGGCCAGAATCTCTCCCCGCAGGGGACCGATTTCAATCTGCTGGACTCGTCTGCTCCTGCTGACTTGTCCGGCACATGGATAATTGGGTACGGGATGTGACGACACCCGCGACCCCAGTTGGCAGGATGGGTTTCGCCCATCGCTTTTGGCTGATGGGCCAAATCGAGACTGCCATCCTCATCCTTTCTTAGCCCTCCTAACTTCAAATCCCAACAACTCCTTGTTCCTTTTCCTCTTCTTTACTTATTTCTTTGTGTATCCATGCCTTTCCACCCGTATCCTTTCTGTCCACTCCTAAATACCGCTCCTATCCACTGTCCGGGATGTCTAGCCCGGCGTGTCTCCGTGTGTGGCGGGGATGTGTGCACTCTTGCTCGTCTTGAGTGTGGACATCTCGGTCGCGTGTGGCGCGCGGCTGGGCTGGACAGCGCAGACCAAGCCGCTTCCTTTTCCGACTCATAACTTCCCAGTTACCCACCTTTTCCCAGTGTCATGGGCGTCCCCGCACGTGCCTATGATTCCTGGATGGTCTGGGTGTACGTGGGCCTCCGGCTCGTGTGGCTGACGATTGGATCCCTCTAATCGCCGGCCCTGCGAGCCGGGGGCTCGCTTCTCTCGGACCAGCCGGGAATCAGTTGTGACGAGCAGGTGGTAGTCGCCTGCTCCGATGAGGCCGTGTGGGGGCGCCTGTCTTTTAAGGTGAGCTGCGCACCGACCCGTACCCCGGGATGAAGGAGTCCTGGTAGCTGAGCTGAGGTATGCGCTGTTTGGTTCGTGTGCCTCCAGCAACACTCTAGTTTGGTCTGGATTTCCACAAGGGCGGGGAACTCTTGAGGGCATCGACAAGAGTAGCAGCATTGTAAAAGTCTGTCGGCCTTTGGTGGGGCTCGGCTGTCCCTCCCTCCTTTGGTGAGGTCCCGACCTCACCCGGGGAGGGAGGGATGTCCGTGCCCCGCCCGGGGTTGTCTAGGCTAGGTGCAAGGGGGGACCGTCGTCGGGGCAGGGGGTTTGGTGAGTCTCTCTCCCCCTCTGTAACGGCGGCGTCTCCCCCGTATAGCCAGCCCGTGCGTCGTTTCGCCCTGTAGCACCCTCGTTGGAAGGGGGCGCACGTGGCTGGCCGAAATTAATCATACTCTCATAGATACCACACACACCACAAATCCCTCTACGCACCCTCCACTGGAGGTAGACACCTCTCAAACCCCTAGAGGGGAAGGGACCATGCAGGCACCTGCGCCCAAACCGCAAAAGACGATGAGCCAGCCTTCCTGTCCTCGCGTTTTGGTAATGAGGGGACTGGACACATCCTCATCCCTTGCAGCACTGTCACCATTCAAGCGAAAGGAGGCACTAGATCGTCTGGGCAAGGTCGTGAGATGTGACAAGTTACGTGACGGATCGTTGAAAGTTGAGTTTGCGCGAACCGAGGATGCCGAGCGTGCACTCTCCGTGACGGAACTGACGTTCACGAGGAAGGACTCGGGGTCAAAAAAGACATGCAAAATCAACATTTCAGTAGAGCCACACAGAACTAAGAACTTTAAGAAAGGCGTGGTGAATAGTCAGGAGCTAAGGGGGCTGTCTGAGGAAGAGATTGTTGAAGGACTTGAGGAACTCGGAGTGGTGGAGGTGCGGAGGATTCGTAGGAAAAGTGGAGATGCTATGCTCGACACTGACACTGTTATACTTACGTTTGACACAGAAGAGTTACCGAATCACATCTTTGTTGGATATTCAAGAGTCGGGGTGAGGCCCTTCGTGCCAAGCCCCATGCGATGCTTTACGTGCCAGAAATATGGACACAGTGCCCGATTCTGCAAAGGTAAAGGTGTATGTGGGAAGTGTTCATCGTTGCACCACAGCACCACTGAGTGTGATGCCGAAGCATTGAAATGTGCAAACTGTGGGGGTTGCCACCAGGTAACAGACCGGTCATGCCCAGAGTTTCTCCGAGAAAAAGAAATACTATTTATAAAGACCACACAACGTATCAGTTTTCGTGAGGCACGGGACGCATACGAGGCGTCCCACCCGCGGAAAAGTTTCGCACAGGTAGCCTCTACAGGTATACCAAACACCCCAAGGATGACCGCGGAGGAGGTCATCCGCTCCCTAACCGTGGCGGACTTTGTTCGCCTGGCAGGGAGGATGGGGCTGGTGTTTTCACGCCAGCCCGCCGCCCCGGCCCCTGAGCCGACGGCGGCACCTCCTCCGCGCGCCCCCTCCGTGGGGGGTGAGGGGCAGGTCATCGCCCCCGCTTCTGTCTCTCCTCATTCGGCCCCCGCCAGTAATGGGGAAAGGGGTCTGTCACCGCCCCTAAGCACCAGCCGTCTCCTGGTGCCGGTGACTCTGCACCAACACCTGGTGCGCCTCCCGGTGGATTCCCGCCGGTTTCAGAGGATGGGTAGTCGTGGGACGAGGGGAAAAGCCTCTCCCGCGGGAGGGCGCCGCCCGCCGTCCCCTGTCATCCCACCCGTTGGCGGCGCTGCTGCAGCGCCACAGCCACCACCCGTTTCGGGTACCGAGACGCAGCCAGCACAGCTTCCTACCGACACTGCCTCGTCCACTGTCGCAACAATGCGAAAAAATTTTGAGGAAGTGCCGCGCGGTAGGTCTCCGACAAAACGTCCGGCGGGCAGTCCTCTCCAGCCAGCCCCAGACCTCGCGCGCCCGCGGTAATTCCACCGAAAGCGGGCGAGGCCGCGGACCGGTTCGCAACCGGCTGGGTGGTTCAAACGTGGGACTAGCCAGAGGGCCATACGGGGGTTCTGGCCCCCTTGGAAGGGGCTAGGGTCAGTTACCGTAGGCCAGTTCAAGTCGTTCTCCTTTTTACCAAATCCGTTTCTTTTAGCTTAGATGACCTTTTTACAGTGGAACTGTCGAGGCCTTCGTGCGAATTTTATTGACCTGCACCAGATTTTATCGGATCATACCCCGTCTGTCTAATGCCTCCAAGAGACAAAGTTGTCCCTTGGAGCCGTTTTAAATATTCGAAATTATAAGAGTTTTAGAAAAGATATTTTTAGTAATTCAATAGCATACGGTGGGGTCATGGTTGTGGTGCACCATGCTACTCCTTGTCACCATGTACCTTTAATTACTCTGCTGCAGGCGGTAGCCGCCCGGGTAGACCTTAGTTTTACTAAATTGACCGTTTGTTCACTGTATCTCCCACCGGGCGGAAATCTAAATTTAAATGATCTTAATAACTTAGTCGACCAATTACCTACTCCCTTTCTCTTACTTGGAGATTTTAACGCCCATAACCCAGCTTGGGGGAGCCTACCGGGCGCGCGTGCCCTAGAGGCCGCACGACTGAGCGCTTCCTCCACCTTAACTCCCTCTGTATCCTGAACTCAGTTCGCCCCACCCACATTACTCTGCCTTCTGGCTCCCTTTCCTCCATTGATCTTTCAGTTTGTTCTTCGTCTCTCTCCACCCAGTTCCAATGGAACGTTCTTGATGATCCCCATGGTAGTGATCATTTCCCCATCCTTCTATCCCCAGCCGGCCCTCACGTGGCGGGACCTCGCCGGAACCGTTGGAATCACGGGCGTGCGGATTGGTCGGGCTTTGGGGCTGCGTGCAGCGCGGTGGAGCCTCCCCCGGAGGCCTCGGCTACCCGAACTATTGCAAATTTTAATCAGATGATCCTCACTGCTGCGAAGTATTTTATACCCATGACACGTGGTCAGCCAAAGCACGTCCCGGTGCCTTGGTGGTCCCACGAGTGCAAAACCGCGATTTTAAAAAGGAAACGGGCTTTTCGTATTTTTAACAGACATTCGACGACGGCAAATCACATTAAGTTTAAACGCGCTCGAGCATTCGCACGTCGATTGGTCCTTAATGCAAAGAGGAGGTGGTGGGAATCTTATGTGTGTTGTGTAAATCGTTTTAGCCTTTAACACAAGTGTGGATGCGTATTAGGAGTATGCAGGGAAAGAGTTGTCCTCCGACCGCACCAGTGCTGGATGTGCACGGCACTAAGATAACGGATCCTCGGGAGGTGGCTGAGTGTATTGCGAAGGCTTTTTCTGAGCGCTGCAGTGACGCGATGCAAAACACAGCTTTCTCACGGATAAGAGAGGTAGCCGAACGAAAGCCTGTCGACTTTGGTCAAAACAAGGATGCATCGTGTAATATGTATTTTTCCATGCCTGAACTCAAAGCTGCACTTTCTAAGGTTAGATCGGTGTCACCCGGCCCTGACAGCATTACAAACACCATGCTATCTCACTTACCAGACTCATCTCTCGTATCACTGTTCAATATTTTTAACAACATATGGGGAAAGAATGATTTCCCGGACCAATGGCGTGAAGCACATATAATACCTATTCTGAAGCCTGGTAAGACTGGTTTGAGCCCTAATGACTTTCGTCCAATCTCGTTAACTTCGTGTGGAGGAAAATTATTCGAAAAAATGGTGAACACGCGTCTGGTGTGGTACTTGGAGTCAAATCAGCTTCTCTGTCCTGGTCAGTGTGGTTTCCGCCAGGGCCGCTCCACAGTCGATCATCTGGTTCGTCTCGATGCTTCTGTGCGGGAGGGTATTTTACGGAAAGCCCACACTATCGCTATTTTCTTTGACATAGAGCGTGCCTATGATTGCACGTGGAGGCATGGTATTTTGCAGAAGCTTTTTGGACTTGGCGTGCGAGGACACATGGGTTGGTTTATTACGAACTTCATGAAAAATAGGTATTTTCGTTTCCTTATTAGCGCTGCTTTATCGGACCGGTACCAGCAACAGAGTGGCATAGCTCAAGGTTCTGTGAGCTCCATAGCCCTCTTCGCAGTCATGATCAATGATATCGCAAACGATCTTCCAACAGGTATAAAGCACGCACTTTTCGTTGATGATTTTGCGATGTGGGTGACGGGGTCCACTACCGCTGCTGTGCAGAGGCGGCTTCAACTTGGCCTCGACCGCCTGCAGCAGGGAGCACACGCAACGGGCTGACATTTTCGAGTACTAAAACCAAGTGTATACATTTTTGTAATAGACGTAGCGATTGTGTAGACCCAGCATTATTCATCTACGGTAATCAGATCGAAGTTGTTGCTGAAACTAGATTCCTTGGGTTAACACTAGACACAAAACTGACACATGTGCCCCATCTCGAAGAACTGCGCAGAAAATGTTTCGACTCGCTTAATATTCTCAAGGTATAAACCAAAATGAGGTATGGCGCTGACAGAAAGATGCTTATTATGTTATATAGGGCGCTCGTCCGTTCCAAGATCGAATACGGTTGCGTTGTGTATGAGGCCGCCTCCAAGTCCGCAAAAAGATTCTCGACACTGTGCACCACCACGCAATTAGAATAATAACTGGGGGGTTTCGCACATCTCCAATAATTAGTATGCTAGTTGACGCCGATGAAATTCCGCTTAAAACCCGCCGAAAAATGCTTGCTATGCGTTATGCAATAAAAATTAAACAGTCAGTACATCACCCCACATATCAAACATTTTTTGGTGACGCCCAGCTACGTCGAATCGATAATGGTACGCGTGCCTCAGCCCGCCACCCCGGGGTACGGGTTCGGGCTTGGTTGACAGAGGCTGGCATTGACGTTGACCTTGTTGAGCATTATGACGTAGCTAATGTTGAACCATGGGTTGTGTCGGCAGTCAACACAAACACGAGCTTGCTCGAACAATGCAAACATTTAACTCCTGAAGCAATACGCCAGCTATTTATGTCTTTCTGTTCTGAGTCTTTTGAAAATCACTTCCACTTTTATACAGATGGTTAGAAAGATGATGATGGCACGGGCTGTGCATTTTTTGGTGATGGGGTAGAGATGGGTTTTAGTTTGCCACGCGAAGCATCTGTTTTTAGCTCTGAACTGTACGCAATTTTTCGGTGTTTGGACCACGTGTCCAGGTCGAGGGCAAGACAGTTCGTTATTTTTACCGACTCACTATCCTCTTTACAGACCTTGAAATCTTTTTGCTTTTATACTGCATCGACGTCTTTTCTATTCGTTCTTATAAGACAGAAGTTGCACAGTATGAAGGAAAAGGGGAAAAATGTTGTGATTGTGTGGATTCCAAGCCATTGTGGCATCAGTGGCAATGAACGGGTAGACGCAGTGGCAAAAGCTGCAGAAGAACGTGACGTTCCCCCTGGCCTTCATGTTCCATTTTTCGACCTATATGCTCTTGTTAAGAAGTTTTTAATAAGTGACTAGCAGCGGAGATGGAATGAGGATCCTAGAGGAGCCAAGTTGAGAAGCATTAAACCTAAACTAGGAAAATGGTTTTCGAGCAGCGCTGGATCCAGGAGAGAGGAGGTTGTTCTGTCGAGGTTGCGGATCGGCCACACTCATGCCACGCACTCTTTCCGCTTGAGTAGAGAGGATCCGCCGCACTGCACGCGCTGTGGCGGCCCGCTGAGTGTGAGCCATGTTCTCGTTGAGTGCCCGGACTATGAGATTGAGAGGCTTAGACACCTGAGGGGATCACCCTTATTGGTGTCTCTTTTGGAAAGAGTTTCCGACCGTTGACCTTTCACGTATTTTATCGTTTCTAAGGAGCATCGATTTTAATGTTATTTACTCGCCGACCTAGGTTGTGATTTGACAATGTGTTATTCTATTATTATTATCTATGTGTTCATACCTTTTTAAACTTTTGACACAGCTTTAGTCCCGTGAGCTGTTGAAACGCTTCTGTATATATTTTACTTAGTGTTATGGGCGCCACATGACCTTTGTTGCCGGCGCGCCCTAAACCACCAATTATGATGATTATGATGGCCAGAATCTGTGCTGATATTGACCCCAGGAGGCCCTTGGCCTTGAAGATCTCCTACTCTGGGCTGGTCTTGGGCTCCTGAGCTGATCTGGGGGCTCCTCAGCCGGTCTTGGGGACTATTGATTTTTGTCCCTTTACTTTGTGTTGAGTACTTTTGAGTTGGCCTGAACCCCTTAAACTGGACTGGAACCCCAGGGGCAGTATTACGCAGGGCCTTCAGACTTCTTCTTAGTGTCCCTTATCGAGTGTATGGCCCCTGGTTATCTTGGTAACAGGTTATCTTGACCTTTTCTATTGCTGCGATCCATTACTTATAGGCTGATCGCTCCTCACGTCTTTGCATTAGAATAACGTTGTACCGCTTAATAATACTGTTGTTGCAGGTTTCCCTGATACTGTGCACTGCGACCGTCGTAGCTACCATTGCCCTGGTGAGGACGCGCTGGACAAGCATGTGAAGTACGACCACCGTCACCTTGGGAGGAGCAGAAAGTACAAGTGTGACCAGTGTTTCTACTCGACATACATCTCCTACGGTATGGGGGAGCATCAGTTCACACACACTGTCGAGCGACGGTTCCCCTGTGACCATTGCAGTAAGATGTTCACTTTGCAGAGTAGTCTGGCGTGAAACATGAAGTCCTTGCACGTCAACATCAAGCCTCACAGCTGCGACGTCTGTGGCAAGTCATTTACACGAGCAGATAGTCTCACCATACACAAGCGAATCCACACCGGCACCATTGTGGCACAGTGCGAAAAGTGCGGGAAAACGTTTGCAGACCGTAGCGCACACAAGGGGCACATGAAGTCACATGACGGAGTAAAGGCTCACAAGTGTGAGGTGTGTTCGGCCCGGTTTGCTCGGCGATCTCAACTGACGATACACATGCGGACGCATACTGGTGAGCGGCCGTTCCCCTGTGATATATGTGACAAAGCGTTTTCTGTGAAATTTTATCTTCTGCAACATATCAACTCTGTGCATGCTGGCCTCAAACCTTACAGCTGCGAAGTGTGTGGCAAGTCATTTTCACGAGCAAGTCGTCTCACAGTACACCAGCGAATCCACACCGGCACCATTGTGGCACAGTGTGAGCAGTGCGGCAAAACGTTTACAGACCGTAGCGCTTACAGCAGACACATGAAGTCCCATGTAAAGGCTCACAAGTGTGAGGTGTGTTCGGCCCGGTTTCTTCGGGGATCTGAACTGACGATACACATGCGGACGCATACCGGTGAACGGCCGTACCCTTGTGATATATGTGACAAAGCATTCTCTGTTAGAAGTAAACTCCATCAACATATCAACGCTGTGCATGCTGGCCTCAGGCCATACCGTTGTGACGTCTGTGGCAAGTCATTTTCACGAGCAAGTAGTCTCACAATACACCAGCGAATCCACACCGGCACCATTGTGGCACAGTGCGAAAAGTGCGGGAAAAAGTTTATAGACCGTAGCAAATACTCCAGTCACAAGAAGTCACATCACCAAGTAAAGGCTCACAAGTGTGAGGTGTGTTCGGCCCGGTTTTTTCAGGGAGGCCAACTGACGATACACATGCGGACGCATACTGGTGAACGGCCTTTCAGCTGTGAAATATGTGACAAAGCGTACTCTGAAAAAAGTCATCTTGTGCAACATATCAACGCTGTTCATGCTGGCCTCAGACCTTACAGCTGTGGAGTTTGTGGCAAGTCATTTTCTGCAGCAAGTAGTCTCACAGTACACAAGCGAATCCACACCGGCACCATTGTGGGACAGTGTGAACAGTGCGGCAAAACGTTTACAGACCGTAGCTCTTACAGAAGACACATAAATTCACATGACAGAGTAAAGGCTCACAAGTGTGAGGTGTGTTTGACCGGGTTTCTTGAGCGAGCTCAACTGACAAAGCACATCGGGACGCATACCGGTGAACGGCCGTTCACCTGTGAGATATATGACAAAGCGTTATCTCGGAAAAGTGATCTTCTGAAACATATCCACGCTGTGCATGCTGGCCTCAGACCTTACAGCTGCGAAGCTTGTGGAATGTCATTTTCACAAGCATGTTATCTCACAGTACACCAGCGAATCCACACCGGCACCATTGTGGCACAGTGTGAACAGTGTGGCAAAAAGTATACAAACCGTAGTGCATATAACCAACACATGAAGTCACATGACGGAGTTAAGGCTCACAAGTGTGAGGTGTGTTCGGCACGGTTTTTTCAGCGAGGCCAACTGACGATACACATGCGGACGCATACCGGTGAACGGCCTTTCAGCTGTGAAATATGTGACAAAGCGTTCTCTGAAAAAAGTAATCTTGTGAAACATATCAACGCTGTGCATGCTGGCCTCAGACCTTACAGCTGTGGAGTTTGTGGCAAGTCATTTTCTGCTGCAAGTAGTCTCACAGTACACAAGCGAATTCACACCGGCACCATTGTGGCACAGTGTGAACAGTGCGGCAAAGGGTTTACAGACCGTGGCGCTTACAGCAGACACATGAAATCACATGAGGGAGTAAAGGCGCACAAGTGTGAGGTGTGTACGGCCCGGTTTGTTCGGCGAGATGGACTGACCAGACACTTGCGGACGCATACCGGGGAACGGCCGTTCACCTGTGCAGTATGTGATAAAGCGTACTCTGTTAAAAGTACACTTGTGCAACATATCAACGCTGTGCATGCTGACCTCGGAACTTACAGTTGTGAAGTTTGTGGCAAGTCATTTTCACAAGCAGGTAGTCTCACAGTACACCAGCGAATCCACACCGGCACCATTGTGGCACGGTGTGAACAGTGTGGCAAAAAGTATACAAACCGTAAAGCATACAACAAACACATGAAGACCCATGACAGAGTATAGGACACGAGTGTGGATAGTGTTCCACATGATTTCTACGGCAAGGTCAACTGAAGGCACATATGTGGAGACACTGTTTAGGGCAGCTGTACGCTTGTGTTTGCGTTGTGAGCCTTTTTCGGGAATCGCCATGTTGTGAAGTAGAATATTATCCCTCATGGCACTTACGAATACAAACATCAAACCATTAACAAAGATGACTTTTCTGTATAATGGAGCCTGCAGGTTTCTTTGGCAAGCTGTCCGGTTGGAAAATGGTGTAAATTTACCAAGAAGAGGGACGACTCAGGTACCCTGCGTTGCGCAGTGACGGATCTAGGATTTCGTTAAGGGGGGCCCAAGCTCGGAGGGCGCCGAACCTGAGGGGTGCCAATTTCAGTGGCGTATCTAGCCGGTCGGTTTGGGAGTGACAGACCAAAATCGAAAAGCAAAAAAACGTCACGCAGTAAAAAAACTGCGCTACCAATATCATTTGCCGGTAGAATTTGGGTATTTGAGGCGAAAAGCTAAAAAACGCCACGGGGTGAAAACTATGGGCTCGAGATACTTCTTCCTATCCAAGGCTGGCTATACTATGACTGGCTATACTATAACTGAGAATTATTGATATTTACTCCATGATTCTGATTGAGGGCTGTGCCCAAATATATAATCTTCAGTGTTTTTTACATTTCCGGATTCGAGTGGACAGGCTAGGGAACATCTTATCAACTTATGTTCTGTTTTAAGTTGAGAGTTGAAACACCAAAATCTTGCTTTTAAACTAAAAAGGAGTAGGGGACAGTGGCGTAGCCAAGGGGGTCCTTGGAGTCCGCGGACCCCCCTTGGGCTGACCTTATGTACTGGAAAACACGAGCATTGGTCTCGGGGGCCCCC
Organism: Lepas anatifera; assembly: GCA_034440635.1. Lineage (NCBI taxonomy): Eukaryota > Metazoa > Arthropoda > Thecostraca > Lepadidae > Lepas > Lepas anatifera. The sequence goes on along the minus strand of JAOTON010000678.1, from coordinate 391,086 downwards.
TGAGCTTGGTCTCAAGGGACCTCCGAGCTTGGTCTCGGGGGCCCCTGAGCTTGGTCTCAGGGGGCCCTCCGAGCTCGATCTTCCCAGCAGATTTTTCACTCGGGTCCCTTATTGGTGAGTCGCCGTCAGCCGATGTGGCAACAATATCAGCTTTTTAAAGAGTATCGCATTCAATGTCATTTATTCACCCTCGTAGTTTTTTTCTCACTTCATTTATGTAGCAGACACACGCAATTGGTAACACCACAGGGTTAGTACTTTTTAGGTATAAACCTCCTTTTTATTAGCACCTGACCTGTAACAGCCCTCACAGTACTTCATTTAATGTTATGGGTGCCATATGACCCAGCTGTCGGTGCGCCCAAAAACCCAGCAATGATGATGATGAGCTCGATCTCAGGCCCTCCCCCCGAGGTTGGTCTCAAGGGACCCCCCTCAGGGGACCGATCTTCACTTGCCGGATTCGTCCGGCAAGTTAAGATTGGAGCAACGGGGTGTGACGCGCCCGGGGCCCCAGTCAGCCTTGGGAGGCACGCCGTCGCATCGCCGCGGACTCATCATGTCTAGCCCTCCGGCGGCCGCCGCCTCTTCCGACCTCGGTCGGTTAGAGTCGGCGTCTGCCGTCGGCGGCTCTGGTGATGAGGTCCGCGGTGGTACTGATGACTGCCTTACGGGCCCATTGTTACCTGGTGGGTAACCGTATTGGATCGGGTCAGCTCTGTCCTGCACCTCCCGGTACGTAGCTCCTGTTTGTTTTTGTTCTCTTGTTTTGTTGATTATTTTTAGTTCCTGTCATCCTTTTATGCCTTAGTTGTTGGTTCCACAGTTATTTGCCTTCTTCGGCATTTTATGGGTGTAAGGCGCCCACTCGAGGCCTATCTCGAGCCCCGGCGACGAGGTTGACGGGATCCTGGGGGTTGAGGTCCCCCTCGGGCGGGTCAGTCCCGAGGGCTCCAACACGCCCCCTTTGGCCCAGATATCTCGATCCAACCGGGGGTAAGCCGTCCGTAGGCTGCCGCGGGCGGCATAGCTACGCGGCAGTGTCTACGGACACTGTCGCTCGGTCCAGCTGGGAAGGGGGATTATGTTTTGGGCGTGCGGCGCGGCGCCCTTCGCGGTGGGGACTGTTATAGTTCTTGCCGGGCGCGACGCGGGCCGGGGTTTCGGAAACCGTCTTTTTCGAGACCCCGACCTTTTGCTCGCGCCTGGTTGACCGCAGTCTCCGCTGCGTGAGGGCTGCCGCGTTTTGCTTCGTCCCGACTCATGGCCCTGCCGGCCCACTGGGCTGATGGCGTCAAGGGGTGGGTGCGTTCTGATCGGAGGGGTTGCGTGAGTATCTCTCGCCCCTCTGAGACGGGCGCACCTGCCCCCGTAGGCACTGTACCAGCCCCCCGGGCCCAGCTATTGACAGCTGGCAACCCGGGGGGCCGAAGGTAAATACTTTTCTCATGGCACCCTCCCAAGCATCTACTTCTACTGGAAAGACCCTACGGACTCCGATCCCTGCTTCGAACTTGACCAACCCGACCACATTCTCTGAAACCACTGATGTGATGGACTCTACGGATGATAGACCCCCCGCGCTAACTAGACCACACCAGGCTCGCGCTTCAACCCCTGTGGGGGACAAGAACACTCCCAGAGTTCTCGTCCTCACTCTTGAGGAGGGTGACAAGGTTAACCCCTTCCAGGTCGCTCAGGCCCTGGCAAATTTTGGAACTGCAACCCACGTCTATCGGCACTCAGGCACAAAATTGGAAGTGACCATGTCATCGGAGGCAGAAACACGTGACCTATTGTCTGCTAAAAACCTTTCCTATTTAGGTGAGGGAAAGGCAGTGATCTGTGTACCAGTCTCTGTCGCTCTTCATCCGACAAAGAACAGCGCTGTGGGAGTTGTTACTTGTCGGGAACTGATAGACTCCACAGAGGAGGATGTTCTGATCGGTCTGGAGGAGCAGGGTGTAACGAAAGTACGAAGAATGAGCAAGAGATTGAATGGCAAACTCGTGCCAACGAATACTTTCGTTCTTACTTTCGAAAGCAAGGAACTCCCCAGAGATATTCGGGTTGGTTGGCTCTCCGTGCGTGTTCGTAAGTACGTGCCGGACCCCACACGGTGTTACCGTTGCCAGAGGTACGGTCACGTAGCTAAGTCGTGTAAAGGGCAGGAACACTGTGGGAAGTGTTCGTCTGTGGGGCATGGGTCAGCTGCTTGCGAGGCTGATGTCACGAAGTGTGCGGTTTGTAGTGGGGACCATGAGGCGTGGTCACGTACATGCCCCAAGTTTCTCTCTGAGAGAGAAAAGCTTAAGACCAAGGTCCTGGGGACGACCCCCAAAGAAACCTCCACAGCACGAGACAACGTCGGCAACACACCCAGCTCACTGGAACCGACTATAGAACAGACGACGGCTCCTCGCTCGACTTCTTTTCGGGATGCTCTGGTGGGAAAGACGCAGCGTGTCAACCCACCTGCCACCATGGATTCATCCATGCGAGACATCATGCACCTCTCCGTGCGTGAATTTATGAATCTGCTTGGCGGTCAGGTGCTACAGCCTGACAACCAACTTGATGTCACGAACGTTGAAGCCCAACCTGACCAGCCACATAGGGTCACAGCTGAGAAGAGTGTCCAGACAGACCCAACGGATGACTCGGTCGTGTCGGCATTAGCGCCGCAGACCAACGGTGGCAGCAGAGACACCGCTGAGAAAGGGGTGCAGACTGGTACTCACAATAGGCAGCATTCAGTAGCTCATACAGAGAAAGCCGGAGAACAGTCCCAGGAACCCCCTGCAGCGAAACGCGCACGGGTCAACCGAGCAGATGCTCCCGGCCCTGTGAGTACCAAAATACCTCCTGCTGTGACACAGAGCGAAGGAGCCACTCCAAAAAGGTAGGAAGTGCGGTACCCACCATCACAACCGTAACAAACTCAACATTACAGACGTCCACAGAATCGAAAGGCAGAACACCCTCAAACAAGATAACCAAACGGTTTGGCTCGGAGCGGTCCTCCTCCGCACCCCCAAAGGGCCGTGACGTGAGCAAGGAACAGATTGGAATCATCCTATCTCCGGGTCACGGGGATACAGGGCTAATGCCCCCGCCATACCCTCCGCCACCTCCGCCTCCACCAACACCACCTACGAAAACTAACAGGAAATGCCCCGGCACAATCGTGCGTGACGGGAAACGCAGGCTATCCTCTCCAAACTTACGGTGTGAGGAAAAATCCCCCCAACACGTGACTGAGGAGAAAACAGATTTTGTTTTTCGAGACTCAAAAGGAAAGAGAATTTGGGTGCCAAGGGTACAAAAAGAGCTTCTTCATCCACGGCTGCATTCTGGTTCCACCGAGAGTATCGGAAACGTGCAACATGTGTGGCAGGATGTGCCGCGCCCATCTCCAGGTAGTGATGGGAGGCACCCCGGTCACAGAGTTCGAGAGGCGTACATGGACAGGGACACAACATTCGTGCGTCGCTCTCCGCCCAAAGGTCTGGGATACCCGGAACGAATGGCAAGACCACCAGCAGAGTGGGACACACGTACAGCGTGGTGTGTCTCAGAAATGTTTGACGGCAGGAGTTGGGAGACGTAGTCTGTATTTGGTTGATAGGTTTGTTATATTGGGAGCTGTTTTCCAATCCACCTAGTGTGCTGTGCCGAACACAACTTAAATCGCTAACCCTACTTTTTTGTGCATTATAAACAAGGATGGGCGCGAAATGACCATGTAGTCGAAGCGCCCTAAAACCCCAAACAACAACGGTCTCAAGGGACCTCCGAGCTTGTTTTCAGGGGCCCCAAGCTTGGTCTTACGGGCCCCGTGAGCTTAGTCTCAGGGGCCCCCGAGCTCGGTCTCAGAGGTCCCCGAGCCTGGTCTCAGGGAGCGCCCAAGCTTGGTCCCAAGGGAAATCCGAACTTCGTCTCAGGGGCCCCCTGAGCTTAGTCTCACGGGCTTTCTGAGCTCGGTCTCAGAGGGCCCCCGAGCTTTGACTCAGGTGCCGCCGAGCTTTGTCTCAAGGGACCTCCGAACTTGGTCTCAGGGGCCCCCTGAGCTTGGTCTCAGAAGGCCCCCGAGCTTGGTCTAACGGGCCTCCTGAGCTTGGTCTCAGGGGGCCCCTAGCTCGGTCTCAGGGGGCCCTGAGCTTGGTCTCAGGGGCCCCCGAGCTTGGTCTCAAGGGACCTCCGGACTTGGTCTCAGGGGCCCCCAAGTTTGGTCTCAGGGGCCCTGAGCTTGGTCTCACGGGCTTTCCGAGCCTGGTCTCAGGGCGTCCCCGATCATCGGTATCGAGGGCTCCAGAGTACCAAACATGGATCTCAGGGCCCCCTGAGCTCGGTCTCAGGGGCCCCGAGCTTAATCTCACGGGCCTTTCGATCTTGGTCTCAGAGGCCCCCGGAGCTTGGTCTCAGGCGTCCCCCGAGCTCGGTCTCAGGGGGCCTCCGAGCTCGGTCTCAGGCCCCCAGGTTGGTCTCAGGGGACCCCCGAACTTGGTCTCAGGGGGCCCCTGATCATCGGTATCGAGGCTCTAGGGAACCGGACATTGATCGTGGGGGCCCCCTGAGCTGGGTCTCAGGGGCCCTCGAGCTTGGTCTCAGGTCGCCCCGAGCTTTCGTCTCATGGGCCTTTCGATCTTGGTCTCAGGGTCCCCCTAGATTGGGCTCAGGGACCCCCGAGCTTAGTCTCAGGGGCTTTTCTATCTTGGTCTCAGGGGGCACTCAGAGTTTGGTCTCAGGGGGCCTCCGAGCTCGGTCTCAGGGGCCCCTGAGCTTGGTATCAAGGGAACTCCGAACTTCGTCTCAGGGGGCCCTCCAAGCTTGGTCTCAGGGGGCCTCCGAGCTTGGTCTCAGGGGCCCCCTGAGTTTGGTCTCAGGGAACCCCGAACTTGGTCTCAGGGGCCCCGAGCTTGGTCTCACGGACCTTCCGAGCTTGGTCTCAGGGGCCCCGATCATCGGTATTGAGGGCTCCAGAGTACCTGACATTGATCTCAGGGGCCCCCTGAGCTCGGTCTCAAGGGCCCCCGAGCTTGGTCTCAGGGCACTCCCCTGAGCTTTAGTCTCACGGGCCTTTCGATCTGGGTCTCAGGGGCCCCCAAGCTTGGTGTCACGGGGCCCTCCGAGTTTGGTACCAGGGGACCCCCGAGCTTGGTCTCAGGGGGCTCCTCGAGCTTGGTCTCAGGTCCCCCAAGCTTGGTCTCGGGGGCCCCCAAGCTTTGCAGCAGGGGGCCAGAGCTTGGTCTCACGGGCCTTCCGAGCGTGGTCTCAGGACACCCCCCCTGAGCTTGAGTCTCACGGGCCTTTCGATCTTGGTCTTAGGGGGCCCCAGAGCTGGTCTCAGGAATCCCCCGAGCATTGGTATCGATGGCTACGGAGCATGGCTGTCGATGGCTGTCCCCTGACTATCGATATCGAGAGAACTTATGAGCGAGTCACGAGAATTGGCTCCGTGGGACCCAGAGTTTGGTCTCAGGGGCCCAGGCTTGGGCTCAGGGCCCCCGAGCATTGGTATCGAGGGGCTCCAGAGTACTGAGCATTAGTCTCGGGGGGGCTCGAATGTTGATCTGGGGGTCCCCCGAACATCAGTGTCGAGTTACTCCTGAGAAAAGCGCAAGCATGAGGGTGCCCCCGAACCTGATCTAAGTGGAACCCCGAGCTTGGTTTTAGGAGCCCCGCGCATCAGTATCCAGGGGCTCCGGAATATTGGTATCGGGGGAAGCAATGATTTCAGGGACCTCCGAATGCTGATCTCGGCGGGCTCCCAAATGTGTGGATGCAGTAGCGTAGCCGAGGGGTTCTAGGAGTCCGAGAACCCCCTTGGGGCAATCTGAACCACTGCAAAGCATTCTCTGATCACGGGGCCCCCAGAATCAGTCTCGGAAGCCCCTGAAGATTCGTTCTCAGGGCGTCCCGAGTCGGCCTCAGGGCCCCGCCCTGAGGGTCAGTCTCAAGACCCCCGAAAGTAGATTTCAGGGGGTCCCTGAGAGTTAGTCTCAGGGGATCCCGAAAGTCGGTCTCAGGGGCCCCCCAGAGTCGGTCTCAGGGGGCCGAGCCCGTCCCAGGGTCCCCCAGAGAGTGGTTCTCAGGGTCCCGCGACAGTCTATTTCAGGGGGCTCCATGAGAGGCTGTCTCAGAGAACCCCAAGAGTCGGTCAAGGGGACCCCGAGGGTCAGTCTTAGAGGACCCTCGATATTCGGTCCCATAGTCTTACGGGCGTCTTTCTCAAGAGTCAATATTTACTTTCAGGTGGCCCCGAGAGTTAATCTGGGGGTCCGAGAGTTAGTCTCATTTGATCCGCAGAGTGCTGGTCTCAGGAGGCCCTCGAGGGGTAATCTTGGGAACCCTCGAGATTTAGCCTGAGGCTATGCCCCCCTAGTTGTTGCATAAGTGGCCCCGAGAGTCAATCTCAGGGAGCACCTAAAAGTTAGCCTCAGAGTGCTCCCGGGAGCTAGTCTCCGGTTCGTCCAAGAGCCAATTTTGGGGCTTTGAGAGTAATTCCCAGATGTTTTCCCGAATTTTGTCCTCATGGGCCCCGAGTTAGCCTTAGTCTCATATACTCTCAAATACTCAGTCTCAGGGGTGCTTCCACGCCTCCCTCATCGAGTCTTAGTCTCAGGGGGCGCCCCAGGGTTGGTCTCAGAGGGCTGTCGGTAGTCATTCCCAGTCCCCCCCCACCTCACCTCAGAGACAGCCTCAGGGGACCCCCAAGAGCTAATCTGGATGGCCCCGAGAGTCAATCTCAGCCCCCTCCCCCAGAGCAAATCTGGGGGCCCGATAAATAGGCCCAGAGGTGCTGCTGATAACTAACCTAAGGAGCCCCGAGATATTTACAGGAGTCCTTAATTTTGGTCAAGAGGCGCCGTAAATCAGTATCAGAGACTGCCTGAGATCTAATCGGGAGAGGGGCCGGAAATTAACCTTGTGAGTAGCGCCCAAGTGTTGGTCTTAGGCGGCCCCAAAGCTAGTCTCAGGTCCCCCAAGAACTGATCTCAGAAGCCCGAGATATTTCCAGGGGACCTTTCAGTTCTAGTGTAAGGCCGGTTAGCTAATCCCGGGGCCGGAGAGCTAATCTCAGAGATCCGATAATTAGTCTCACGAGGTCTCCAGGAGTTAGTCTCAGGGGTCCCCTGAAGCTGCCTTCAGGTGTCCCCAAAAGCTAGTCTCAGCGAGCATTCCTCCCCTCAAAGTTATCATCAGGGCCCCACGAGAGTAAGTTCCAGGGGGTCCCAGTAGGTAGTCTCACGGTACCCCCAAATTCTGGCTTTGGGGGACGTAAGTACTGATTTGCGGGAAAAGTATTGTTTTCGGGGGTCCCAGATACTGGTTTCGGCACCGTGTCAGGTGCTAGGCCCTTGGAGATCTTTCCTCGACCCATGGGTCAGGGGGCGGGGGCGGTGGGTGATGGTCCTGGAGGGCTTAACACTGGCATAGCAATACAAGCCCTGTACAAAGCCTATCAGAGACCTAAAGTCCAAGGAAGTACTCACCTCCCCAAGCCCCCGGGATCTCCAACCAATGGCTAGGGAGGAGTAAGTGAGCGGTTTCATCAGTAGGACCGCCCATGGAATATATTTTATATAGCATCTGGGGCACACTCATATATCCTTTTTATTGAGCGTCCGTTTTCCTTTCCATTTCTTTTAGATTTTAACAATCTAGAGATATCGCTTGAGATCCTAGGCTCAAAGAATATTTTCGAAAATCATATGCCTGGAAAAATGTTTCTATTCCCATTGCGTACCAAAAAGACAAATTGAAACATATGGATCAGGCACCATTACTGAAGGAAAGGCAAAAATTAATCTAATTTTAGCATCCATAATAGCAAATCGAACAGGAAATTTGAAACTTCAGCTGATTTTCAATATTAGCTTAGTCCCAATAACTACCGTCCTTAACATTCTGAAATAAACAACTTCCAAATATTTTGGTAGGAAACCAGACAAAGAAGGGCAGTGAGACACATTGATGAGCATAATCCCAAAAAGAAAAATAGGTATGAAAGGTTTAAAATAACAATGACAGAGTAATTCAAGGCGATAGTTATCTCAGGCGCCTATTGTTTTGGTAATTTTCTCATTTACAACATTAGCAAGGGTAAGAAAGTAATTGTGGTGAATTCATCAGGATCTTTCCGCAGAATAGACGTTATACGACGTCCGGAACACACCACCATCCACCATATCCCTTGCATTCTTATTCCTTTTTTCCATTTCTTTGAAAATTTTCTGATTATAGAGTTCATGAATTCGACACCCGGAAAGAATTGGTAATCATTTCCCGAAGAAGACCATTTCTTCGTACTCAAAACGACTGACCTTCAATAACGTCATGCCTGATTACCAGAGTGAATTGAGGTAAAGTCAGGTTTACCATCATGCACGCAGCAACATTTGATTTCCCGAAATGTGCCACAAAACTTTTATTATAGCTAAGCTGTCATATAGGTATGGGCCAGCCTTAATATTTGGTGACCTAAATTTACCAGCACTTGGTCGGATCGAGAAAAATCAAACTATAAACAAAATAAGAACTAACACTTAAAAAGGGATAAAAAATTTCCGTCGTGTAAATGTTATAATGACAAAATATTATACGACACATATAGGAGATGGGCCCCGGCTACTAAGGGGGCCTCCGGCCTGGGGGCCCCCGACGGTAGTCGGACCCCCCTTGGCCGAATCCTGGCTACGCCACTGGTAGGGGAAAAAGGAGGTCGATCGCTTTGGGGGTCAAAAACATAGTTTTGCCCCGAGCTTTTCCGTATGGGGGAATGCCTTTTTTGCTCCCCCCTGGATCCGCCACAGGCCAATTTACCACCCAAAAGGCGGCCAGTGTGAATGAAAAACGCGTTTAAAAAAGCATTTGTAAATGCTTATTTTCATGAAAGCTTCCTCTCAGTGAGGACATGTTCACGTTTACCATCAAGCATATTTCGGGCCAGCTAACGACTGGTACCTTGGTAGAAAATGCTGAAAGCACCCACTGACACTAACTGAAGCACGATGAGCAAATAATACAGTTATCTTCGGTCATGGCGAAATCTGAGGTGTCGTATCCACCACCTCCACTTATCACAGTTGTCCTGGCTAGCGGCTCCATACTGAAATAGCCGATTGACGCTAACCTGAGCCTCATAGGCCGCAGAACCTCTGCAGGCCTGGGCCCCTGAGTTTTTGGTGACTTCCCTGAGTTTATATGGAGTCCCCTCAGCTGATCTGGAACCGCTTTAGTTAACCAGGTCCTCACACTAAACTTGAAACCTTTATGTCGCCGCTGAAGCCTATTAAGCTTTTCGGGGCCCTTTAATTGATATAGGGCCCCCTCAACAGGTCCTGGGCCCTCTGAGCTAAAAGCTGGAGCTCTGAGCTCTGAGCCCCAAGCTGGATTAGTGTCCCTTAAGCTGGTCAGGGTCTCCTGGGTTGGTACCGTTTTCGTTTAACTGATATAGATCCCTTCAGCTTGTTTGTGGCCCGTTGTGCGTATCTGGGCACTAGTTCGTCGAGGCACCCAGCTAGTCTGGCCCTATTAGTTTTATGGGACTTCTGAGCTGCTGCGGGGTCCCCTCAGAGTGTCTGGGTCCCATGAGTTGAAAATTGGACCCCTGGGTTAGTTTTTGAGTCCCTGAGCTTATTTAGAAACCGTTTAAATAGGTAGGCACCCCACGCTGGTCTTGAGAATCCTGTGTTGGCACTGAGGTCAAATGAGCTCGTCGGGGCCCTTATCTAGGCCCCCTTAACTGGCACGGGCCCCTCAGCTGATTTTGGAGACCCAAAATCCCTCCTACCGGATTCCACCCACGCCAGATTTCCTGACTTCCTGAGGGCTCCTGGGGGCCATTGGGGATTTTTCCCGCGATCAGCGCTGGGGTCCCTCCCCCGAGACAAAGCTTACAACATGTCTCTGTCTCTATACTCTAGCGTCTGCCAGAGTTGAGCTAGAATCATTTTTAGGCACAATTCGCTTCCTCTCGTTACGGCGAATCATCAAATAATGTATAATATGACTATACTAGGTTAAAAAATAAATTGACCTGACCTAAGGCTAGGTCAAGGCCACCATCTAGCCTAGCATAGTCAGTATGCATATCAATCAACTCACAATAACAATAAAAAATGGTACCAAAATACGGGTTTTATCAATATTTCCTGCAAAGCAATTGACTAAAACGTCTTAAAACCTGCTTAGGAAGCCCCAGATGAACTCTCAGAGGTAACATATCTAAACTTGCAACATGAACCGATAAAGAGGCCTAGGATACTATGATTTGGGGAATCCGAGGGTATTTCAAGCGGCGTCTGCAGACATAGAGCAATTTGTCGGCAAATTTCCTTTTTACCCCATGCATTTTCAATGGATAGGCCATGATTCGTACCTGTCCCTAGGTCATCGATGGGAAAAATCCCGGGAATAAATTTATTAGTACTTTTGGGCCCATTATATGGAACAAGTTTGAATTCGATAGATTCACCCTTTTCTTACTTACGCCAACTTAAACATTTTTGGGGTGAGGTCCCTTGACCTGCACTGGTGACCTGATCTGAGGTGACGCAACCTTAAATTTTGAGGGAAAGTTGCGGAATTGATCAATGATAAGGTGTGACAAGTACTGTGTCGCTTCGTGCCGACGTTTATTCGTGCCACTGGGAGACCTCGAGGGGGTGTTCAAGTACCCCCCAACGGGCCGGAACGGGGCGCGAATACTCTAGAACAGGGCTGAGGCCAAAAGGGAAGGCTCTAAACAATGTCTGAAGTTTTGGGGTCAAGGTCCTTCAAGGTCATTGACCTATTACGGCACAACCCAACATGTTATGCCTAATTTACGCTATAACTAGCGCTGTGCCCAAGCTTACCAATGACCTTTGATCAAGCCTTGATCATCAAGGCCAGTCACCTTTAAAATTGGCCTGTGACCTTGATCTAAGCACTGAATAACCTTTACTTTGATGTAATAACATACGTTATAATAGGTGTCGTAACATTATGCAACGTCATTTAGGGGCTGTCCAGGAGAACCTGTGCTCATCAGGGACACCTATGCTCTCTGGAGGGGCCTTTGCTTCGATGAGGCACCTGTGCCACCCAGGGGCGCCTTCGCTCCCCAATGGACGCAACCTAGCTATCCAGGGGCATCTTTGCTGTTCCGGGGGTGCCTTTGATACCCAGTGCCCAAGGGGATCTTTTTTCTTATCCAGGTTCACCTTGGTATTGAGGGGCGTATTTTCATTCAAGATAACCTATACTACCCAGTGGCGCCTACGCTATGCAAGGGGCGCTTAGGCTATCCAGGGGGCGGCAATTTGCTATACATAGGGCGCCCTTATGCTCTCTATGGGCACCTCATTCACAGGGTGCATCTGATATTCAGGGGCGCTTTTCCTATCAGCAGGGTACCTGTGCCATCTTGGGGCTATTCTTATCAAGGGACGCTGCTGTTATTCAGGAATACCTACACCACTGTCGAGGGTCGCCTTTGCTACCCAGAGGCGCCTTTACTTCTTAGGAAGTTTGGCGCCCGTACTTAAAGGAGTGCTTTGGCATCGATTGATTGCTCTATTATTGGGCTTAGGTGCGCGTGAACCTTGAGCTCATGTAGCGCCCATATTGTTGCTAAGGAACGCTTATGCTATCAAAGGGCGCCTTTACTATCCAGGGCCTCTGTTTTATTCAAGGCAGTCTGTTCTATCCACGGGCATCTGATATTTCGGGGTCGGTGCCTAGGTTATTCAGGAGGCGGCTTTTTTCTCCACAGGAGCGCACTATTGCTTTCCAGGGGCGCCGTTACTGCCCAGGGGTGTCTTCTATCCAGGGGCGCATATGCTGTCTAGGTGTATTTTTCAATCACAGACATGATTGAAATACATGCCCCTACGTTACCCCGGGGTGCTTTTTGTCTCCGGTAAGGCGCTATTTTTCTCTTCCGGGCACCAGTTTATCCAAGTGCACCTTATCTAGGGCTGCTTTCGCTGTTGTGGGGCACCTTTGCTACCCAAAGGGAGCATTTTACTTTCCTGGAGTGCCTATTTCCATCTAAGGGGCGCATATGCTACCTTGGAGCGCCTTTGCAAACATGGGGCGCACTTTTCTATCCAGGGGCGCCTTTGCACTTGAGGGGGCGCCTCTGCAATCCAGGAGGAGCCCAAAATAGATGGAGAATAAAAATTCTGAAATAAGGCGCTCGAACACTGAAATAAAGTGCCTAGTTATCAGAAAGAGGCGCTCATCTGCTGAGCGGGGAGGACTGCTGGTTGGTGAGGGCAGCGTTCTCGGAAGTGGGGCGCACATACTGAAAAAGGCACCCGGTTGCAGCGATGGAGCACTAAGCCTTCAGTTATAGGTTAATGAAATGTGGTTAAAGGCAGTCCATGCTCAAATTGAGCGCTCGAGCCCTATAACAGAGCGCGCGACTGTCGGACAGGTGTGCCAAACCATAGACAGTAGGGCAGCTAAAGATGGAAAGGGACACCTATGATATCCTGGGGGCGCCTGTACTCTCAGGTGAGGCGCTTGCTTTCTTTCTCAGGCGCCTAGTTTATCCATGGCCGCCTATGCTGTCCAGATCATCTATTTCAAGAAGGATTAAATTTGCTTTCCAGGGGCGCCTTTGCTATTCAAGGGCGCATATGATATCTATAGGGCGCTTTATGCAAAGGGCGCGGTCCTAACCAAAGGCCGCCTTTCACTTTCCCTGAAGTGCCTATTTCTATGTAAGGGGTGCATATATTATCTAGGAGTGCCCTTGATATACGGGGATGCCTTTTTTGTCTAGCGGCGCCTTTGCTCTTGAGGGGCGCTGCTCCAATCCAGGGTAGCTGAAGATGGATAAGGGACATCTATGTTATACAGGGGGAGCCTGTACTTTCCAATGGGGCGCTCATTTTCCTTCTCAGGCACCTAGTTTATCTAGGGGGCGCCTAGGCTATCCAAAGGCGCCTTTACTACCGAAGGGGTGCCTTCCTAGGGGCGCCTTTGCTATCCAGGGGCACCTTTGCTGTCCAAAGCACTTGTGTTATCCAGGGTTGTCTTTGTTGTCCAGTGGCGCCTTTGATATCCAAAAGTGCAAATATGATATCCGTGGGCGCTTTATCCAGTGGGCGCCTAGACTATCAAAGGGCACTTTTTCTATCCAAGGGTTGCATTTATTTTCTTGAAGTGCCTATTTCTATCTAAGGGGCTCCTATTCTGTCCAGGGCACCTATGTTTCCCAGATTTGCCTTTGCTGTCCAGGTACGCCTTTGCTATCCAAGGGCACCTTTCTTAACCAAGGGGCGCATTCTGCTTTCCTGGGGCGCCTATTTCTATCTAAGGGGCGCATATGTTATCTAGGAGCGCCTTTCATACCCGGAGGTGGCTTTTTGTCCAGGGGCGCCTTTTCTCTTGAGGGCGCTGCTCCAATCCAGGGCAGCTGAAGGTGGATAAGGGACATCTATGTTTTACAGAGGGAACCTGTACTTCCCAGTGGGGCGCTCGTTTTCCTTCTCGGGCACCTAGTTTATCCAGGGGGCGCCTAGGCAATCCAAAGACGGCTTTTCCATCGAAGTTGTGCCTTCCTAGGGGCGCCTTTGCTACCCAGGGGCGCCTTTGCTGTCCACAGCACTTGTGTTATCCAGGGTTGTCTTTGCTGTCCAGGGGCGCCTTTGCTATCCAAGAGTGCATATGACATCCGTAGGGCGTTTTTTCCAGTGGGCGCTTAGGCTATCAAAGGGCGCCTTCTTTTACCCAAGGTGAGCATTTTATTTTCCTAAAGCGCCTATTTCTATCTAAGGGGCGCTTATGCTGTCCAAGGCACCTATGTTACCAAGATTTGCCTTTGCTGCCCAGGGGCGCCTTTCCTAGCCAAGGGCGCATATGATATCCGTAGGGCGCTTCATCCAGGGGGCGCCTAGGCTACCCAAGGGTGCTTCATCCAGGGGGCGCCTAGGCTACTCAGGGGTGCATTAGATCCCCAAGGCGCAATCCTGCTATCTAGTGGCGCCTTTTCTTTGCCGGGGGTGCTTTTGTTAGCTTTCTGAATTTCATCTTCAACATTTTACTGGGGCGCAAAAGACCAGTAAAGGCGTCTAGTGTTTGGGCAGGTGCGCTTTGCCATGGTTTTAACACGTGCATTGACGGGGGGCGGGTACCCGCCCCCTCGGGTTTTTCGGAGATAGCAGAAAAACGGCGGCGCGTAGCACCGCCGTACTTGGTATACTTTTTTCCCTCATCATTTTTACAACTTCTGTGAAAATTTTAAGGTTAGGTCGTCTCAGGTCAGATCACCAGTACAGGTCAAGTGACCCGACCTCAAAAAAAAGTTTAAGATAGCATAAGTCGGAGCAGGGTGATTTTATTTCATTGAAACTCATATCACATAATGGCCCCACCGAGTTCTCTAAAATATGTTCCGGTATTTTTGATATCGATGACCTAAGGTCAGGTACGAGGCATGACCTCTCCATTGGAAATACATGGGAAAATGGTTTTTACGGAATAACTCAGTAACGGATGGTGATAAAGCATTTATTTTAGCTACATTAGACTCGCCTGGGCTTTGCCGTTCTAATGACATGAATTTTATATAATTTGACCCTGACCTGACCTCAGGTCAGGTCAAACCCTTGATTTGACATAGCAAGGTCAAATTATATATCATTCGATTCGGCTTGCCGAGAGGATTCATATAGTTTAAGTCGTTTTGCTCTATCTTTACTTGTTCAGATGTAATGGCCGAAAAACTGAATTTACATGTTATCCCTATGACGGCATGTTTTGACCTCTCGTGACCTTAAATGTGACCTGACAAAAAAATTGGTTCAAAGGTTTTCGGTGGAGAAGTGGATGGGCTATTTAACGCCGTTTACCGTTTTTCGCTACCTACCGTGGTTCTCGAGATCTTAGGGGGGCGGGTACCCGCCCCCCGTCAATGCGAAGGTGGCTCAGACCCCCGTCAATGCGCGTGTTAAGGACTATGTGTTAATTCAAGTGAAATAAGTGGTATCTACCACCTTGGCGCACGAAATGGGTACAGGCGCGCCGCTCATATCGGGCGCCGAAGGCGCCCGATATGAGCTAAACTATGCTGAGGCGTTTCGGAGCTAAGGGGGGAGGCCCAGGCCCCTGAACCCCCCTTGCATCCGTCACTGGTGTTGCGAAAGATATCCTTTCCATACCTTTTCATGTACGGTTACACTTTGGTAACAATTGCCGTCACTCCTGTGTGATGTGAATTTGGACAAATACATGTCGGATGTCCGCGGCCAATTCTCTCTGTGACCAGCCTTTCTTTTGTATCTCGGTTATGATGGCAAAATGGAACTTCCGGGTGGTTTAGAATTATATATATAATTATATACAATACCATATTTAACGCCTTAGATATTTCACGCTCAGTAATGGAATAAAAGACAGCTCTCTTCTTTAAGCGAGCAGATCTTGATGAAATGCGTGGAAGCGTTGGGGTTGTTCCATGGGATGAGCTGTAAGATATAGAGTAAGAAGATGATCTAGATACGTTTTTCTAACGCGTCATGTGTGACGTCATTCCATTTGCCGCCTTACGCCTCCGTTGCTCTGATTACCCTGGATCCTGTTTTGACGCTGGGATCCGATGTGTGCTGAAAGAGAAAGGAACAGTACATTTTTGCAACTTTTCACTGATGAGCACGGAAGAAAATGGGCACGTGTGTAACACATGTTCACAGTTGAATGAAACCAGTTCACCGTTCTTTATTTTACACGTTCCAGTCGAAGCAGTTGCTTAATTAAGACTAAATGATTTTCACTTTTGATAATTTATTGGCTAATGGTAGGTCCCTGTGTTCACTGGCGGCGGAACTTAGCGAGGGGGCACCGGGGCACGATGCCCGCCTCCCCCTCCCTGAATCAAATTTTAACACTAAACCTATGGCGTTGACTGGAAAGAAATGTGTTGAAAAGTTCATGTGCCCCCCTCCTAAATTCGGATGTTCCGCCGTCACTGTCTATGTTAAAAGGGTTTTAAGGGGCGGCTAGTTGCCTGAGATGGCCACCTGGTGTGAGAAGTTTTGCGCATTATAGTCCTATCGTGTTCCCTGAATAAAAGGGTATCTGATCATCATTGTCCACTCCAGGGGTGTATGGCGCAGTGAGTAGCGACGCCATATAACTGTAGCTGTTGCTGGTTTGGTAAACCCCAATGATTGCAGTTTCAAGTGTTTTAACCCTATCCCTGCTGGGATGTTTGAGCACCCCCTCGGGGTTTCCAAAGCATCCGAAACAGCGGCGCGGGGCTCTACTGTTTGTGCGTTCTGATTTATTTACGCAAATGTCTCTTAAATGGGTCATCACATATAGCCTCGGCAGCTGCAGTGCCCTAAAAGTCCAATAATCGTTGAGGTCTGTGTCATCTCAGGTCAGCCCACCAGGCCAGATCAAGCGATATCAGTTCCTTTTTTCACTGGTACCAGGGAGAAAACGTATAATCTAATGATCTGACCATAGGCTTAGGAACAGGGCGCCACTGCCCCCCCCACATATAGGTTGCCTTGAAAACTGGAAATGAAGCTTACCTGGACCCTTCAGCTGATCGGAGGCCCTATGAGTCGATTTAAGGCCCCTGAGCTGTTCAGGGGCCCCTGAACTGGCCTCTGGTGCCCTATGAGATAATATGGGCCCTTTAGCTTATGTAAGGTCCCTTGAGCTGGTTTGGGTCCCCTCAACTGTTTTATGGTTCCAAAGCTGAGCTGGCAGTCGTAAGATTTAATGGGGCCTCTTGGGCTAGTTAGAGACCCTCTATAAGGCGACCTGGGGCCTCTGATCGGAGCGGGCCCTCAAAGTTAATCTGGTGCCCCCTGTGCCAAACATGGTACTAGAAGCTAGTCTAGGGCTTCTGAAGAGTTATAGGGCCCCTGAGCTGAGCCGAGGGCCATGAGCTTGACGTGGCCACCTTGAGCTGTTCTGAGACGCTATATAATCCGACCTGGGGTTCATGAGCTCAGCTGGGGCCCTAAGCTGACTTGGGGCCCCTAAGACGAACCCAGCACGATGTTACCGCTGCCAGAGATACGGCCACGTAGCTACGTCGGGCAGGAACAATGTCGGGAAGTGTTCGTCGGCGGTTCAATATATAAGAAATATAAATGTACCAATGAAACATTTGTACGTTGGTACAGTACCTTAAACATTTAGGTATAGGTATACACACAGAGAATTTTTTAGTACCCTCTGTACTACTTGAACTCTTCTTTTATAACTCAGTAGCCTGGGGCTGCTAAGCTAAGTCTTAATCCGGGAGTGAAATCGGACACACCAAAGAAAGTGATTTACCAAAGTACATTTTACAGTGTCAATGTATTTGTCATGTTTTTCACTCTCCAATCGATACTGCATGGACTCCATGGCTGTATTAGATTAGAGTACTAACAACATGCAAGCAAGAGGTAAGATAACCGTTATCTTAGATCAGTACCCTGGTGGCTCTTCATCCAGTACCTAATTGGAAAAATGAGAGTTTCCTAACACCAGGTGGTACTACATCCAACATCCAAGTTGGTGTAAGTAACCCCTGATCAAAATTGTGGGTACTTAATCTAGTACCTATTTTGGAAAAGGAGAGTTTTCTAACACCAGGTGGTACTGCATGGAGTATTCATTCGATATGTTCAATCCCCTTTAGAATACTTCGGTGTGAAGACAGAAAAATGGCGCCAACTTTAGTGCAATAAAGGTGGTAGGTTACCCTCTATTGAGTTCTTTCTTTGAACCAAGCGACTTTTGCATCTTCCAGCGCCATTTTCCTGCAGTGACTGGCAGACAGAAGCTCAGCCCGTGGAAAATTTGGCAAAAGGTGAGAGCTGGCATCTGTTTTGTGATTGAACAGGGTTAGGTGCATTCAGGGGCGCAGCCAGAGCTTTCGTATGGGGGGGCACACCAACTTTGAGGGGCACCCCGGGGAAAAAAGGGCACTTTTTAACGTAACCTAAAAACTTACTATATCTTTGTTTATATAATTTTTTGGGCATCTTTGGTTCAATATAAATGCAAAGAAATCATTGACGGAGAAGGAAAACTCGATTAAAACCGAAAAAAGGAACGAAATATCACCAAAATGTCATGGAAGTAGCCAAAACACTACTTTTTTGGATAGATTTAAGGGCAGCCAACTCATGCAAGTACTTAACATCAGAGAAATCAGCGGAGCATGTGATATCTGTTACAATGTGCAGGTTAAAGCATATTGGAGTCGAAAATTTTTCTGTTATGCCCACTGGTTTTGTCGTGACGAGTGAGCCCTAGCTGAATGCGGATTAAGTTCCTTGCCTCCCACAATCGCCGTGGGACGAGGAGTAGTATAGTGTCTTTGGAAGAACACATTTTTGCTGCCGGAAAAATTTGGGAGATACCTTTTGAACGCGTTTATTAAGTTCCATATTCGCAAGGCTCGGTCCCAGTTAAGAGTAAATAAAAGGTGAACAGGCCGGTGGTTTGGATTGGGATGGTGTGACAGGGCTGAAAATTGTGAAAACCATTTCTTCATCTAAATTAATTAGTAGAAATCCTGGTTTAGGGGACTGTGCTCTGAGCTCAGGGGCACATGCCTTTTTATCATCCCTTCCCAGAATCCACCAGCATAATAAGCAATTTATATAACCAGGGGTGCCTAGGTATCACAAGCCGTTTTAGAGATTCCTCATTCCCCGTTAGCTCCGTTTTACAAGGGGAGTTTCCATTGGGTTCTTATTCCCAATCTATTCAAGACCAGCTCTGGGGCCCCCAAGTGTGGATCAGAGGCCTCCAGAGCAACTTCCCCCCATCCCCCCAGATGTGCCTCCAGGGAATAGACTAGCTCAGTGACCCCGCCCCAAGATGATGGGAGTTGGCCTTGTGTTCGTATTATCTATCTATTCAAGATCATCTCAGGGGCCCCTGATGTAGATCAGGGCCACAGAGCAGCTCATGCTTCACCCAGGGACTAGACTAGCTCATTGGTCCCAGAGATGAGGTCATCAGACTAGCTCAATGGGCCACAGATAGACTCATGGGGCCTTAAACCAGTTCAAGAAGCCCCAGAACAGTTTAAGGCGCCAGATCACTTCAGGGGGCCTCAAGCCAACTTAAGGGGCTCTCACAAGCTCAGCGCACGGACCAGCTCAGGGTACCCTCAGAACCTAGATCCGCTCTTGGGCCCCAGATCAGCTCTTGGGGCCCCAGATCAGTTCAGGGGCCTCAAGTCAGGTCAGGGGGCAAGATCAAGTCAGGGGCACTAATTCAGCTCAGGAATCCCTCACCAGCTCGGGGCCCAAGCAGTTCAAAAGCCCCAGAGCTGCTCAGGGGACACCAGATCGGCCCATAGGGCACCAGATCAGCCTAGGGGACAAACAATAAAATCAGTGGTCCCCGACCAGCTCGGGACCCAGATCAGTTCGGGAATACCAGATCAAGTCACGAGGCACTTAATCAGCTCAGGAGCCCCATACCATCTCAGGGACCCTCACCAACCCCTGTGGGCCCATCTCAGCTCAAGGCCTGGGAGCTGCTCAGGAAATCACGTAATTAACCTAGGCGGCCTGGGTCAGCTTAAAGGGCATAATATTATCCATGGGGCACCAGACTAGCTCAGAGGAATAAGATGGGCTCAGGAGACACACTGATGACTCAGCAGGCTCCAGATCGACTCAGAGGGCATTAGTTAAGTTCAGGAGGCAGTATATCTGCTCAGGGTGCACCAGATCGATCAGCACAGGGGGCATGTTCAAGTCAGGGGCACTAAATCAGCTCAGGGATCCCTCACCAGCTCCGGGCCCAATCAGTTCAAAAGCCCCAGAGCTGCTCAGGGGACACCAGATGCCCATAGGGCACCAGATCAGCTCCGGGGACAAACAATCAGATCAGTGGTCCCCGACCAGCTTGGGAATACCAGATCAAGTCAGGAGGCACTTAATCAGCTCATGAGCCCATACCATCTCAGGGGCCCTCATCAGCCTCTGTGGGCCCAGCTCAGCTCAGGGCTTTAGATCTGCTCATGAAATCACGTAAGGAGGCCCAGATCAGCTAAAAGGGCACCAGCTTACTCAGGGGGGCATCATATGGGCTCAGGAGGCACCAGATCGACTAAGGGGCATTAGTGCAGCTCAGGTGGCACCAGATCAATCCGCTCGGGGTCCAGATCAGCTCCCAGCCCCCCAGACTATGGCAGGAGCCTGAATCAGCTCAGGGAGCAACATAACAGCTCAGGGGACACAAGGTGGACTCAGGGCCCACCAAACCAGCTCAGGGGGGGGACCAGACCATCTAAGGAGACATCAATAATCAGTTGAGGGGGTACCTAATCAGCTGAAGAGGCACCATATTGACTTAGGATACAGAATCAACTTGGGGAGGCATGATATCAGCTCGGGGGCCCGAATCAGCTCAAGGGGCACTAAATCAGCTATCAGGGCACCAAACAAGTTCGGAAGCATTAGACTAACTCAGAGAGCATTATATAGGTTCAGGAGGCACAATTATTTGCTCAGTGGGGCTCTCGATTGACTCAGGGGCACCAGATCAGCTTAGAGGGCAAGTAATCAGCTCAAGGGGCCACGAGATGAGCTCAAGGAGCACCAGATTGGCTTCACCCGTACGATTATTGGCGACGATGATGCAATAGGTAGACACATACTAGGTGCCCATACTCTTCCCGGGTGCTTGGAAAGGCGACAGAATGCCCTAGCTGACCGAGAAAGGTATAAAGTTGTCCAACAATAGTTTCAATCGCTACATGCGGTCCAGTTAAATCTAGGTTCAACGACTAGGGCTCTAAATTTCGAGCGGCACGGCCCAAATTGGGTACACCACCTGGCAATCAAAAGGGCACCCTGACAGTGATGGGGGCACGTGCCCCCTGTGCCTTCCTGGCTGCACCCCTGGACAGTAGATCAACTCCGGGAGGCATTAAATAAGTTAGGGGGCCCGGATCAGCTCAAGGGGCACTAAAACAGCTAAAAGTACACCAGGCAAGCTCGGAGGCATCAAACTAACTCAGAGAGTATTTTATAGGTTCAGAAGGCACACTTATTTTCCCAGGAGGGCACCAGATTGACTACGAGGGCACATGATCAGCTCCAGGGGCCACCAGATAAGCTCCGCCCGTACGATTATTGGCGACGATGAGGCATTATCTGGAAACGGATTACGTGCCTATGCTCTTCCCGGGTGCTTGGAAAGGCGACAGAATGCCCTAGCTGACAAAAAAGGCACTTAGTTGTCAAACAATAGTTGAAATCGCTAAATGCAGTCTAGTTACATCTAGGTTCAACGGCGCAGGGCACTAAATTTCGAGTGGCACGGACCAAAGAGGGTACACCACCTGGCAATCAAAAGGGCACCCGGCACCGATGGGTGCACATGCCCCCTGTGCCCCCTGGACGGTAGATAAACTCAGGGAGGCATTAAATAAGTTCAGGGGGCCCAGATCAGCTCAAGGGGCAATAAAACAGCTAATAGGGCAGCAGGCAAGCTCGGAGGCATCAGACTAACTTAGAGAGCATTATACAGGTTCAGAAGGCACAAATATTTATTCAGGGGAGGGGGGCACCAGATTGACTACGAGGGCATCAGATCAGCTCAGAAGGCACATGATCATCTCCAGGGGGCACCAGATGAGCTCCACCCGTACGATTATTGGCGACGATGAGGCATTATCTGGAAACGGATTACGTGCCTATACTCTTCCCGGGTGCTTGAAAAGGCGACAGAATGCTTTAGCTGACCAAAAAGGCACTTAATTGTTAAACAATAGTTGAAATCGCTAAATGCGGCCTAGTTCCATCTAGGTTCAACGGCGTAGGGCACTAAATTTCGAGCGGCACGGCCCGAAGGGGGTACACCACCTGACAATGAAAAGGGCACCCGGCACCGATGGGGGCACGTGCCCCCTGTGACCCCTGGCTGCGGCCCTGGACAGTAGATAAACTACGGGAGGCATTAGATAAGTTCAGGGGGCCCGGATCAGCTCAAGGGGCACTAAAACAGCTAATAGGGCACCAGGAAAGCTCGGAGGCATCGGACTAACTCAGAGAGCATTATATAGATTCAGAAGGCACAATTATTTTCTCAGGGGGGCACCAGATTGACTACGAGGGCATCAGATCAGCTCAGAAGGCACATGATCAGCTCCAGGGTTCAAGACCAGCGCTCAGGGGGCACCAGATGAGCTCAAGGGGCACCAGATTATCTCTGCCCATACGATTATTGGCGACGATGAGGCATTATTTGGAAACGGATTACGTGCCTATACTCTTCCCGGGTGCTTGGAATGGCGACAGAATGCCCTAACTGACCAAAAAGGCACTTAATTGTCAAACAATAGTTCAAATCGCTAAATGCAGTCTAGTTCCATCTAGGCTCAACGACGTAGGGCACTAAATTTCGAGCGGCACGGCCAAAAAAGGGCACACAACCTGGCAATCAAAAGGGCACCCCGGCACCGATGGGGGGGCACGTGCCCCCTGTGCCCCCCCCGGCTGCGCCACTGGGTGCATTAGGTACCAGTTATCTCTTGACATCCTTTGTGTATGGCATCTTCATCATTAGACTAGCCAAATTATAACCGGCGTAATTGTGTATACAAGCACGTCCATAAAACCTAAACTGAAAACATGGTAATGCTTCAAAGATTATGGTTAGGTAATGCATTTGACTGATTTGCCTGCTTCTGGATTGAATGCAAAATCTGAAGCCCACGTAACTTCCATTAATGAGTTTTTAAAGGTCTACATGAAACCATTTCTAGGTAGGTGCTCGCTAACTACAAATAATGTTGAAACTCCAACAATATTAAAACTTCCCACGGGGCAGAGATGATGATTCTATTTCTGTAGGGGCATTCTACAATCACCCAGCATTTGCTATTTTAAGATCACATGCTTCTATTTGGCTTCCTGATTCTAAGAAGGGCGTGTTTATTTAGAAAACAGTTAATGATACAAGAAAATTATGTTAAACTGTCAGAGTACTCTTTTTCTAAGTCGAGCACCACCGAATAAAAAACCCCTACCCTTGCTTGTAGCTAGACTCATAAGCGTAGGTACATACGTCCAAAACATTGGGGATGAAGTCTTATCTTAGAGATATTTATTTTCAGTCAACGCTGTTTATCTAATAATTAAACATGATTAATATTGGGGACATAGCCCCTTTAGGCTTCTCTACTCTTACGACTATAGGTAAACTAGGAAATGTCGCTATGTTATCTTTGTAGCTCTTGGTATTGTTTTAAATTTGGGCACCCCCAATTATTAACCCGCGCCCCGGTGGGCCTCCGAATCACGTTCTCCCTGGTGATTATGGGGGGTTTATGTTATGGGGGGGGGCAGAGGTGGTCTTGAATTTTTCGTAAGGCCCCAAGAGTTTGTCTAAGGATGCTCTAAAAAGTTATTGGTGGCCGCCAGAACTGGTCTGGGGAGCCTTTAAGAGCTTGTCCCGGAGGGGGGGGGGCAGATTTTATTTCGGAGGGCCAAAGGTTGTTTTGAGAGTCCCCAGATTCGGCCTCGGAGTCCTCCACGAGTTGGTCTCGGGGGCCCGAAGGCTTGATATCGGGGCCCAAAAGTTTTTCTCGGGCGTGGGGCAAGGTTTTTCCTCAAGGGGCCAAACAATTTTTTCTCAGGAGGCCCCCCGAATTGGTTTCGAGAGGGGGGCAAAGTGCTTATCTCGAGGGCACCCCAGAGATGGTTCCCGTGTCACAAGGAAAATAATAAAGGGATAACACGTGTTATTTAGCTAAATAGACCTTGAAACAAAACAAAAAATAGGTAAAAACAGCCAATATAAGTCATGTAAAGTTACGTCGTACGTTATATTTATTTGTCTTGTCTTAAACCACAAATTTTTTCTCTACATGCATGATGTTGTCAGGTCACTAATACGCCGCGGTGCTAGGTTAGTCTTATTTTGCGCCACTATAAGGAACGGTTATAGTGCCACGTGGTGACAAGTGCCGGTGCAAAGGCTAATCTCTAGCAGCAAATAGCCGACTGTTTGCCTTGCGCGCAGGGCCCAGACGTCGAATCATTTGAAGGATGCTCACACAGAATCCTGAGGAATCGGAAAGATTTAAGGACGGCTGATTGGTTCTGGACAGAATTAACTCTCTTTTAATATCCATCGACAATATGCAAGCAGCGAGGTCAGCTCAGCTCAACTGGGGTGTATTTTTGTAATCTGCAAGATTAAAAATGCCTAGAAAAGACCAGCAGAAACGAATATGAAGCTCATAGTTTTAGAACCAGCTTAGTCTCAATTTCAGTGCCATGTATATGTTGTCCCTTGAAACGACAAAGCTGTTCCAGTGAGCCGTGGCTGCTTTTTTGTATTGTGCTCTATATGATTAAAGCTGTGCAGTGTTACCTTGATCGAATTATCGAATTACCTTAAATATACTTCTTCAAGTACCTCTTTGTTTCACGAAGGAGAGTAGGTATTGGATTGTATTGATTGAGTACATTTTAAGCACTACTTTCAGTGCCCTTCAGACACCTTCGTAGGGTACTAGCGTTAGTACCTAAAATGGAAGTACCCTAGGAGGCCTCATTTTTGGCACGGAACCAAACGGGGGTACTAATCGCAAAAGTACCCATTTTGGTGTAACTGCAAAAGGGTACTACGGGAAGTACAACCAGCTGTAACAAAAGAGGCGTAGTAAAAGTACTCATGTTATCTGACGAGTACCAAAAATGTCCGAAAAGCGTTCATTGTATACTGAATTAAGTATCCAGAGAATACTGATTTTTGGCACGAGCAAAGTGTTCCGTGGGGTGTAAATTTTTCTCTGTGTGTAGGTATAGTATTGTGGACTAGGGTTAGCAATGCTATTTAGCGTCCACATCGTGATAGGTAGTGGTTTCAGGACAAGGACGCAAGATGTCTGTCCAGCCTCATTTTGAAGGTATTGGTTGTTTTTGCAGAGACTACATGTGATGGCAGTTGGTTCCATCTGTTGACCACCCGATGAGAAAAGAAACCTGCTCTTGCATAGTGGTTGGCTCTCTTCTTCTCCAGCTTCAGATGATGTCCTCGTGTGTGGGTGGGTCTGATAATAAAGAACTGTTCTTTCTGGATATTTACCTTGCCTGTAACTATTTTATATATCTCAATTTGGTCTCCTCTTTCCAACCTGGCTCTTAACGAAGTTGTCTTCAACAATTCAACAAGGCGATCTTCATAAGGCGTGTGTCTTAGCCCTGCTACCATTTTAGTCGCTCTTCTTTGCACTCGTTCCAGGGTGTCAATGTCTTGTACCAGTTGGGGACCAACAGCTTGTATACAGTAATCTAGATGTGGCCGTACATAAGTATTGAAGAGACCTGTGAAGTTTTCAACTGTGAATTCGTCAAACGCAGTCTTCAGTGTTCTAAAGGCAGACATGCCCTTCTTGGCAGCAGTTTGACAGTGTTCAGTGGCCTTCAGCGAGTTGGTTATAACAATCCCGAGGTCTCTCTCTGATGTGGTTTCGGCTATCTCAACACCTTGCATGAGGTATGTTTTCTTGGGATTACTGGGTCCGCAGTGCATTGTCTTGCACTTCACTGGGTTGAATTTTAGCAGCCAGTCATCAGACCACTTGCTGAGGGTGTCAAGGTCTGATTGCAAGCGGACATGGTCCCTTGGGCCGTTTATCTCTCGGAACAACTTTGCGTCATCAGCAAAGAGCTTGATTTCGCTCTCTACGAGAGCGGGAAGCTCATTGATGTAGGCTATGAACAAGAGCGGGCCCAGTACAGAGCCCTGAGGGACTCCGCTCAGCACTGGTTGCCAATCTGATGTTGCTGATCTAACGGCCACTTGCTTCCAGTTAAGAAGTCTTGAATCCAGGTGATGATATTTCCCTTTACTCCGTAAGCACTTAGCTTCTTGATTAACCTCTTGTGTGGCACCGAGTCAAAGGCTTTTTGGTAGTCGAGGAAGATCACATCTAGGCAGCTGTTTTTGTCTAACGTTGCAGTCCATCTCTCGAGTGTTTCCAGCAAGTTGGTGAGACAAGAACGCTTTTGGACAAAGCCATGTTGATGTTTCGAGATCAGTCTATGGGTCGTGAAGTGGGCTTCCAATCTTGTTTTTATAATGCGCTCAAAGACTTTGCAGACTTGACTTGTCAAACTTATGGGCCTGTAGTTCTCTGCTTTTTTCGAGTTCCTTTCTTAAAGATTGGGGTGACAGTTGCATTTTTCCAGTCCAGAGGTAGTTTGCCCTCATCAAGTGACTTGGCAAATATTTTGCAAAGAGGGGAGGCTAAGGCTTCCGAGCAGGATTTCAAACTAGTGATGGGATGCCGTCTGGACCTGGTGCCTTGTCCTCGCTTAGTTTTTCCAACTCGTGCTTAACCTCTTCGACTGTGATGGTGATGTTGTTAATCTGCTGGTCCGGTTGGAGTAGGTCGGGGAAATACGGCAGTTGTCCGCTGTCCTCATCGCCAAAAACTGAGCAAAAGAAGTCTTGAAGCACTTGCGCAGCCTCTTGGTCAGTGTCCGTACAGCTTCCGTCTTTTTTCAGTAGTATTGTGACATTTTCTTTGATTTTGGTCTGAGATCTTATGTATTTTGCAATCGCTTTAGGGTTCTTTTTAGCTGTCTTTGCCAGCTTAGTCTCAAATTCTCTTCTTGTGCTTCTTATGAGATTAAGTGTTGTGTTTCTAGCTTGTGTATATCTTCTAAATCCCTCGCCTGTATCTTTATAGTTTCTCCAGGCCTTGTATTTTCTTTTAACTTGCTTTTCGAGCTTTCGGTTCCACCATGGCATGACATTTTTTGCTTTACAAGTGGATTTAAACTTTGGGATAAAGTAGTCCATGCCCTCTTTGATCTTGGATTTAAACCAGAGCCAGCTATCTTCCACATTCAGGATTTCCATTTCAGACCAGTTGACTTGTCGCAGGGCGTAAGTCATGTCCTGATAGTTGCCTGCCTTGAGGTTCAAAGATGGTTTACTGGTGCATTTTTCTTTTAAGTTGTCTGTAAGGCACATCTCCCAGGAGAGAACACAGTGGTCACTCTTGCCTAAGGGAGGATGGCTTATTAGCTCCTGTATATCGTTCTCTTCTTTTGTGAATATCAGGTCTAAAGTGGAGGGTGTGTTACCTTGCCTGAAGCGGGTGGGGGAATGCACATGTTGACAAAGGAAGCTGTCTTGTACAACATTTAGGAACAGCTTTGCATCTGAGCTATCAGGACCTTGAACAATACCAGTCCTCCATTCAATTTCTTTGTAATTGAAGTCGCCCATTATCAATGTGTGAGCAACATTCATTCTGCTTGCTTTTTCGAACAGAGCCCTGAGATTTGCATTATTGGTACCAGTACTTTGGGGGACCGATAGCAGTTACCTATGAGTAGTTTCTTCTTGTCATTTGTCTGGAGTAAACACCACACAGAGTTCTCGAATCCTTGATCAACAAACACATCCCTTTCAATGATCTTGAGGCTGTCATGAATCAGAATCATTACTCCTCCCCCAATTTGCTAAGAAACCTTGACGAAGTTTTTTGTGGGCAATTTCTTTGACATTGGTCCTTCTTTGACAACATTGACGGGAATTTATTTACCCTCTTTCAGCTTGCCCTCCAAAGAACATACTCAAGATGGCTGCTAATCGGATTAAAGCTGTCGGAATTACCCCTGGTCAAAAAGTTGGAAGTAGCCGCCCCTGTCCCCTCAGTACAGGAGCCTATTTAAAAGTCCCTCCTCCCCCGTATTGGATCTTCAATCCGTACGATTGTTTGATTGTTCGCTGTGTACGATTCTTCTTAAAGGTTTTCTGGAGAGATCTGGAGTTTATTAAAAATGCTTTTATCTGGTAACTTCTTCGGGAATTTGCCGCTTTATGCGACGCATCCAGGAAGTCTCAGCCTCTCAACAGCAACAACAGTCTCAGCCCCAGCCCCCTCCAACAGCAAGCGCAGATCACCGGATGTGACGTCACACATAATAGCACATAACATTGGAAAATCAAATGATTAAATACCCAATTTTTGCAAAAAGAGGCCCAGAATCGAAGATGAAATGCTTTTTCATTGCATTTTTGATAAACTTGATTACCGCGTATTCTCACAAATTCGTAAGCGGACAGTGCCATAAGCAGCAGTTTGACACACGACCTAGGTAAAGGAATTCCTTCACGCCCGCGTGACGTCACTCGGGCGTGGAGGAATTCCTCTTGAACGTACCTTTAAGTAAAGGTATCTTGCTCAGCCCAAGAATGGCTTTTGGTGGTTGAAGTTAGGCCAAGCTGTGATGAATGTATGTGTAATGTATGGGTTTGATAGCGTATCGTACTTGAGAGCTACATTTATACTTTAAAGGAGCGGGTTGAGAGGTGAGTTATATGTGTTTTGTGAGGCTCACCAGGGAGGGTCACATTCTGCCCTAGCCAGTCTGCAAAGTGTGGCAGCAGGCCAGACGTGTCGTACCAGCAATCTAAAATTCTTGAACAGCCAGGCACCAAAAATTTGCACCAATCTGCCATATACCAGGGAGAAAACGCACCCATTTGTATCCACATGATGCAATTCTACCTCTCATACTAATAAGTTAGTTAAGGACTTTTTATAAGGCCCTCTCCTGTGTCTTTATAACCATTTAACCATTATTTGTTTGGATTTCAGTGTCACCTCACACCAGTCTCACAAATTTGCACCAGGTTGATAAAATTCACACCACTCGCTTCTGTCCCCAAGGGCACTTGCACTAACGAGATCTCCTAAAAATGCCATACTTTGCACACTGATGCCCTAGTGCTGTCTGTGTTTCTTGTCCTGCTCTGAATGTAGTTTTTGCATTCTTAAAGGTACATGGGAAAACTTTTGGCATGTATTTCTATATTTTCAAAAGGGTTTGATATTTTTCAAGAAGGTTAAACTGGCATTTAGGCATCACTAAAGCCATGGAGTGATTTTGATCCAGTTTTTTGTGTGCTGATGGGCAAGTCTGTCTACAATGTGTTGATTCATTGCAGTAAAGGGGAAAGGTATCTCAAGGTTCAAAGGGACAAGGAGGGATTGCTTGTTCAGCATTTATTCTGACTACCTCCTGATTTTTCTTTTAATGACATGTTTCCTACAGATTTTGGCTAACCTCCCTTGAGACATCCAATTGCCTGAAATTTTTTAATTAGAATGATTAATTGTTGGAATAAGAAATAAACCAATTTCCTTTATAGACTCAATATTTCTAGACTCAATATTTGACCTTCTTGATATTGGAGTTTTGCACCTTCTAGCACTGTGAGCAAAACACTGAAAATAGTGAAGTAGCCAGCTGGTAAGTGTTTTGTAGCCAGCTGATGAAAATGATTTGTTCACTGTAACAGAGTTGTTGTGAAAACCAAATTTGGAACAGGTTCATGAATTGGGACAGCACTCACACAGTTTTGGTTTTCAAGTAGGTTAAGTCATACTCTGTGTGGGCGCTTTATCGTAATAGGTAGCACCTTGATGGCATTTATCCGTTTTTACTCTGCTAATGTGACCGTATGTACATATGGTTCCAACAGTATGTTAAGGGATTAATGCTTGCCTTGGTCACATCATTTTCCTATGCCTTCAAGCTGTTTCAATCAATAACATTAGAAAAATTACAAGAGTATAATCTTTTTTAAAAATTATACTTTGTACATTTGAAACATATGTTGATTTATTGTGCAATCTCACAGTTGCATGAAAACATAAAATCTGAGGTGGAGTTGTCATGTTAAAAATGTTTGAAACACTATTTGTAGAAACATTGGCCTCATCCAACGATGTAGACGTATTCTTGACTCTGGCCACCTCCTCTTGCTGTACAATGTTCTAATACTACCATTTTTTCATACTGCCTGCAAATAAGGGAAGGTAAATTCAAATATATATTGGTAAAATTCATTACTCTCCAGAAAAAATATTCCAAATAATAAAGGGAGCTGATCAACTAGGCCACACCAGTCCCTTGTTAAAAAATATCAAATTATAAAACTACCAGATCTTGTTCAGTCTTTGCAAATTCTGACAATACATAACCATATTATTTGTGCTCTCCCTCCTGAATGACATTGCATTTCAATCAAGTCGAGGAAAATTATTGACAAAGACAGATCAGAGTTAATAAGCACTTCCTTGTGCCTTATGTGCCCACTATGTAGAGCAAACTTTTTTTGTTTATTTCTGACCCACGTACCTAGAATTTGGTAATTGCATCTAAAATTAGGAATTTAGCTGATGTTCCCAGAAACAAAACATTTTTAAAATTAGTTCTAAAAAATGTTCTTGATACCTACCCAAGGTGGTTCGAATACTGTGTTACACAACAATATATATATTATCAAATTCTAACAGTTATAAGACATATTTCCATCCCTTCTCATGTCGTGTGTGGAGCACAAACCGGTAGCCTCTGGAGGTCTTACAGGCCCGCCTCCGACTCCTTGCTGCCTTATCTTCCCTCACTTGAATCTATACATGTATATTCAAAGCACACTCGTTAAAAAATACAAACATGACAATCAAACAGTTACATGGATAAAAAGACGTCCGACCGGACGCCACAACGCCGACACACGATAGGCGCCGTGCATCACGCACCCGCGACCGCCCTCGGCCACTCCTACACATGTACAGACGCGCGGCGGAAGGATGCGGCCCGCGGTCGATGCCGGGCCCAGCGGACCACCGGCAGCAGCAGGAGACGGGCTCCAACTTGTCGATGCACCATAAGGGGCAGGCGACAGTACACAGAGGCCAGCCAGAGCCCCGCAAGTCAGCAGCAATCTCGGTGTCGACAGATACAGACCTGGCTGGGGAGGGGGCATCAGGAAAGACAGTCACAGGGCTAATATGATCTAGGTCTGGAGTGGCGGTGAATATTTAAACTGGGGTAAATTTAAAATATGGTGGTAAAGGCTCCAAGAGACATGAAAGCCACGGGATGCCTGTCTTCGACCTCCCTTAACGTATATTTTACGAGGACTTCCCCAATTATGAAAGAATATCAGCCACTCACCCGGTGTGCGATCGGTCAAACTTTCCACATATAGTAGACGGGGGAGAAAGAATACCGGGAAAACTAGGCACCGGGCGTTTTTAGGATAAGAAGAGTGCAGCCCTGGAGTCGCCTCACATCCGGCAAAGATAAACATACAAGTACATAGCCTCACTCGACCGTTACAGTAGATTCTACCTAGCTTAAAAGGTAAAGTGCCAGAAAATTTATATTGCATGCCTCAATGCATTCAATAAAAATCTTTTTATGAGCTTTTTAAAAAACTGTTTTGATCCCAGGAATGTCATACACGTCCCTGATTTTGGACGCAAGATCATTATTCCAATCACGCTAGGCTGAGATGAACAGAGAAAATTTACGATAAACAAAGGCGGTCAACACTCTGGCTTCTGAGGCGAGTAATCCCGGGGAGGGGACTCCGGCGAACAGGCGCTCGGGGCACCCTGAGATCAACACCGGCGTCGGGGAACCGGTCTGATCGGGGAACCTTGGTGGGCTTAGGGCGCTTCGACTATTTGGTCATTTTGTGGAACGGCCAGAATCTCTCCCCGCAGGGGACCGATTTCAATCTGCTGGACTCGTCTGCTCCTGCTGACTTGTCCGGCACATGGATAATTGGGTACGGGATGTGACGACACCCGCGACCCCAGTTGGCAGGATGGGTTTCGCCCATCGTTTTTGGCTGATGGGCCAAATCGAGACTGCCATCCTCATCCTTTCTTAGCCCTCCTAACTTCAAATCCCAACAACTCCTTGTTCCTTTTCCTCTTCTTTACTTATTTCTTTGTGTATGCATGCCTTTCCACCCGTATCCTTTCTGTCCACTCCTAAATACCGCTCCTATCCACTGTCCGGGATGTCTAGCCCGGCGTGTCTCCGTGTGTGGCGGGGATGTGTGCACTCTTGCTCGTCTTGAGTGTGGACATCTCGGTCGCGTGTGGCGCGCGGCTGGGCTGGACAGCGCAGACCAAGCCGCTTCCTTTTCCGACTCATAACTTCCCAGTTACCCACCTTTTCCCAGTGTCATGGGCGTCCCCGCACGTGCCTATGATTCCTGGATGGTCTGGGTGTACGTGGGCCTCCGGCTCGTGTGGCTGACGATTGGATCCCTCTAATCGCCGGCCCTGCGAGCCGGGGGCTCGCTTCTCTCGGACCAGCCGGGAATCAGTTGTGACGAGCAGGTGGTAGTCGCCTGCTCCGATGAGGCCGTGTGGGGGCGCCTGTCTTTTAAGGTGAGCTGCGCACCGACCCGTACCCCGGGATGAAGGAGTCCTGGTAGCTGAGTTGAGGTATGCGCTGTTTGGTTCGTGTGCCTCCAGCAACACTCTAGTTTGGTCTGGATTTCCACAAGGGCGGGGAACTCTTGAGGGCATCGACAAGAGTAGCAGCATTGTAAAAGTCTGTCGGCCTTTGGTGGGGCTCGGCTGTCCCTCCCTCCTTTGGTGAGGTCCCGACCTCACCCGGGGAGGGAGGGATGTCCGTGCCCCGCCCGGGGTTGTCTAGGCTAGGTGCAAGGGGGGACCGTCGTCGGGGCAGGGGGTTTGGTGAGTCTCTCTCCCCCTCTGTAACGGCGGCGTCTCCCCCGTATAGCCAGCCCGTGCGTCGTTTCGCCCTGTAGTACCCTCGTTGGAAGGGGGCGCACGTGGCTGGCCGAAATTAATCATACTCTCATAGATACCACACACACCACAAATCCCTCTACGCACCCTCCACTGGAGGTAGACACCTCTCAACCCCTAGAGGGGAAGGGACCATGCAGACACCTGCGCCCAAACCGCAAAAGACGATGAGCCAGCCTTCCTGTCCTCGCGTTTTGGTAATGAGGGGACTGGACACATCCTCATCCCTTGCAGCACTGTCACCATTCAAGCGAAAGGAGGCACTAGATCGTCTGGGCAAGGTCGTGAGATGTGACAAGTTACGTGACGGATCGTTGAAAGTTGAGTTTGCGCGAACCGAGGATGCCGAGCGTGCACTCTCCGTGACGGAACTGACGTTCACGAGGAAGGACTCGGGGTCGAAAAAGACATGCAAAATCAACATTTTAGTAGAGCCACACAGAACTAAGAACTTTAAGAAAGGCGTGGTGAATAGTCAGGAGCTAAGGGGGCTGTCTGAGGAAGAGATTGTTGAAGGACTTGAGGAACTCGGAGTGGTGGAGGTGCGGAGGATTCGTAGGAAAAGTGGAGATGCTATGCTCGACACCGACACTGTTATACTTACGTTTGACACAGAAGAGTTACCGAATCACATCTTTGTTGGATATTCAAGAGTCGGGGTGAGGCCCTTCGTGCCAAGCCCCATGCGATGCTTTACGTGCCAGAAATATGGACACAGTGCCCGATTCTGCAAAGGTAAAGGTGTATGTGGGAAGTGTTCATCGTTGCACCACAGCACCACTGAGTGTGATGCCGAAGCATTGAAATGTGCAAACTGTGGGGGTTGCCACCAGGTAACAGACCGGTCATGCCCAGAGTTTCTCCGAGAAAAAGAAATACTATTTATAAAGACCACACAACGTATCAGTTTTCGTGAGGCACGGGACGCATACGAGGCGTCCCACCCGCGGAAAAGTTTCGCACAGGTAGCCTCTACAGGTATACCAAACACCCCAAGGATGACCGCGGAGGAGGTCATCCGCTCCCTAACCGTGGCGGACTTTGTTCGCCTGGCAGGGAGGATGGGGCTGGTGTTTTCACGCCAGCCCGCCGCCCCGGCCCCTGAGCCGACGGCGGCACCTCCTCCGCGCGCCCCCTCCGTGGGGGGTGAGGGGCAGGTCATCGCCCCCGCTTCTGTCTCTCCTCATTCGGCCCCCGCCAGGGATGGGGGAAAGGGGTCTGTCACCGCCCCTAAGCACCAGCCGTCTCCTGGTGCCGGTGACTCTGCACCAACACCTGGTGCGCCTCCCGGTGGATTCCCGCCGGTTTCAGAGGGATGGGTAGTCGTGGGACGAGGGGGAAAAGCCTCTCCCGCGGGAGGGCGCCGCCCGCCGTTCCCTGTCATCCCACCCGTTGGCGGCGCTGCTGCAGCGCCACAGCCACCACCCGTTTCGGGTACCGAGACGCAGCCAGCACAGCTTCCTACCGACACTGCCTCGTCCACTGTCGCAACAATGCGAAAAAAATTTTGAGGAAGTGCCGCGCGGTAGGTCTCCGACAAAACGTCCGGCGGGCAGTCCTCTCAGCCAGCCCCAGACCTCGCGTGCCCGCGGTAATTCCACCGAAAGCGGGCGAGGCCGCGGACCGGTTCGCAACCGGCTGGGTGGTTCAAACGTGGGACTAGCCAGAGGGCCATACGGGGGTTCTGGCCCCCCTTGGAAGGGCTAGGGTCAGTTACCGTAGGCCAGTTCAAGTCGTTCTCCTTTTACCAAGCCCGTTTCTTTTAGCTTAGATGACCTTTTTACAGTGGAACTGTCGAGGCCTTCGTGCGAATTTTATTGACCTGCACCAGATTTTATCGGATCATACCCCGTCTGTCTTATGCCTCCAAGAGACAACCCCGAGCCGTTTTAAATATTCGAAATTATAAGAGTTTTAGACAAGATATTTTTAGTAATACGATAGCATACGGCGGGGTGATGGTTGCGGTGCACCACGCAACTCCTTGCTACCATGTACCTTTAATGACGGTGCTGCAGGCGGTAGCTGCCCGGGTAGACCTTGGTTTTACTAAATTGACAGTTTGTTCACTTTATCTCCCACCGGGTGGCAATATAAATTTAAACGATCTTAATTACTTAGTCGACCAATTGCCTACTCCCTTTCTTTTACTTGGGGATTTCAACGCTCATAACCCAGCTTGGGGGGACCTACCGGCCGCGCGTGCCCCAGAGGTCGCACGGCTGAGCGCTTCCTCCACCTTAACTCCCTCTGTCTCCTCAACACAGGTCACTCCACCCACATTACTCTGCCTTCTGGATCCCTTTCCTCTATTGATCTTTCAGTTTGCTCTCCGTCTCTTTTCACCCAGTTCCAATGGAACACCCTTGACGATCCCCACGGAAGTGACCATTTCCCCATCCTTTTATCCCCGGCCGGTCCGCACGTGGCGGGACCTCGCCGGAACCGGTGGAATCACGGGCGTGCGGATTGGGCGGGCTTTGGGGCTGCGTGCGGCATGGTGGAGCCTCCCCCGGAGGCCTCGGCTACCCAAGCTATTGCAAATTTTAATAAGATGATCCCCCCCCACCCCACCCCCGACGCGGGGGGGCGGCGCCCGGCCCACGAAAAAAGGGAGGCTGGGTAACAAAAAACCCATCCAAAAGGGAGGGGTGGGGGAGACAAATTTGGCTGGTGTTTTTTGGTTGTTAACCCCAATAATTATTATTAATAAATATCCTCACTGCCGCAAAACAGTTTATACCTACGACGCGTGGTCAGCCAAAGCACGTCCCAGTGCCTTGGTGGTCCCACGAATGTAAAACCGCGATTTTAAAAAGGAAACGGGCTTTTCGTGTATTTAATAGACGTTCCACGGCGGCGAATCACGTAAATTTTAAACGCGCGCGAGCATTTGCACGTCGCGTGGTCATCGATGCAAAGAGGAGGTGGTGGGTGTCTTATATATGCTGTGTCAATCGTTTTACGCCTTCGACACAAGTGTGGATGCGTATTAGGAGTGTGCAGGGGAAGAGCTCTCCTCCGACCGCACCAGTGCTGGATGTGAACGGGACTAAAATAACAGAGCCTCAGGAGGTGGCCGAGTGTATGGCGAAGTCATTTTTGAGCGCTGTAATGGCACTATGGAAAACACAACTTTCTCACGAACAAGAGAGGTGGCCGAACGAAAGCCCGTCAACTTTGGCCAAAGCAATACTGCGACGTATAATGAGCCTTTTTCTATGCCCGAACTCAGAGCTGCTCTTTCTAAGGTCAGACCGGTGTCACCCGGCCCGGACAACATTTCAAACACCATGCTCTCTCACTTACCAGACTCATCTCTTGTATCCCTGTTGAATATGTTTAATAATATGTGGAGAAATAATGATTTGCCGGACCAATGGCGTGAAGCACATATTATACCTATTCTGAAGCCTGGCAAGTCTGGCCTGTCCCCTAACGACTTCCGTCCAATCTCGTTAACTTCGTGTGTAGGCAAATTGTTCGAAAAAATGGTAAACACGCGTCTGGTGTGGTACTTGGAGTCAAATCAGCTGCTTTGTAGCAGCCAGTGTGGTTTTCGCCAGGGCCGCTCCACAATCGACCACCTTGTGCGACTCGATGCTTCTGTGCGGGAGGGGTTTTTACGGAAGGCCCACACTATAGCTGTGTTCTTTGACGTGGAGCGTGCCTACGATTGTACATGGAGGCATGGTATTCTACAGAAGCTTTTCGGACTTGGCGTTCGAGGACACATGGGTTGGTTTGTTTCAAACTTTTTGAAAAATAGATATTTTCGGTTTCGTGTAAACTCTTCTTTGTCGAACCGGTATGAACAACGGAACGGCAAAGCGCAAGGTTCTGTGAGCTCCATAGCTCTCTTTGCAATCATGATCAATGATATTGCAGACGATCTCCCGACCGGTATAAAGCACGCACTTTTCGTTGATGATTTTGCGATGTGGGTGACGGCATCCACTACTGCTGCTGCGCAGAGGCGGCTTCAACTTGGCCTCGACCGCCTGCAGCAGTGGAG
Source organism: Lepas anatifera (assembly GCA_034440635.1). Lineage (NCBI taxonomy): Eukaryota > Metazoa > Arthropoda > Thecostraca > Lepadidae > Lepas > Lepas anatifera. The sequence goes on along the minus strand of JAOTON010000678.1, from coordinate 354,484 downwards.
CACACGCAACGGGCTGAATTTCTCAAGTACCAAAACCAAATGTATGCATTTTTGTCGCAGACGCAGCGATTGTGAAGACCCGACACTCTTTATCTACGGTAATCAGATTGAAGTTGTAGGTGAAACCAGATTCCTTGGAATAACGCTGGACAAAAAGCTGAAATATGTACCGCATATAAAAGAACTGCGTAAGAAGTGTTTCGATTCATTGAATATTTTCAAGGTGTTGACGAAAATGAGGTATGGCGCTGACAGAAAAATGCTAATCATGTTATATAGGGCGCTCGTCCGCTCCAAAATTGAATACGGGTGTGTTGTCTATGAAGCTGCTTCTCAGTCGGCCAAACAGATGCTCGATGTTGTTCACCACCAAGCGATAAGAATAATTACTGGGGCGTTTCGTACATCTCCAGTAATCAGTATGCTGGTCGACGCTGATGAAATGCCGCTTGAAACCCGCCGAAGAATGATCGCTATGCGTTATGCAATAAAAATTAAACAGTCAGCACAACACCCCACATATCAAACCTTTTTTAGTGACGCCCACCTCCGTCGAATCGATAATGGCTCGCGTGCTTCAGCCCGCCATCCGGGGGTAAGGGTCCGGGCTTGGCTGACAGAGGCTGGTATTGATACAGACCTTGTTGAATCTTATGACGTATCTTCTGTTGAACCGTGGATTGTGTCGGAAGTGAACACAAATACGTACTTACTTGAACAATGCAAGCATATGCCTCCTGAAGCGATGCGCCAGCTATTTATGGATTTTTGCTCTGAATCTTTTGAAAATCACGTTCGCTTTTACACCGACGGCTCGAAAAGTGACAGTGGCACGGGTTGTGCATTTGTTGGTGAAGGTGTCGAGAGAGGTTTTAGCTTGCTGTGCGAGGCATCTGTTTTTACCTCTGAGCTGTTTGCGATCTTTCGTTGTTTGGACCAGGTGTCTAGGTCGAGGGCGAGACAGTTTGTCGTTTTTACTGATTCACTGTCCTCTACCGGCTTTGAAGTCTTTTTATTTTTATAACGCATCGTCATCATTTCTCTTGGTCCTCATTAGACAGAAGCTGCACGGTCTAAAGGAAAAGGGGAAAATGTCGAGATTGTGTGGATCCCAAGCCATTGCGGCATCGGCGGCAATGAACGGGCCGATTCAGCTGCAAAGGCTGCAGTAGAACGTGATGTTCCCCCTGGCCTTCATATTCCATTCTTTGACCTGTATGCTCCTGTTAAGAAGTTTGTAATGAGTAGCTGGCAGCGGCGATGGGACGAGGATCCCAGGGGAGCAAAGTTGAGAAGTGTGAAACCCAAACTAGGGAAATGGCCTTCTAGCAGTGCTAGATCCAGAAAAGAGGAAGTTGTTTTGTCGAGGTTGCGCATTGGCCACACCCACGCTACGCACTCTTTCCGCTTGACTAGAGAGGATCCGCCGCTCTGTCCGCGCTGTGATGACTCACTGAGTGTGAAGCATGTTCTTGTTGACTGCTGCGATTATGAGATTGAGCAGGTTAGGCACTTGGGAGGGTCACCCTCCTTGGAGTCTCTTCTGGGAGAGTTTCCGACCGTTGAGTTATCAAGTATTATATCGTATCTAAGGAGCGTCGATTTTAATGCTATTTACTCGCCGACCTGGGGTGTGATTTGAAACTGTGGTTCTCTATTTTTAATTACATCTTTTTATATTTTTACCTTTGACTCACCTCTAGCCCTGTGAGATGTTGACACTCTTTTGTATATATCTTATTTAGTGTAATGGGCGCCACATGACCTTCGTAGTCGGCGCGCCCTAAACCACCAATTATGATGATGATGATACCTGGAGTCTCAAGTGAAAATCAAATCATTTGTATCTTCATGTTACCGCTATTCTTCGACTCACCTTTTGGGACTGTCTGAGAATTGTTCTGCACGACTGCTTGCTTAGGATATTTGTTAGCTGTGATCGTCTCTCCTACACATGGGCCTGTAATGGCAGCGTATACAAGAGCCCGAACATATAACAGATTCAGTTACTCTTAAGCTTCTGTACTGGACTATTGATTGAATTGGGCTATACTAAGGCTAGTCTATTGTGTACCATATTTTCTCTTTGCCCTGAGCTCTGCAGTCAAACGTTTTTGGATTGGAGGCAGTCTGGTCGTCAGACCTGTTTTTAGGTAACTATACAATGACTCTCTATAAGATGTAAAGATCCATGATAATCTCTCTTGAACAGAACCGAACTCAGAGGTATTTTCAATGTTACTCACTGTGACAAAGGAAGCTATCCATGCTTGCAAGAAGAATGATAGAAAAGCATGTGAAGTGGAAGCACGTAAATGTGTGATAATTTCTGCTGGTTTTCAGTGTTCTACGCTCTACATGGTTTTATGAATACAACGAAACTAACTAGATAAAGACTGAGCTGACCAGGGTGAATACTCGCCCACACCCGGCCAAAGTATATATATATATATATATATATATATATATATATATATATTTACATATATATATATCATATACACATATATATACAAACATATATATATATATAATATATATATATATATATATATATATATATATATGATATATATGATATATATATATACACTATATATATATATATATATATAATATAATGTGTGTGTGTGTGTGTGTGTGTGTGTGTGTGTGTGTGTGTGTGTGTGTGTGTGTGTGTGTGTGTGTGTGTGTGTGTGTGTGTGTGTGTGTGTGTGTGTGTGTGTGTGTGTGTGTGTGTGTGTGTGTGTGTGTGTGTGTGTGTGTGTGTGTGTGTGTGTGTGTGTGTGTGTGTGTGTGTGTGTGTGTGTGTGTGTGTGTGTGTGTGTGTGTGTGTGTGTGTGTGTGTGTGTGTGTGTGTGTGTGTGTGTGTGTGTGTGTGTGTGTGTGTGTGTGTGTGTGTGTGTGTGTGTGTGTGTGTGTGTGTGTGTGTGTGTGTGTGTGTGTGTGTGTGTGTGTGTGTGTGTGTGTGTGTGTGTGTGTGTGTGTGTGTGTGTGTGTGTGTGTGTGTGTGTGTGTGTGTGTGTGTGTGTGTGTGTGTGTGTGTGTGTGTGTGTGTGTGTGTGTGTGTGTGTGTGTGTGTGTGTGTGTGTGTGTGTGTGTGTGTGTGTGTGTGTGTGTGTGTGTGTGTGTGTGTGTGTGTGTGTGTGTGTGTGTGTGTGTGTGTGTGTGTGTGTGTGTGTGTGTGCATGTGCGTGTGCGTTTGACGTGAGAATAATGATGATGAGGGAAACATCTCTTTGGTAAATCATGGGATACCTTTCTTTGCCTCTTTGCGCCGGTGTGCAACAGCTTTTTCCTCCCTCACTGACCTGAAGGGGTCATGGAATGAGGCTCATACAGGCGTAATCATGCTTTCATTTGAAGTAACTGCCACTCATCATCTAAAATAGACTCAAAACAAAGTATCACGTTCTCATCTTAAGTCACCCTTACCGCACAAAGACTTAAAGGGAATGCGGCACCTTGGTCAAATCCTGGAATTTAGTGAAATTAGGCGTACTTTTAGCCGAAAATAATGAAAGCACTTATGATTTATCTGAAAAATGTTCAATAAGCTCAATATTTTGTTTTCAAAAATACTCCTCTGGGAAAATAAATAAATATCTGCCTGTGGATGATGTCGTGATCTGGCAACCACTACCATACTTGAAATGCTTCAAGGGCTTCGATTGGCTGATGCTCATCGTGACGTCAGCATATGTCGTCACACGAGCAACTCACAACAATGGCCGCCCGGTGAGGGGCTGATGAGGGGGCTGGTTCCAGGTAGGTTTTAGTTTTTTCTACGGAAATATCGAGTTCCAAGACAAATGCTGTATGTAGTATCGGGTTTTCCGACTTGCTTTGCAACTTGGCTATCTCAGTTAGAATCACGTTATGAAGGTGCCACATTCCCTTTAAACGACGTCTTTATGTGATGTCATATATTAAACATGTATGTGGGCCATCTACCGGCTGAATAGCTAATAAGTGGTGTTTCCACTTGAGACAACACATTATGAGAAAATGTGACATGTTACCAAAAATCCTCAAAAATACTTCAAAAATACTGTTTGAGGTGAGCAGCCGCTTCCTTACCTTCCTGTCCAGTAAGGTCACATACAGTCACATACAGCACTCGACGTCACAGGTTATCCCCAGCTTTTTATTTTGCTTAGATCAGTAGCTTGTAAGATTATCGCTTCTTATATCACAGCATAAGAGTAACTTTCTATCCTTGAATTATGCCCAAATTGCAGGTATAAGTATATTTAATAACGCTGGTGTTGCAGGTGTTCCTGATACTGTGCACTGCGACCGCCGTAGCTAACACTGCACTGGTGAGGACACGCTGGACAAGCACGTGAAGTGTGACCACGGACACCTTGGGAGGAGCGGAAAGTTCAAGTGTGACCAGTGCTCCTACGACATGATGGAGCATCAGACCACACACACTGTCGGACGGCGGCTCCCCTGTGACCAGTGCAGCAAGACATTTACACTACGGTGTAATCTGGTGCAACACATTAAATGCATGCACGCCGCCATCAAGCCTTATAGCTGTGACATCTGTGGCAAGTCATTTCCACGAACAGATTTTCTCACAGTACATCAGCGAATCCACACCGGTACCATTGTGGCACAGTGTGAACAGTGCAGTAAAAAGTTTACTAACCGTAGCGCATACAAAAAACACATGAAGATTCATGACGGAGTAAAGCCTCACAAGTGTGAAATGTGTTCGGCCAGGTTTCTTCAGCGATATGACCTGAAGATACACATGCGGACGCATACTGGTGAGCGGCCGTACCCTTGTGATATATGTGACAAAGCCTTCTCTGTGAAAAAAATCTTCTGAAACATATCTACACTGTGCATGTTGGTCTCAGGCCTTACAGCTGTGACGTCTGTGGCAAGTCGTTTTCACGAGCAAGTAGTCTCACAATACACCAGCGAATCCACACTGGCACCATTGGGGCACAGTGTGAACAGTGCAGCAAAAAGTTTACTAACCGTAGCGCATACAAAAAACACATGAAGATTCATGACGGAGTAAAGCCTCACAAGTGTGAAATGTGTTCGGCCCGGTTTCTTCAGCGATCTGACCTGACGATACACATACGGACGCATACTGGTGAGCGGCCGTACCCTTGTGATATATGTGACAAGGCGTTTTCCCTTAAGAATCATCTTCTGCAACATATCGACGCTGTTCATGCTGGTCTCAGACCTTACAGCTGTGAAGTTTGTGGCAAGTCATTTTCACGAGCAAGTAGTCTCACAATACACCATCGAATCCACACTGGCACCATTGTGGCACAGTGTGAACAGTGCGGCAAAAAGTTTATGGACCGGAGCACTTACAACAGACACATGAAGTCACATGACGGATTAAAACTTCACAAGTGTGAGGTGTGTTCGGCGCGGTTTTTTCGGCGAGCTGACCTGACGATACACATGCGGACGCATACTGGTGAGCGGCCGTACCCTTGTGATATATGTGACAAGGCGTTTTCCCTGAAAAATCATCTTCTGCAACATATCAACGCTGTTCATGCTGGCCTCAGACCTTACAGCTGTGAAGTTTGTGGCAAGTCATTTTCACGAGCAAGTAGTCTCACAATACACCAGCGTATCCACACTGGCACCATTGGGGCACAGTGTGAACAGTGCAGCAAAACATTTCCTGACCTCAGTGCATACAGGGCACACATGAAGTCCCATGCCGGAGTAAAGGCTCACAAGTGTGAAGTGTGTTCGGCCCGGTTTGTTCGGCGACATGAAGTGACGATACACATGCGAACGCATACCGGTGAGCGGCCGTACCACTGTGATATATGTGACAAAGCGTTTACTCAGAGAAGTGCACTTACGCGACATATCAACGCTGTGCATGCTGGCTGCAGACCTCACAGCTGCGAAATTTGTGGCAAGTCATTTTCACAAGCAAGTAGTCTCACAGTACATCAGCGAATCCACACCGGTACCATTGTGGCACAGTGTGAACAGTGCGGAAACAAGTTTAGAGATCGTGGCAAATACAACAAACACATGAAGACACATGACGGAGTAAAGGGCACGGGTGAGGATAGTGTTACGCATGGTTTGTACGGCAATGATAACTGATAGCGCATAGGCGGACACACTGTTGAGACAGCTGCACCTTGTTTTTGCACCTTTGGTTAGCCCTACATTTGTTGTTTTCGCCTTACCGTTGTTTTTGTGTTGTCATACCTTGTTTCTGCCTTTTGGAGGTATTGCCATGCTATGATGTGGGATATTTTCACTCTTGGTACCTATGAATACAAACATGGAGCCATTTACCAAAACGGCTGTTCTGTGTTGTGGAGCCTGCAGGTTTCTTGGGCAATCCGTCCTGTTGGAAAATGGTATCAATTTTACCAAAACGTTGGCCGTTTGACCCTGGCAGTTGGTTCGTCATTCAACTCCCCTGAAAAATACCAAAAAAATAATGGCTTAGATACGCTGTGTCGCGAAAGGTCCCCTGCACAGCTTCACTCCGGTACCAGTCGCCGTCCTTCGTGTTACTTTAAGTTGTGTGAGTTTAGGCAAACATATGTCGGTTGTATGATAAATGTCATACCCTTCCTAGATGAATTTGTAAAAACTGTGGAAAAAGTTTTAACAATATTTTAGTTTTAAGTTTTAGTTTTAGTAAGTTTTAAGTTTTTGGGGTAAGAAGGTCATAACCGGTGTCTACCAAAAGCCGCCAAACAACGGGAGAATTCTGAATGCAGACAGCGAGTGCCATGAACGCTATAAAACTAGCGTCATCGGGGCATTTGTCAAAAGAGCCTTCAAAACTAGCTCTTGATATCATTGAATGCACAACGAGTTCGCATATCTCAAACAACTGTTAGTCGATAATGGTGTTGGTAACAAAGACATCGATGATGAGATCAAACGTCACTTTAATAAGAGTGAACCCAAGCCAAACACGACCGATCACAGCACAATATACTTGTACTATTGCAACCATATGAACTCCGAATATGCCACTGATGAAAGAATCCTGCAACACATTAAGTAAAACATTAAGTGTAACAACAACTCAAGCTCCATAGGCATATCTAGTACCAGAACATTAAGACACGAGACCTTACCATGCGGAACAATCCAATCAAGACAAGAGTTGCTGAAGCGCAACAATATTTCCAGTTTATGAATTTTAGTTCCACCAGTTTATGAATTTTAACACCCAAACCAAGATTGTAGGCTTCTTGGAAACGGCTACATTGGTGCAACTTCAACAACTCTGTCATGACCATGCATCTCAGGGAGGGAGGACCCAAACAACACATGACACAACAACATAACACAACGCTCACACGAAAAATAAATTTTTGCGCCCACCTGGTATGTTTTGCCCTTCAAAAGTGGCGTCCCTTGTTGCATTGCAGATGGCATGATAACTGCATTCCGCAAGGTCTACCCAGCACAGTCAAGATCTGTCTTAAATTACCTCGTTTGACCTTGAAGATCATCACCCAGGTCAATGAAAATAGGATGAATGTTAGAATATTATGGCCCGCAACCCCCCCCCAACGCGATCTTCCCTGAGCTTGGTTTCCTAGGTCAGGGGATGCCTACTACCCGCCCCCTCCCATAGGCGTAGGAACGGGGTGGGCCAGGGGGCCATGCCCCCCCAATATTCATGAATCTTAACCTTTAACCCTATGGCGTTGACTGGAAAGAAATGGCTTCAAAATGCCTGCTGGCCCCCCCCAGTATTCTCGACGTCCCTACGCCTATGCGCCCCCCTCCTACAGTGCAGGTGTTACGGGTTGCGCTCTGATTTAACGAAGCAATATCCCGCTGATTGTTTTCAGAAACATTAAATTGTCACCATCCTCCCGCTGACCTTTATAAATGCCCACAAAATGATAGGAAAGGGTGGCATGTTGTGTCTTTTTCTATTATCGGAATTGCGTCGGCGACGCGTCGTCCTATCTGCCAACCGCACGGCCGCTAGATGGCAGTACCGGCGGCGCTGTCGCCGAGAACAAGAGGGATTTGCGAGAGCTGCCTTTCCAGTAGTTATCCATGGTTCCACCACGGACTACATAACGGACGTGCCACTTTCGAGATTTCGCGTATCAAAATACTTTTCACTGCCTTCTAGTGAGCGAAACACACAAAAGGTGTAGCAGCCGCCATCTTGGATGCTTTTAACATTGTAACGGCCATAGGCGGATTGTTTACGGCGGAAATGTTTCGATTTTTTAAGTTGTGCGCTTGTTGCGTGGGTATTTTCGAAGTGTGGCGGGTGCGGGTGAGTCTTTATTTGATATTAGAGGTATAATCTCGTGTAAGTTTGGATTACTTACAAAGATACAGCCCGTCAACTGAGAGGTGGCAAATGCGACGCATAGTTAGGCTGTACCGGTATTATCGCAGTAGGTGGATCACTTCTCGCGGTTCAAAAGGATCACATCAGAAGGTCCACAGTTCATATCTTCTACCGCTCAAAATGTCTAACTTAAAAAAGTCAAACATTCAAAACGTCCAAAGAGGCGTGCTCAGATGCATGAGAGTGGGGTGCATGATAACGCAGAGGCGTGCTAAGGCACCTGATTATAGGAGGCTATGAGGGTTAGGTTAGGTCAGGTCAGGTCAGGTGTGTATGCCATAAGTCCCTATTTCCTAGTCTGGGGATATCAACCCTCTTTCCAGTATCTGAGTGCGCCTCCGGTCTGGGTACCACTTTTCGAAATGTCATAGAAATATCCCCAATTTCTGCAAGAAAATCCCTAGAGATGAAACAGACGGAAGGAGGGGAAGTTTGAGTAGTGTTAAGTGGTATCCAGACCAGAGGTGCACTCAGATTCAGGAGAGGGGTGATATCCCCAGACTAGGAAATAGGGACCAAGGGCATACACAATTGAACTGACCTGACCTGACCTGACCTAAACCTGACCTGACCTGACCAAACCTAACCTAACCTAACCTAACCTAACCTAACCTAACCTAACTTAACTTAACCTAACCCTCACAGCCTCCTATTATCAGGTGCCTTAGCACGCCTCTGCGTTATCATGCACCCCACTCTCATGCATCTGAGCACGCCTCTTTGGACCTTTTGAATGTTTGACTTTTTAAGTTAGACATTTTGAGCGGTAGAACATATGAACTGTGGACCTTCTGATGTGACCCTTTTGAGCTGCGAGATGTGATCCACCTACTGCGATAATACCGGAGGTACCTAGGTATATCATCATTTTTGCCAGAGGCCTCTGTAGAGATACTTGGATTTTTTTGGTGACAGATACCTTAAATTGAATTTTTACCCTCCATAGACTCCATATAACACTTTGTCAGTGTCAGCCTATCTAGGGTTCTGTCCTCGCTAGACTGTAAAATAACAGTAACGGCAGAAAGTCAAAGTAAAAATCAATGTCAGCTTTCCTGTGTATTTGCATCAATAGCTATCATCATTTTTGGCATACCAAATGGCCATAGTTATCAGCTCAATTTGGCATGTGCAACTTGCACTTTATACCTGTGCAAGGAAAAACTTGCACACACTTCCATTTAAATTTATTTTACATTTATGACTCTTTTTGTCCTTCACTACACTACCGAATTTTGCTTCAGATTCAGAATTCCATAAGAAATTATATATTTTTCATGTTTTGCTTCATTGTCTGATAAATGTTACACTGCTATATCTTGCGTAGCTTTTCAGGCGTGTTTTACATATTCAACGTACATTTTGTCTGCTATATGAAACAATATTGGCAATGTTCTACTCTGAATTCCAGTACAGCGTAGTTTAGAGCAGCGTAACTTTGCAAGAAGTTGTATTTTACGCTGCATTTTTGTGAAACAAGATTGTGGTGTATTATTCACTTTCTACGCTGCATTATGCTACTTCTACGCTATAAGCATAAGTTACGCCTTTTATGAAATGGGGCCCTGGTCAGCTCAGGCTTTATCCAGTTAGTTTCGTTGTATTCATAAAACCATGTAGAGCGTAGAACACTGAACACCAGCAGAAATTATCACACATTTACGTGCTTCCACTTCACATGCTTTTCTATTATTCTTCTTGCATGCATGGATAGCTTCCTTTGTCACAGTGAGTAACATCGAAAAGACCTCTGAGTTCGGTTCTGTTCGGAGAGATTATCATGGATCTTTACATTTTATAGAGAGTCATTGTATAGTGACCTAAAAACAGTTCTGATGACCAGACTGTCTCCAATCGAAAAACGTTTGACAGCAGAGCTCAGGGCAAAGAGAAAATATGGTACACAATAGACTAGCGTTAGTATAGCCCAATTCAATCAATAGTCCAGTACAGAAGCTTAAGAGCAACTGAATCTGTTATATGTTTGGGCTCTTGTGTACGCTGCCATTACAAGCACATGTGTAGGAGAGACGATCACAGCTAACAAATATCCTAAGCAAGCAGTCATGCAGAACAATTCTCAGACGGTCCCAAAAGGCGAGTCGAAGAATAGCGGTAACATAAAGATACAAATGATTTGATCTTCACTTCAGACTCCAGGTAAGTAACCAGTCTGGTTTGAGATAGCTAGGTAAACCAAATTTAACGGGACTAAGCCCTGACCAAAACTTCATGGTCCTGGCCTAGTCTCAGCCCAGTGTGCAAAATATGGCATTTTCGACAAGATCACGTCGGTGCGAGTGCCCTTGGAGACAAGAGCGAGTGGTGCGAATTTCATCAACCTGGCGCAAATTTGTGACACTGGTGCGAGAAAGGTAACACTGAAAACCAAACAAATAATGGCTGGATGGTTAGAAAGACACAGGAGGGGGCCTTATAGAAACTTTTTAACTAAATAACTAATAAGAGAGGTAGCATTGCATTGTGTGGGTAGGAATAGGTGCATTTTCGCCTGGGTATATGACAGATAGGTGCCAATTTTTGGTGGCTGGCAGTGTGAATATTTTAGATAGCAGATGCGACTCATCTGGCCCGCTGCCATACTTTGCAGACTGGGTCCCGGCAAGGAAAGATGTGGTCCCGGCAGCCCTTTTTTCACTTATTGGCTTTTAAACGTACAATTTCTTGTGGATTAAGAGTCAAACATATTAAGCAAATTCATATCATCAGCATGTAAACAAATCAACATAAAGTATTAACCATAGCTTCAGGAAATTCTTACCTACTATCATGAAAAATGGCCAAAATTATCTGACAATGTTCTCTGAGGAAACATTGGCATGTTAAACTCTTAAAAGGTAAGACACTATATGTCAATCCAAATTTAAGCAGTATCAAACCTTCCTTCTGTCCATCCTTAAACATTCAATCAATAGGCATACCTAAGTATTTATCAGGGAACGTCAGGACACAAATACCTTCAAGAACCTTAAGATGAAATCACCAAAACACACGAGCAATTTGACATATCACTTTTGCATTTGCCATGTGACTTAAGGACTGTTTTTGGCTTACCTGATTTCTTACCTGATTGGTTTCCTTCTGGCACAGAGAAAGGAATGACAAAGGAGTAACAGAATGACAAAGGAAACCACCCTTTTAAGTGCGCCAGTCCAAGAGGTCATAGCAACGCATTTAGTCATATTAGAGGACTGGAAGTGTGCGCCTTCCAATAGATCAGACACAAGAGCTAGAATTGGATACAACATATTGACAAGAAGCACATATAGCCTACCTAGTGAATCAAATCAAATAAGTGAGAATACAAGACCAGCAGAGATCAGGTACGACTAGTTCAGGTGAACTCATAGAGCTTATCTCCAATGAACCTGGCCAATAGGCCCTTAAAAGTATGTAGATCATGTGCAGAAACCACTTCTTCAGGCAGGGAGTTCCACATTTGCACACATCTCATGGAAAACGAACGTTTTCTAACATCAGTATTGGGTCTCTCCACGAATATTTGATGACGGTGACCCCTGGTCCTAGAATTGACAGACAGAGGCCTGAAGATTTCATTGGGCGACAAGCAATACTTCCCGTTAAACATTTTCCGGCACTGTACCATATCGGCACGTAGAAGTCGGCCTTGTACAGAATACAAGTCAAGGGCATGCAGGCGTTCACTATAGCTTAACAGTCCAAGTCCATCTATCTGTTTCGTCCAATGCCTCTGAATGTTTTCTAGCAAGCGCATGTCAGTGGTGTAACCTGAGTACCATACACATGAGCAATACTCAATTATGGGGCGGATATGAGAGGTCAACAGAAAAAGCTTGAAATCCTTAGTACGGCAAACTGTTGACTTTAAGAATCTCTGAGCCAGGCCACCGGCCTTGTGAGTCACAGTGTGAATATGGGTGTGGAATTTGAGATCAGTGTCCACAGTGACACCAAGGTCCATGTGGGAAGATACTGTCAGTATCGGAGACCCATTTAGGATGTATGCAGGATTAAGGAAGCCATTCCATGGTCGAGAAAATCACATTACTGCATATTTCTTGGAATTCATATGTAGGCCCCATGGGAGAGCAGAACGATGCAGGATGTCAATATCATTTTGAACATCCTGGGTGGAGGCGGCATGACTGTCCTGAGATCTTAGGGAATCCTCACTTACACAAGCATATATTTTCAAGTCATCTGCAAATATCTTATAGCTTGAGGTCAACTGGCATGCAATGCTATTGATGTAGCTTAACAACAGCAGGGGGCCCAGGACGGAGCCCTGGGGAACTCCGCTAAGGACATCTTTTTTCAGAACTAAGGCATCCTTTTACACCTATGGTCATCTTTCTGTCAGTAAGGAATGAGGGTATCCAGTGAAGTACATTTCCTTATTTCCAAGGGAGTCTAGTTTGGCAATTATCAGGCTGTGACAAACAACATCAAAAGCCTTGCTGAAATCGAACAAGATGACATCACATATTGCTCCTTTGTCTGTCAATCTAGATACTGTTTCATATACCAGCAGCAATTGGTCCATCGTGGAGCGGCCTGACCTAAAGCCAAATTGGTGTGTAGTGAATATATTATTACTCTCCAGATAGTCTGTCAGGTGTGCGGCCACTAATCTCTCCAAGGTTTTGCAACAAACAGATGTTAGGCTTATGGGGCGGTAATTCAGGGGATCATACCTAGCTCCCTTCTTGAAAATTGGTAGAACAAGGGATGACTTCCAGGCAGTGGGGACTTTGCCTTCCTGTTAAGATCTACTGTATATAATGTACAATGGATAGGCAAGTTCAGGAGCACAGTTCTTTAAGAGCAGGGGATGCATACAGTCTGGACCCATTGCAGAGTTGCCATCAAGCCCATGCAATGCCTGAAGCACATTATCAAGAGTAATGGATATGTCTTCAAGTATCCCATCAAATTCCTGGTGGGCGACTGGGTCTCCTGTCAAAGATCTTGTAAAGACTGACGAGAAGGAGGCTGCAAAAGCTTCTGCCATGGTTATCGGCTCGTCACTAAGTGTACCTGGTGTCAATCTTAGTGACGAGGACCAACTCGAGGGGCAACCAACTTTTTTGTTCCTCAAATATGTATGAAGAGCTTTAGGAGACTCTTTAAAGTGGGATATCAAGCTGCTCTCATAGTTAGCTTGTGACTGGACTGCATGGGTTCTGTAGGCACGCTTGACCACTGAGAATGCCGCATAAGCAGATGAGGCTGCATTGGAATATCGCCCAAAATTTTGTCTGGCAGCTTTGTAATGGCACCAAACTTGTTGGCGCCTATGGATAAGGCTGGTGGGTGGCCTTATGGACCAGGGGGTTTTGGGTTCCCAGGGGGTTTCAAGGGCACAAACTCATTCACAAGACTGGTGACGACAGTAGTGAGGCAGTTCAGAGAATCTTCAGCATCAAGATCTGATACTCCCAGTCAAATTCTCTCTATCTTGCCCGAATGGCAGGGTATCTTCCCCTCTGCCATGCTCTTTGTGGAAGGGGCTCATGCTTCCCAATGTCCTTATCAGAAGAAAATATGTAGTAAAATACTAGGGGGCAATGGTCACATCCAGGCATAGGTGACAAAACATCCAGGGAGCCCATACGGTCTGGCTCTGTCGTCAGGACAAGGTCTAGGATGTTGCCAGATCTTGGGAAGGTGGGGTCAGTGACCCACTGAGTAAGACCCAGAGTATTGAATGTTTCCAGAAAAGTTGTCTCCATTGGTGTGCATTGCACACCTGGGCTGTCAGAACCCCAACTAAGATTAGGCAAGTTGAAACCTCCAACAATAATTACTTCCTTGTTAGAGCAAAAATCACTGATGAAGGTTGTCAACTGCACATTGTCAGCCGGAGTGTTTGATGGGGGGGGGCGATACCCAACAAGTACACAAACATTGTAAGATGAAAGGCGAAATACTAACACATTGGGAAAAGGTTTCATAACATCAGTCATTATTTCCTTCCTCAAAAATGCTCAAACACCATGTTTGTGAACTGATCTATTTGTAGCACTTTTTAACACGCGGATTGACGGGGGCGGGTACCCGCCCCCCCCGGGTTTTTCGGAGATAGCAGTAAAACGGCGGCGCGTAGCGCCGCCGTAGGTACTTGGCATACCTTTTCCCTCATCATTTTTACAACTTCTGTGAAAACTTTGAGGTTAGGTCATCTCAGGTCAGGTCACCAGTACAGGTCAAGTGACCTGACCTCAAAAAAAGTTTAAGATAGCATAAGTCAGAGCAGAGTGAACTTATCCGATTGAAACTCATCACATAATGGGCCCACCGAGTTCTCAAAAATATGTTCCAGTGTTTTTGATATCGATGACCTAAGGTCAGGTACGAGGCAAGACCTCTTCATTGGAATTACATGGGAAAATGGTTTTTACTGTATAACTCAGTAACGGATAGTGATAGAGCGTTTATTTTAGCTGCATTAGACGCGCCTTGGCTTTGCAATTCTAACGATATGTATATTATATGATTTGACCCTGACCTGACCTCAGGTCAGGTCAAATCTTTGATTTGCCTAGCAAAGTCAAATTATATATCATTCGATTCGGCTTGCTGCGAGGATTCATATAGCTCAAGTCGTTTTGCTCTATATTTACTTGTTCAGATGTAACGGCCGAAAAACTTAATTTACATGTTATCCCTATTACGTCATGTTTTGACCTCTCGTGACCTTAAATGTGACCTGACAAAAAATGGTTCAAATAAAATCGATGGACAAGTGGATGGGCTACCCAACGCCGTTTACCGTTTTTCGCTACCTACCGTGGTTCTCGAGACCTTCGGGGGCCGGGTACCCGCCCCCCTCGTCAAAGCGAAGGTGGCTCAGACCCCCGTCAATGCGCGTGTTAAATATAGGCGGCATGGGTGGATCCAGCGTTGCCGATCGGGGGAGGCACCTTCCCGGGGGTGACACCTTTTACCGGCAAAAACTATCACGTGGCATAGGCGGATCCAGGAGGCGGCGGGAGGCCGTCCCGGTACAGCGACCGGCGGATACGAAACCACGCAACCGCAGAGCGGACGTCACCCGCCCACGGCCGGACGGCCAGCCCCCGGCAAGCCGCGGCGGCGCCAGCCCCCAATAAGCAGCCAGGGCAAAACAAAAGAGAGAAAAAAAACAATTTCACATGAAGACCTTTTTTCCTCGAACAACCACTGATGCTTGCTGGCAATGCTACTTGTATCAAAATGAAGGTGATAACACATGTACCATAACACCATTTCTTCTGTCCCTATCCCGCAAAAATTCAAGGTGGCGCACCCGCCTCCTAAACTGACATAAGAACAATTGTTATGGTCAAGTTTACATAAATATAATCTTGGCCTAGATATCAACCAATATTTCACACACACAAAAACATTTGAGGCTGGTTGTCACAAAAATATCTATAATTTATCATAAAGAGCAAGAAAGAAAGAAGGAGGCAAGGGAGAAAGGGAGTTTAGAAGGGAAGGGGAGAGAGCGCGTGCGAGAGAGAGGGGGAGAGAAGCAGGGAGGAAGAAGATGGAAGGAATTAAGAAGGAGGAGCAGGGAGAGAGGGTGGAAGGAAGTAAGGAAGAGATGCACTGAGGGAGTGTGGGAGACTTCCTGACCAAGAGGCTAAACAATGGTATACACCTATGAGTAAGCCGAACCGTACAGCATTCCATTAGGGTCAGCATGGGTCTCTTTCTCACCACATTTGTAGCCCATGTCTCCTACAGCTGATTGCGAGCCAGCACTCCAAACAGCTTCATGAACATAATTTGACTCATGCCTGTAGAGCTTAGGCTCTCAGCCAGCGGACGGTGAAGTACGCTCATCTGCACGTACCATATATAGACATAACAATTAATTCATTTATAGTCCTCAGTGTCCAGGTTTAAAACGGATAAAACAGGTACTAATTATAGTACCCACTCACTCATTCATACATACATTTACTCGACAGTATACAGAAGATGCTCAAATCGCACACTGGCCAAATCGCACCTTTCCTTGACACAAGCAGGTAAATTACATATGTTCAGATGTTCAAGTGTATACATATGTTCAACACTGTTTCAAATACATATCCACTCTTGGCTTAGACTGGTACAGTGCGCAGTATGCAAGGAATGACATTTTCGACACAATATCGTCTGTGTGAGTGCCCATCGAGACAGGAGCCAGAAGTGTGAAATTTACTACTCTGATGCAAATTTGTGAGACTGGTGCACAGAGGCGATACTGCAAAATCACAAATCATGTGAAAGGAGGAAAAAAGACTAAAAATAAGCGACTACAGTCGACGGCGGACACTGCACTTGCGGCTCGTCGCCACACGCGTCAGGGTGGTGCTGTGGCTGGCGCTGCCTGTGAGGTGGTTCCAATCGGGGGGCCTCACCGGCTGCTGGTGGGCGGGGCCCCCTGTGGTGGTTCTGGCGAACCTGTTGCTGCTGGGGGTGCTGTCCACGTCCCTTGCCCTGCTGATCATGCTCCCGTGGCCCCGGCAAGAGATGCCCCGCTGCATGGCGCTCGTGGGGGAGATGTTTGTGTGACAGTGGTGCCCTCTGCCTCCGTGCCCGAGCTTGGAGCCACTGTTGAGGTTCCGTCTTGCGGTGTGGTGGGTGGGGGTGGGGTGGGGGTTGGGGGGGCGTGCCTCCGTGACCGGGGCTGGTGGTGACTCTCTGGGTGAACGTGGGGCTGCTGCGGGACTCACTCGGAGTCCTGGTTTGCCAGGCCGCGCTGGTATTTCATCCGCTGGAGCTGGCTTGCCCTCCATTCCGCCCCTGCTCACTCCGCCGCCTGGCTACGCCCAACAGCTGAGAGACTTGGCTACAGACCTCGTACCCAGGCCATCATCCCCTTTAACAGCAACAGGCCAAACAGACTCTGTCTAACCAAACAGAGCTCTCATCTTCCTTACTTCTTCTTCTACTAACTATATTTTATTTTTTTGCTCACTTGCTGGTTCATGTTTGGCTTCTTTTGGGTTGTTTGCATGCGTGTTTGCATAACACAACTTTCACAAGGTTTCATCTTAATGTGCCTATGTGTATGCAGTCTCCACGAATTAGATATTTGGTTTGCTATTATTGTAATCAATCATGATGCTCATTTGTTTCCAACATCACAACATAGTTAAACTATTTTAGATCTATTATGATTCACTCTAAAATGCTTGGTGGGTCTACTTGGTGTTACTCTTCTATTGTCTAAACCGTTTTTTTCTGTTTGCTTACTCTTTCTGTATATACCCCAAAAGATTTTCCAAACTTCTATGCCTGCTGGGCCCACTTACTCAGTTCCAGAACTGCCAAGGTACCACCCACACTACTCCGGCATTGATGGCGAGACCTTCCCTATTGCATCCAGTCTATCACCTATCCTTGAGTCATGTAAATATATCAGTGTAGCTGACCTTAACAACACTAGAAATGACCAAAACAACTTATTTCTTTTGCACATTAACATCCGCTCGCTCCCAAAAAATTTTGATAGCCTCCAACGCTTAGTACAAAACCTAAACCCCAAACCCCAATTTGTATTATTAACAGAGTTATGGCTCCCTCCTGATACCAGTGAACAATATGATCTTGATAACTATGTATTTGAATACTCAGCACCTTCTCAATTCAGAGGCAAAGGTGCAGGTCTTTATATTGATAGTAGCATTCCCTATAAAAGAAGACCTGATCTAGAAACTCATACTATTCAACAGCAATCTGTATTTATTGAAATTTCAAAGCTTACCCCCTTTCATCTTGTCGTTGGTTGTTGAGGGGATGAGGTGGCTTAGTGGATAGCACCCTTGTCTTCTAAGCCACCGGTCCCGGGTTCAAGTCCCGGCGGAGCCTCTGAATAAGTCGATCTGTTCCCCAAAATCCCTTCCAACAGGGTGAGAGTTGGCGACGCCGTATGACCCTGGCAGTTGGTGCGTCGTTAAACCCCAACAATTATTATTATCGTTGGTTGTTGCTATAGGTCTCCCTCGTTCCCATCATCATTATTTATAGATTATATAGAATCAACTCTAGAAACACTCAACAGAAACAAAAAGACTTGTATTTTGGGGGGCGACTTCAATTTGGATATTCTGAAACATGAAACCTATGAGCCCAGCAGCATATTCACACAGTCACTTTCCTCCCTAGGCTACTTTCCGTGTATTTCGATTCCTACCAGGGTAACTACATGCTCTAAGACACTCATTGACAATTTTTTTGACAAACGATGTTTCCCTCATACGCTCTTCATCAGTTCTTACGTCCGATATTAGCGACCATCTCCCGATTATCTTGAGTCTGCAATCCACAACGAAACCTCCAACCTCAAAGCCTAGCTCTAATTTCTCATTTGACTTTAGAAAAATTGATACCTTGAAGGTAAACCTCACCAACAAGCTAGCAAATATTTTCGATATTCACGATCCAGTAATGGCTACCAGCCTCATCCATTCAACATTGGCAGAGGAAATAAAAAAAGCTATCTATAACAAAATTGGGTAGGAGACACATGCCAAAACAACCATGGATATCATTTAGCCTTTTACAATCCATCAATAAAAAGAATGACCTTTACCATAAGTACATCAAAACAGGAAAACGTGAGGATGAAGTGATATACAAGACATATCGAAATATCTTGGTCAGCTCTATTACAGTGTCCCAAAACCTGGGGTGCTGGGTGCAGAGCGACACCCAGTCAAGCAGAATTTTCCACTCACTTTTATATTTTTTTGCTGAATTTTCCACTCACTTTTCAATTATGGTTCTAGTTACCAACGTCACAATTCACTCACAAAGTTAACAATACTCAACAATACTTACTACGGGCTTGTTCCACCGCCTCCTTAGAAAAAAGATGAGAGTAGCTTGGAGTAAGTCGGAGCAGGCGCAAAAACCGGTGTCCGCTGGACCGATTTCGGATGAGATTGGATGAGATATCAGCTGATTGCGCCTGATCAGCGCCAATATGGCAATATGGCGGGCGTGGCGCAGCTAAGAAACTAATCGAATTTGATTAAGGCCTCTGATACTCATTTAATGTATTTCAGTGAAAGTGGAATACAGAAAAACAAGGTAATCAAAACCTTTAGCTGCCCACAAACGTCGTTTCTCACTGTAAAACAACTTATTTTAGTTTCTCAATTGACATTCGTGCGCCACAATTGAGCTCCTCCAACCTCCTCTGAAAAACCACCTTTCGTTTGAGAGGAGGTTGGATTAGATTTGAGATGAGCTTTGGCGAGCTTGGAGGAAGTTTAAGGAGGCGCTGGACCGGGCGAGAGGAAGTTGGAGAAGCTTTGAGGAGGTTGGAGCAGGTTTGAGGAGGCGCTGGAACAGGCCCTACAAGGGCCAGTTCAATTACCTCCTCTACCAGCGTCCACTGGAAAAAGAGAGCAGCAGAATCGAATAGAAGATCGCCAAATTAACTCGGCTCTTATGCGCCTCTTTCGCTTTTCTGCAAGAAAATCTGGCGACTTCTATTTTTCTGGCCAATTATACCTGGCATCCTTATCTCCACCGGTTTCAGTGGAACAACAGAATCGAAATTCTGGCGCAGGCAAGATGCTCAGTGCCCCCCGGAGAAAGCTCCAGTGGGTGAACACCGCCACTAAATTCCACCACTCACAAAATTCCTGAGTGGAAAATTAGACACCCTGCCAAAGAAATGAACTGACCGCTTTGAGAGATACATTTCTGGAAAGCAGTTTACCTGTGCACATGATTTCTAGTCTTACGTCCTTGAAAAGTTGTTTTTGTTTTTCTGGTACCGAGAATAGTGAAAAACCATTTTTGGTCATATTTTTGTTAAAAGCAATTATGTTGAAATTTGTATGCTAAGCAGCATATTTTTTGACATTGTATCGTATAAAATTTTCCATTTATTGCGAAGAAAATCATTTTTATCCGTATCAGCCCTTCGTTGCTGCGCCCACGCCGTGTGACACCCAAATCCACTCACGACACCCTACGACACCCTAGGCATAAAAACGCTGATATTTTAGTTGAACTGAAAGTGTCCGGTATTTGAATATATTGAAACTCTACATTTTCATTAAATGAATTTTTCTGGCAACAAGAATGCATCCAGTTACCCTTCAAACATCGGCACTTTTTTGTATGGCTGGTCTACGGCGTGGACTTACCAAAACGCCGTCTTTACATCTAGTAAATAAAAGCGGCATCTTTAGGCTTTTTGAAAGGCAGGTTGCATATTCGTTATTGACAAAACATTGTTTGTCTTCCTCTTTGTGTGATTTATTCTGTAATATTTTCTAGGTTATAAGGATTCAGAAAATTAATTTAGGGCAATTTTTAAAATGCAAATTATGTAGATCAGGCGACCGGCAGGCAGTAAGCTATAAGAAATTTAAAGTAGTAGTCGCACTGACGCTGTCGCAACGGTCGCAACCCGCCGCGCATGGCTGATGTAGACGAAAGGAAGAAACAAAACAGAAATAAGGCTGTAGCTTCGAATAGATTCATACAAAGCAGCATATTCATATGAAGGTGAGAATATATGTGAAGAGGAGCAGGGAAATTGACAAGTAAAGAAAAGAAACTTTTAGCAAGAGTCTGGAAGAGTTTATTGCCATGATAGAAAGTTTGTAGTTTCGTCTGGGTTACTTAAGTGTAGGCTAAAGCTCTACTGGGCCCTAGCATAGGTGTATGCAAGGTGCAGTGATTGAGGTCAGGAGTGGCCTCCGAAATTCCGATAACTATAGGTATAGGAGGGGCGTTGTCCCGGACAGAAAAACTATACAGTGTATTCTTAGATAATAAATTTAGGCATTAGGTATTGCATGAAAAATCCCTTCTTTATTTTTCACCACCTTGACCTGCCGGTCTCGGAGGCCTCCTCTGCAGAGTTGGGCTAAGGGGGCCCCGATATTTCGTCTCAGAGGCTTTTTAGAGCTGGTCATATGGGAGAGGAGAGGAGGGGCACAAGAGTTGGTCTAGGGAAGCCGCCCCCCCCAAGAGTTGGTCTTCATCACACAAATGTTAGTCTTGGTGGCTCCCAGAGTTCTTTCCCCCCGAAGGTTGGTCTCAGAGGCCCCCAAAAAGTTTTTTTCGTGACAACTCACCAATGCCTTAAAAAATAATTGGAGACTGCATCAGGGGGCTTCAGTTGGTAAAGATTTACCAGTTTAATTCAAATTTTTCACATGGTAATGGTCAAACAATGCTGCTTGGGGACGATTTAAAAATATTTACTTTGAGAAAATTTAACAAAATATCCATCCCTCAGTTCAAACAAGGGCTCTGAGAGTTTACCACCTGAGTACCCAAATTGGAAAATGTTTACTCCGCCATACATTTTGAGGGGAATTTTCCACTCGCTCGCCATATATTCCGAGCTGAATTTTCGACTCGACACCCTAGCGCAAAACCTATTTTGGGTCACTGCTCTATTAGGACTGCCAAAAAATTGTACTACCAAAGAAAATTAGAGGAAAACCAATCAAAACCTAGGAAACTGTTCGGCACATTACTAGACCTCACCCACAAATCTAAACGCAGCAAAGATCTCCCTGAACAATTTGAAATTAATGACAAATTAGTATCGGATCAATACCAAATTGCTGATCACTTCAACGACTTTTTCGCAACTATCGGTAGCTCTTTAAATGATGCTCTTCCACCCTCCACCTCGGATCCGCTACAGTTTGTGGAGCCCTATAGGGGACGCCCTTTTGAGTTCCACCCCGTCAATAATGAAACAATTTGCTCTGTAATTTTGTCCTTAAAAAGTACTGGCAGTGGGACTGATGGTATCTCGTCCAAAATACTTAAACTTATCTGTCCCAATATTTCACCGCATCTTACTCATGTATTCAATTTATGTCTCTTGTCCGGAACATTTCCAAATCAGTTCAAAGATGCACTTGTGGTCGCAATCCACAAAAATGGTAACCCTTTGAGTCCTAATAACTATAGACCGATCTCCCTCCTCCCAAGTCTCTCAAAGGTACTAGAAAAATTAGTTTATGGCCAGGTTATCGAATTTCTTACGGAAAATAACAATTTTTGATCACCAATTCGGCTTCCGCAAAAATCACAGTACGTTTATGCCAATTGCCCTACTCTATGAAGAAATAAGCTCCGCGCTGGCTTGTAAGAAAATTTGTGCATCTATTTACCTCGATTTCCGCAAGGCATTCGATACGGTTAATCATGGAATTCTCATTCAAAAACTAAAAATGTATGGTATCCAAAATGTTCCCCTAAAATTCTTTGAATCTTACCTCTGTAATCGTAGCCAAAATGTCAAGTTCAATTCATATAAATCCACAATTCCTAAATCAATTACAATGGGTGTCCCCCAGGGCTCGGTCCTGGGCCCCTTACTCTTTCTCTTATATATTAATGATATACACAAAAGTTCTACGATTCCCTCATTCTACTTATTTGCGGATGATACGGCACTCTTGTTCACGTCGGATTCACTGGACTCCCTTCAACGCAACATCGACCATAGTATCACATCCATCTGTAAATGGCTAAATTGCAACCGGTTAACCCTCAATGCCAGCAAGTCTACGTTCCAGCTTTTCTCCCATGACAAAAATTTAGACTTACAAGTAAAGATAGGTGATGCTCCCCTTGAAAGGAAATTTTCAACCAAATATCTTGGCATACTTATCGATGAGGATTTGAGGTGGAAGACAGATCAAAAGCCTAGAAAACTCCATATCTAGAACCATCGGCATTATTCAGAGGAATAGATATATTCTAAATTCGTGCCATATTCACCTCTTATATAACTCACTTATCCTACCGTTCCTAACATATTGTATTCAGCTTTGGGGTTCTACATATGATTATAAGCTTAGAAAACTAGTCACTCTGCAAAAAAGAATCGTGAGAGTAATTGATGGAGCAGATCGGCTGGCCCACACAAACCCAATCTTAAAAAAATACGGTATTTTGAAACTCCATCACCTTGTCGAATTTACACAGCTCAAATTAATGCACAAATTTCTCTGCAATCAACTACCCCGGCCACTGGGCTCTCGTCTGTATAGAATTGAATTTGATCCCAACCAACGAAACGCCAGACAAATGCAACACTTTAGAGTACCATCTGTTCGTACAATGTATCGGAAATTTTCCCTCTTTGTATCTGCCCCAAGGATTTGGAATAGAACCGTGGCAACTAAAATCAGAAATATAGACGATGTACCTCTTTCGAAAACGTTTTTCAAGCTAGTTGTGAAGAAGCTATATATTGACGATTATTAATCGATTTATTCAGGATTTTCTCAACATTTATATTTTGTATCCTCTTGCGTTACATGTATTTGATATGGGCCCCGTTTCGCAGACGTTGCAGCGTGGGTTGTGATCCGCGCTGCTCTCCCTGGTGGTGCCATCGGCAACGCCAGTGGATGCGGTGTAGATTGCGCCGCATTCGGCAAGCTCATGCTGTTTGGTCTATGGAGGGGGCCAAGGTTAGGTTAGGCTTAGGTTAGGCTGTAGTCTGGTCGATTATATTGTACACTCAGATATTAGGATCCGAGATTTAGTTTGTAAATGACTCTGCTTAGTGATTTTCGAGACATGCACCACTCTCCAGGCTAAACTAAAAGAAAATATTATCGCTTACTAAATTACCTCGTGGTTATGTGCGTTAGTTAAATGATTTCGACAGTATAGGGAGTCTAACAGGATCACCTCTGGCACCCTCATGTCTTATTCCAAATCATCCTCCCAAATCGCGCAACCCATCAAAACCAACCCTCTGCCCCTCTCTCTCTCTCTCTCTAACTAGGTGCGCGACCAATGGCCGTCCTATTCCCACCTGACTGACATGTGTTTTCCCGGCAGTCCGGGGCGCCGCATACTGGGTATGACCGGCGGCTCCTCTGCCCGACCCCTGCTAGGGCTCCCCCTGCCTGTGCGCCGCGGCTCACGCTGGCCTCGGCTGCTGAAGCGGCGTACTGCGGGGGCTGCCTGGCGGGTCGGGTTGCCGCCGGTGCTGGCCCTGTTGGCGCTGCGGCCACCCGCTGAGCGCGGTGGCGCCCTCTGAAGGGCGGAAGGTGGCTCCACCTGTCCTCTCGACCCTACCTGGCTGGAGCTGTAGAGGGCGCACCCCGCCGGTGCGCCTCTTGCCGGGGGCTGAGCCGCCCCAGCGGCGCGTGGTGGCTTCGGTGGCCTGCTCGCGGCGAGGTCCTGTGGTGCGAGCTGTTTGTGGACGGGTCGGTGCTGCGGACCGCTGCTCGCGGCTGCGATGTGCGCCGGTCGGGCGGTGGCGCCGCGTATGTTTGGCGCTCGGTGGCGGGAATTATGCGAGATTTCCTGTGGTGCTGAGACCCAGGTATTTTTTGATTGTGTACTGTTTTTATGTCGATTTTTAACAAGCCGGCCGGCAACAGGTATTTTAGGGTGCGCACCCATTATCAAGCGTTTTACTCAGTCACAAACTGTGTATGTCTATTGTTGCACTGTATAATTGTGCTTGCTTCTGAATACATGTATGGTCATATAATTGCAACCAATTTTTCCAGATTTGGAGTGGTGCAGCCGCTCAAAGTTGTCCGGGCGTGATGATGCTGGTTATGTTGTATCTATCACTAACCCATGAATTTATTTTACTTTTTTTCTTTATTTTTCCCCTGACCCCATTTTGTTTTTTCTTTTTTTACAAGGGGTTCAACCGCGAGATGTGATCTGCCTACTACCATAATACCAACACAGGGTGCATTAAAGCTTAAAAATACCAGCAGCTACCAAAGGCCTTACAAGATAAGCTACTTATCTTTCGTCTTTTACTTCCCTGTATCTTTTTCATAAACTTGAAACACACACGACAATCACAATGCATGTCGCCCATGTGTATGTGTGGAAATATATGTACAGATATAAGTGTGCCACATTTACTGCGAGCTAAGCTCATGAAAGTTTTGCATACCAGCAGGTAAGGTATGTATAGGGAGGGATGGGTATGGTTTTCTCCCTAGATATTGCAAATTAGTATAAATTTTAGGTGGCTGGCAGTGCAAATCTTGGCAAGAATTTTAGATGGCTCGTGAATATTGTGTGGGCTGCTGTCATACTCTGCTAACTGGTACAATGTGACAGCTGGCCCTGTATAGCATTCTAAGATCAAACATAATGTTAGAGATAGCCAGAAATGAGTTAGATGAGAGAATAGGCATTAAGGGTAACTAGCATGCCTCATAAAGTCTTAAATACCATTCAAGGGATCTTTGGAAACATTTCTTATTGTAAGAAATGCATAAAGAATAAATTAACTCAGGGTACTTATACTACAGGCATATAGCCTCTGCAGTCACAGTCCCCTTAAGCTCAAATAATCATTACCATTGCAAGTGCACCACCTTCTTAATACAGCCATCATTTAGGACTATACTGGGTATGAATCATTAATAAAGCTTCCTGAATAAATGAATAAAGTATCAAATCTAGTAAATAGGCCTATTTCCTTGAAGCAGATACTACTTTTAACTCAAAAAGCCCTAGAAAACACAGTATTACCATGGCACCTGCATTAAAGACTACTGTCATAGGTATACAGCCGGCACCTCTGGTCTGGATACCACTTAACACTACTCAAACTTGCCCTCCTTCCGTCTGTTTCATCTCTAGGGATTTTCTTGCAGAATTTGGGGATATTTCTATGACATTTCGAAAAGTGGTACCCAGACCAGAGGCGCACTCAGATTCTGGAAAGAGGGTTGATATCCCCAGACTAGGAAATAGGGACTTAGGGCATACACACCTGACCTGACCTGACCTAACCTGACCCTCATAGCCTCCTATAATCAGGTGCCTTAGCACGCCTCTGCGTTATCATGCACCCCACTCTCATGCATCTGAGCACGCCTCTTTGGACGTTTTGAATGTTTGACTTTTTTAAGTTAGACATTTTGAGCGGTAGAAGATATGAACTGTGGACCTTCTGATGTGATCCTTTTGAACCGCGAGATGTGATCCACCTACTGCGATAATACCGGTACCTCCTAAGTACCAGCATCTTGATCTTGTCCTTCTTCAAAGATGTTTACTCACTATTCCTTTCCCAGTTTCACGAAATTATAAGGTTCACAGACCTTCACAGTTCACTCATGATTAGTAAACACAATTCATCTCAAATTCCACTGAACTACACTCGCACAACAATACAATAACTTTTTTAAGACCTTCTTGACAGCAACTACCTAAAAATTGGGTACTGCCAAAAACAAATACGTCGTATTTTTATTGCACCAGCTGATAGTGCGTCTTCCGCCGCAGTATTTGTAAAAGTACAGTAGAAACTTAAAAATCGAATAAGAGCAAATAAGTACAATAATTTTCATTCAAATAATTTATTGAAAAATATTTGTGCGATTTTTCATGTTAATAAAGCAGTTACACGTCATATTTGAAAGGGGTAATTCCATTCTGGAATTGGGCGTAATTCACGCTGCATTTGATATCTACGCCGCTTTCGCGTGAATGTCACCGCTCTTTGTGAAACGTGATTCTGAGTACGGCGTAACTTTGCAGGTGAATGTGGTGTAAAACACGCCGCATTTCTACAACTTTTATGAAACGGGGCCCAGGGTGAATACTCGCCCAGCTGCCCGTTTCATAAAAGTTGTAGAAATGCGGCGTGTTTTACACCACATTCACCTGCAAAGTTACGCCGTACTCAGAATCACGTTTCACAAAGAGCGGTGACATTCACACGAAAGCGGCGTAGATATCAAATGCAGCGTGAATTACGCCCAATTCCAGAATGGAATTACTCCTTTCAAATATGGAGTGTAACTGCTTTATTAACATGAAAAATTGCATATATATTTTTCAATAAATTATTTGAATGAAAGTTATTGTACTTATTTGCTCTTATTCGATTTTTAAGTTTCTAATGTACTTTTACAAATACTGCGGCGGAAGATGCACTATCAGCTGGCGCAATGAAAATACGACGTATTTGTTTTTGGCCGTACCCTCATTTTTTAGGTAGTTGCATCAAGAAGGTCCGAAAAAGGTTATTGTATTGTTGTGCGAGTGTAGTTCAGTGGAATTTGAGGTGAATTGTGTTTACTAATCATGAGTGAACTGTGAAGGTCTGTGAACATTATAATTTCGTGAAACTGGGAAAGGAATAGTGAGTAAACATCTTTGAAGAATAATTAGATCAAGATGCCGGTACTAAGTACCTAGGTATATCATCATTTTCGCCAGAGGACTCAGTAGAGATACTTGGATTTTGTTGGTGACAGATACCTTAAATTGAATTTTTACCCTCCATAGACTCCATATAACTCTTTGTCAGTGTCAGCCTATCTAGGGTTCTGTCCTCGCTAGACTGTAAAATAACAGTAATGGCAGAAAGTCAAAGTAAAAATCAGTGTCAGCTTTCCTGTGTATTTGCATTAATAGCTATCATCATTTTTGGCATATCAAATGGCCGTAGAACTCTACATATCAGCTCAATTTG
Source organism: Lepas anatifera (assembly GCA_034440635.1). NCBI lineage: Eukaryota > Metazoa > Arthropoda > Thecostraca > Lepadidae > Lepas > Lepas anatifera. The sequence goes on along the minus strand of JAOTON010000678.1, from coordinate 326,681 downwards.
GCATGTGCAACTTGCACTTTATACCTGTGCAAGGAAAAACTTGCACACACTTCCATTTAAGTTTATTTTACATTCATGACTCTTTTTGTCCTTCACTACACTACCTAATTTTGATTTAGATTCAGAATTCCATCAGAAATTATATATTTTTCATGTTTCGCTTCATTGTCTGATAAATGTTACGCTGCTATATCTTGCGTAGCTTTTCAGGCGTGTTTTACTTATTCAACGTACATGTTGTCTGCTATATGAAACAATATTGGCAATATTCTACGCTGAATTCCAGTACAGCGTAGTTTAGAGCAGCGTAACTTTGCAAGAAGTTGTATTTTACGCTGCATTTTTGTGAAACAAGATTGTGGTGTATTATTCACTTTCTGCGCTGCATTATGCTACTTCTACGCTATAAGCATAAGTTACGCCTTTTATGAAACGGGGCCCAGATGTGAAGACGGAAGCTTAATTGAAAAGTTTACACCTTTCAACACTTTCAAGCAGTTAAGTGACGGCCATCGATAAAACGGTGCTAATGTTTTATATATATATATATATATATATATATATATATATATATATATATATATATATATATATATATATATAGAGGCAGTCTGGTCGTCAGAACTGTTTTTAGGTCACTATACAATGACTCTATAAAATGTAAAGATCCATAACTGGATCTTTACATTTACAAAACTGACGAGAGAGTTCTACAGGACATGGTACGCCGAAACATAAAATGTTTAGAAGGCGAACGTCTAGAACTCCACATCTACTACACGACAAAAAAGACACGCAACCTAGTCATGTCCAACAAGACAGTCGAGGCGGAGCCGTTGAAGTGCACCAATGTAGTATATAAATTCACATGCCCACTTGAGGGTTGCAGACCTCAAGCAGATTACTACATTGGCGTCACAACAACGACTCTGTCTCGACGGCTCACTATGCATCTACAACACGGAGCAATCAAACAACACATGCATGATGAACACAACACTGAGCTAACACGCAAAATACTAGTCCAGAACACATGCATTATCACATCCACAGATGACACACGCAAACTAGCAGTTCTCGAGGCACTCCACATCCACGAACATAAGCCCTCACTAAACATGCAGATTAACACGCATCAAGCACTAACATTGTGGGGGGTAAATTGATAGCATCGCATTGAACTTGATTTTGCAAGCAATGTGTACTGTTATCTGTATTGTATTTATGCATCGTCAGTGTTAATTGTGTTGTGAATCTGCTTAAAATGCTTCATGTATAGCTGAGTAAAACAGTCTCTTGTATGAAATGTCTGATTTAAAATGACTTGTACCTATTTAGTAAATGATTGTTTAAAGCATTATTCTTTTATGATTCCATTGTGACCTGTTAACGTTTGCCATTGCCTCATGGAAGTGTCCTAGTTTTTTTAGCTCATTCTAATCAATCTAATTTTCAAATATGAATATTTGAACTGTGAGCAGCGACGTCCAGTCCTTGAAAATAATTGTTTGAATACAGTTGAAACTAGTCGGAATTGCATGAATTTTGGATCATTGATTTACCAAACACCACCTGATATAAGACTCTTGATACGAAAAATAGAAAAACAACAAAAGAAGCCCTCAAAATGTGACTCATCTATTAATTTTAATCGTCATTGTCTAAACGAAGATATATTGCCGAAGTACTCGCATATATATATATATATATATATATATATATATATATATATATATATATATATATATATATATATATATATATATATATATATATTTTGTGTGTGTGTGTGTGTGTGCATGTGCGTGTGCGTTTGACGTGAGAATAATGATGATGAGGGAAACATCTCTTTGGTAAATCATGGGATTCCTTTCTTTGCCTCTTTGGGCCGGTGTGCAACAGCTTTTTCCTCCCTCACTGACCTGAAGGGGTCATGGAATGAGGCTCATACAGGCGTAATCATGCATTCATTCGAAGTAACTGCTTCTCATCATCTAAAATAGACTCAAAACAAAGTATCACGTTCTCACCTTAAGTCACCCTTACCGCATCATTATCCGGAAAGATTTAAAGGGAATGCGGCACCTTGGTCAAATCCTGGAATTTGGTGAAATTAGGCGTACTTTTAGCCGAAAATAATGAAAGCACTTATTAATTCCCTGAAAAATGTTCAATAAGCTCAATATTTTGTTTTCAAAAATACTCCTCTGGGAAAATAAATAAATATCTGCCTGTGGATGATGTCGTGATCGGGCAACCACTACCATACTTGAAATGCTTCAAGGGCTTCGATTGGCTGATGCTCATCGTGACGTCAGCATATGTCGTCACACGAGCAGCTCACAACAATGGCCGCCCGGTGAGGGGCTGATGAGGGGGCTGGTTTCAGGTAGGTTTTAGCTTTTTTCTACGGAAATATCGAGTTCCAAGACAAATGCTGTATGTAGTATCGGGTTTTCCGACTTGCTTTGCAACTTCGCTATCTCAGTTAGAATCACGTTATGAAGGTGCCACATTCCCTTTAAACGACGTCTTTATGTGATGTTATATATTAAACATGTATGTGGGCCATCTACCGGCTGAATAGCTAATAAGTGGTGTTGCCACTTGAGACAACACATTATGAGAAAATGTGACATGCTACCAAAAATCCTCAAAAATACTTCAAAAATACGGTTTGAGGTGAGCAGCCGCTTCCTTACCTTCCTGTCCAGTAAGGTCACATACAGTCACATACAGCACTCGACGTCACTGGCTATCCCCAGCTTTTTATTTTGCTTAGATCAGTAGCTTGTAAGATTATCGCTTCTTATATCACAGCATAAGAGTAACTTTCTATCCTTGAATTATGCCGATATTGCAGGTATAAGTATATTTAATAACGCTGGTGTTGCAGGTGTTCCTGATACTGTGCACTGCGACGGCCGTAGCTAACACTGCACTGGTGAGGACGTGCTGGACAAGCACGTGAAGTGTGACCACGGACACCTTGGGAGGAGCGGAAAGTTCAAGTGTGACCAGTGCTCCTACGACATGATGGAGCATCAGACCACAAACACTGTCGGACGGCGGCTCCCCTGTGACCAGTGCAGCAAGACATTTACACTACGGCGTAATCTGGTGCAACACATTAGATGCATGCACGCCGCCATCAAGCCTTACAGCTGTGACATCTGTGGCAAGTCATTTCCACGAACAGATTATCTCACCAGTACATAAGCGCATCCACACCGGCACCATTGTGGCACAAAGCGAACAGTGCGGGAAAACGTTTGCAGACCGTAGCACATACAAAAGACATATGATGTCACATGACGGAGTTAAGGCTCACAAGTGTGAGGTGTGTTTTACCCGGTTTGTTCGGCGAGGTCAGCTGACGATACACATGCGAACCCATACTGGTGAGCGGCCGTACTCCTGTGTGATATGTGACAGAGCGTTCTCTGTGAAATATAATCTTCTGCAACATATCAAGGCTCTGCATGCTGGCTGCAGACCTCACGGCTGCGAAGATTGTTGCAAGTCATTTTCACAAGCAAGTAGTCTCACAGTACATCAGCGAATTCACACCGGTACCATTGTGGCACAGTGTGAACAGTGCAGTAAAAAGTTTACTGACCGTAGCGCATACAACAAACACATGAAGATTCATGACGGAGTAAAGCCTCACAAGTGTGAAGTGTGTTCGGCCAGGTTTCTTCAACGATATGACCTGAAGATACACATGCGGACGCATACTGGTGAGCGGCCGTACCCTTGTGATATATGTGACAAGGCGTTTTCCCTTAAGAATCATCTTCTGCAACATATCGACGCTGTTCATGCTGGTCTCAGACTTTACAGCTGTGAAGTTTGTGGCAAGTCATTTTCACGAGCAAGTAGTCTCACAATACACCATCGAATCCACACTGGCACCATTGTGGCACAGTGTGAACAGTGCGGCAAAAAGTTTATGGACCGGAGCACTTACAACAGACACATGAAGTCACATGACGGATTAAAACTTCACAAGTGTGAGGTGTGTTCGGCCCGGTTTTTTCGGCGAGCTGACCTGACGAAGCACATGCGGACGCATACCGGTGAGCGGCCGTACCACTGTGATATATGTGACAAAGCGTTTGCTCAGAGAAGTGCACTTACGCGACATATCAACGCTGTGCATGCTGGCTGCAGACCTCACAGCTGCGAAGTTTGTGGCAAGTCATTTTCACAAGCATGTCATCTAACCAAACACAAGAGCGTCCACACTGGCACCATTGTGGCACACTGTGAACAGTGCGGAAAAAGTTTAGAGATCGTGGCAAATACAACAAACACATGAAGACACATGACAGAGTAAAGGACACGGGTGAGGATAGTGTTACGCATGGTTTGTACGGCAATGATAACTGATAGCGCATAGGCGGACACACTGTTGAGACAGCTGCACCTTGTTTTTGCACCTTTGATTAGCCCTACATTTGTTGTTTTTGCCTTACCGTTGTTTTTGTGTTGTCATACCTTGTTTCTGCCTTTTTGAGGTATTGCCATGCTATGATGTGGGATATTTTCACTCTTGGTACCTATGAATACAAACATGGAGCCATTTACCAAAACGGCTGTTCTGTGTTGTGGAGCCTGCAGGTTTCTTGGGCAATCCGTCCTGTTGGATAATGGTATCAATTTTACCAAAACGTTGGCCGTTTGACCCTGGCAGTTGGTTCGTCATTCAACTCCCCTGAAAAATACCAAAAAAATAATGGCTTAGATACGCTGTGTCGCGAAAGGTCCTCTGTACATGTACAGCTTCACTTCGGTACCAGTCGCCGTCCTTCGTGTTACTTTAAGGTGTGTGTGTTTAGGCAAATAATAATAATAATAATAATGTTTATTTCACACTCATGGTGTATATCACACATGCCTTCACATACACATCACATATCAGTACACGTGCATATCAGATTTCATCAGGCAAATACACATAAAACATTATATAATACATAATACTTGCCTAAAACACTGTTTGAGGCAGCCCTAATCGACATTAATCAGCCAATGCCTTCTTTGATTTCTGCAGCTTTGTGGGATATCATACCTCTCAAGCAACGCCTAATGTCTGAGTAGGAGCTACTATCCAAATCTAATTCCAGGAGGCCATATTTTCTTCTAATACACAAGCAATTTTGGGCTAAAATTCCTTCAAGAGAGACTTTGCTAGTCCTCAAAGTAGCTAAAATGGAGTTGTTACTTGTGGAAAGAGCTTTCTTAAACAGCAGCTTATTTTTACATCCTGTAGTGCGAAGGTAAAAATATCAAATTCGTCACAGATAATATGGTTGCTATGATGCAGCGGCTTACCAAGCAGTCGCTTGATGCAGGAGTGATAAGCCACACTAAATTTCCGGAGAGCCATTTTAGAGTTTTCAATGTTCCAAAGAACACTACCGAACAGATGCCCGCAGTAAATTTGGAACAATTTAGCAAGTGTCCTTTTATTTGCATAGCCAATCTTAGCTTTCAGTCTATTTGTGCTAAAGTAAACGGATCTTATTGCTCTAGATATGTCTGATGCATCGCAAAGAGTCGGAGTTAAAATGTGGCCTAGGTATTTAAATTCCTCGACCCAACTAAGCTGGGTACCGTCTAACACAATGCTGGTTGTCCTGCTACCTGGACCAAAGAGATGTCGCATCTTCTTACCGTGAAACATCATGCAGACCGTCTTTTTACATTAAATTTTATATCCATCCCAACGGCAAAGTTTTCACATAGTGTGACTAGTTCCTGTAGGCCATGTCGTGTTGGAGATAACAAGACAACGACCGACAAATATATGTCGGTCGTATGATAAATGCCATACCCTTCCTAGATGAATTTGTAAAAACTCGGGAAGAAGTTTTAACAAGGTTTTAGTTTTAAGTTTTAGTTTTAGTAAATTTTAACAAGTTTTAGTAAGTTTAAAGTTTTTGGGGTAAGAAGGTCATAACCGGTGTCTACCGAAAGCCGGCAAACAACGGGAGAATTCTGAATGCAGACAGCGAGTGCCCTGAACGCTATAAAACTAGCGTCATCGGGGCATTTGTCAAAAGAGCCTTCAAAACTAGCTCTTGATATCATTGTATGCACAGCGATTTCGCATGTCTCAAACAACTGTTAGTCGATAATGGTGTTGGTAACAAAGACATCGATGATGAGATCAAACGCCACTTTAATAAGACTGAACCCAAGCCAAACACGACCGATCACAGCACAATATACTTGTACTATTGCAACCATATGAACACCGAATATGCCACTGATGAAAGAATCCTGCAACACATTAAGTAAAACATCAAGTGTAACAACAACTCAAGCTCCATAGGCATATCTAGTACCAGAACATTAAGACACGAGACCTTACCATGCGGAACAATCCAATCAAGACAAGAGTTGCTGAAGCGCACCAATATAGTTTATGAATTTAAACACCCAAACCAAGATTGTAGGCTTCTTGGAAACGGCTACATTGGTGCAACTTCAACAACTCTGTCATGACCATGCATCTCAGGGAATGAGGACCCAAACAACACATGACACAACAACATAACACAACGCTCACACGATAAATAAATTTTTGCGCCCACCTGGTATGTTTTGCCCTTCAAAAGTGGCGTCCCTTGTTACATTGCAGATGGCATAATAACTGCATTCCGCAAGGTCTACCCAGCACAGTCAAGATCTGTCTTAAATTACCTCGTTTGACCTTGAAGATCATCACCCAGGTCAATGAAAATAGGATGAATGTTAGAATATTATGGCCCGCAACCCCCCCCCAACGCGATCTTCCCTGAGCTTGGTTTCCTAGGTCAGGGGATGCCTACTACCCGCCCCCCCCATAGGCGTAGGAACGGGGTGGGCCAGGGGCCATGCCCCCCAATATTCATGAATCTTAACCTTTAACCCTATGGCGTTGACTGGAAAGAAATGGCTTCAAAATGCCTGCTGGCCCCCCCCCAATATTCTCGACGTCCCTACGCCTATGCGCCCCCCCTCCTACAGTGCAGGTGTTACGGGTTGCGCTCTGATTTAACGAAGCAATATGCCCGTGATTGTCTTCAGAAACATTAAATTGTCACCATCCTCCCGCTGACCTTTATAAATACCCACAAAATGATAGGAAAGGGTGGCATGTGGTGTCTTCTATTACCGGAATTGCGTCGGCGACGCGTCGTCCTATCTGCCAACCGCATGGCCGCTAGATGGCAGTGCCGGCGGCGCTGTCGCAGAGAACAAAAGGGATTTGCGAGAGCTGCCTTTCCAGTAGTTATCCATGGTTCCACCACCGACTACATAACGGACGTGCCACTTTCGCGATTTCGCGTATCAAAATACTTTTTCACTGCCATCTAGTGAGCGAAACACACAAAAAAGTGTAGCAGCCGCCATCTTGGATGCTTTTAACATAATAACGGCGCGGATTGTTTACGGCGGAAATGTTTCGATTTTTAGAGTTGTGCGCTAGTTGCGTGGGTATTTTCGAAGTGTGGCGGGTGCAGGTGAGTCTTTATTTGATATTAGAAGTATAATCTCGTGTAAGTTTGGATTACTTACAAAGATACAGTCCTTCAACTGAGAGCTGGCAAATGCGACGCATGATTAGGCTGCACCTATGACAGTACTCTTTAATGCAGGTGCCATGGTAATGCTGTGTTTTCTAGGGCTTTTTGAGTTAAAAGTAGTATCTGCTTCAAGGGAAATGGGCCTATTTACTAGATTTGATACTTTATTCATTTATTCAGGAAGCTTTATTAATGATTCATACCCAGTATAGTCCCAAATGATGGCTGTATTAAGAAGGTGGTGCACTTGCAATGGTAATGACTATTTGAGCTTAAGGGGACTGTGACTGCAGAGGCTATATGCCCGTAGTATAAGTACCCTGAGTTAATTTATTCTTTATGCATTTCTTACAATAAGAAATGTTTCCAAAGATCCCTTGAATGGTATTTAAGACTATGAGGCATGCTAGTTACCCTTAATGCCTGTTCTCTCATCTAACTCATTTCTGGCTATCTCTAACATTATGTTTGATCTTAGAATGCTATACAGGGCAAGCTGTCACATTGAACCAGTTGGCAGAGTATGACAGCAGCCCACACAATGTGCACCAGCCATCTAAAATTCTTGCAAAGATTTGCACTGCCAGCCACCTAAGATTTATACTAATTTGCAATATCTAGGGAGAAAACCATACCCATCCCTCCCTATACATACCTTACCTGCTGGTATGCAAAACTTTCATGAGCTTAGCTCGCAGTAAATGTGGCACACTTATATCTGTACATATATTTCCACACATACACATGGGCGACATACATTGTGATTGTTGTGTGTGTTTCAAGTTTATGAAAAAGATACAGGGAAGTAAAGGACGAAAGATAAGTAGCTTATCTTGTAAGGCCTTTGGTAGCTGCAGGTATTTTTGAGCTTCAATGCACCCTGTGTTGGTATTATGGTAGTAGGCAGATCACATCTCGCGGTTGAAACCCTTGTAAAAAAGAAGAAAAAACAAAATGGGGTCAGGGGAAAAATAAAGAAAAAAAGTAAAATAAATTCATGGGTTAGTGATAGACATAACATAACCAGCATCATCAAGCCCGGACAACTTTGAGGGGCTGCACCACTCCAAATCTGGAAAAATTGGTTGCAATTAATTTGTAGTCGCTTATTTTAAGTCTTTTTTCCCCTTTCACATGATTTGTGATTTTGCAGTATCGCCTCTGTGCACCAGTCTCACAAATTTGCATCAGAGTAGTAAATTTCACACTTCTGGCTCCTGTCTCGATGGGCACTCACACAGACGATATTGTGTTGAAAATGTCATTCCTTGCATACTGCGCACCGTACCAGTCTAAGCCAAGAGTGGATATGTATTTGACACAGTGTTGAACATATGTACACACTTGAACATCTGAACATATGTAATTTACCTGCTTGTGTCAAGGAAAGGTGCGATTTGGCCAGTGTGCGATTTGAGCATCTTCTGTATACTGTCGAGTAAATGTGTGTATGAATGAGTGAGTGGGTACTATAATTAGTACCTGTTTTATCCATTTTAAACCTGAACACTGAGAACTATAAATGAATTAATTGTTATGTCTATATATGGTACGTGCAGATGAGCCGTACTTCACCGTCCGCTGGCTGAGAGCCTAAGCTCTACAGGCATGAGTCAAATTATGTTCATGAAGCTGTTTGGAGTGCTGGCTCGCAATCAGCTGTAGGAGACATGGGCTACAAATGTGGTGAGAAAGAGACCCATGCTGACCCTAATGTCGGAATAAGTCTCTCAGACCGGCATCGCTACTAACACGCATGCTTGAATGGAGTAGTGTATTCCTTAGAATTACAGAGATAGATAAGGGTGACCTGAAATAGAGAGGTGAATTTAGCTGCACATATGCTGGACATACATGGCACGAGAAGGGCGCATGCAAGCAGATATATGTGTGAGACGCTGTGAATACATTCACACGACAAGCAGGGTGCATAACATGCATTCGGTGAATACATGCACACGACATGCAGGGCGCACAACATGCAAGCAGGCACGTGTTCCTCACATCACCTTCCCCAAAAAGTTTTCAGCGACCGAAGCGTGGGTTTCGGCGTATAATGCGACCAGACCTCGTCGATGCGGGGAGAAAGGATAGAGGATCATTGTCAGGGACAGCGGAGATACTGTCATTTTCGCGGTCCCTCCCTGTGGTTTGCTCACTTTCTCCAACCAAAACGTGCTCTCCCGCCACAGCAGTAGCGTCCTGTTGGGTTTCTTCATCAAAGTTGGCAGATCGCATCGCCACGCCCCCCGTTGTTCGTGTTTCTCATCCCTGTGGTTTCAGTGTTTTTCTCCAGGTTTGGGTGTTCTGGGTTTACGGCGTGTTTTTTACACCTGTTCAGGTGAATCCACTGGTGTTTTCCGGCAATCTCTAGGCGTACATTAGCCCCCTGGCAATCCAGCACTCGGTGGGGACCCGTGAACAAGGGGTCGAGGCCTCTTCGTTCTTCGTTTTTCACGAACACGAGATCTCCGCTCCGAATATCACGTTCGGTTACCGGCACCGTAGTGCGGTCGTGCCAGCGTTTCCTTTCCTTTTGGGCAGATTCATGACACGCGCGGGCTTGGTCGTGGATCTGAGCCAGTGTTTCACATCTTTCGGCGACCAGATCCGTCGGTTCGATATATATATCTCCCGCTCCTTGACTGCTGGAAGCCTGACATGGGGAGAGTTCAACTGGACCCCATACATAATCTTATGTGGTGAAACACCCGTCGAGGAGTTAGTGGTGCTATTGGCGACGAAGCTTATCTCCTTCAAAATTTTCGGCCAGTGTGTCTTGCTCAGTTTCCTTTCAGCAAGCATGCATCGCAGTAGCTGTTTACTAGACTGGACATGTCGTTCCGCTAGTCCATCACCCTCGGGGTGATAAGGGCTAGAACGTCTCTTCTCAATTCCCAACTTTTCACATAGTCGAGCAACGACTTGGCCATCCATGTTGTGAGCTTGATCTGTGATCAGAAGACTAGGAATCCCATGGCGATATACCCATCCATCCATGAACGCCTCTGACACTGTGTCAGCACGCTGATCACGCAAAGGGACCAGCTCAACAAATCGGGCAAACATATCCACTATCACGAGGAAATATCGGTAGCCGTCCTCGGTCCAGGGTAGTGTGCCAACGTCCATTGCGACAGCGTTTCGAGGGGACAGCTGCCCCAGATCATACGGCTGCAGGTCAACATTCTGCTGGTACGACCGCTTATTAGCACCGCACACTATACATTCAGCACACACGAGGCGTACCGTTTCCACCAGTCCCGACCAGTAGAAGTGTTCTCGAAGCGACTCCGCGGTCCTTGAGACTCCCAAATGACCGGCTCTGTGCACAATTTCCGTAACTTCTCTTTGCATTTCGTCTGGTACGACAATTCTCTTTCCCTTCATCAGTAAACCTTCCTGCAGTTTGATGTTGGAATGGTGTCGGTACCTGCCTCTTTCTATCTTTTCGTTGGCCCTGAGTTGCGCTGTGGCGAAACTTATCGCTCGATCTTCACTCTGCGATGTCTTGAGTTTTTGGATCAGGTCCTTGTCACCAGTGATCATGTAGACATGGCGTTCGAAATGTTCCTCTTCATCTATTGTTTCCGGGTCTACACGTTGTTGGAGCCGGCTCAGACAATCAGCTGCAGCGTTGTCCGTACCTTTCCTGTACACTATTTCGTACTTGAACGACTCCAATTCCATTAACCATCGGGCAAACTTGTGTCTCGGATCTCGTTGTTTGCGTAGCCAGATGAGAGGGTTGTGATCCGTTAAGAGAACAACTTTCGGGGCTGCCTTCAAATACTTGGACCACTTCCGTGTCGCAGCAACTAATGCCCAGCATTCCAACTCACTGGCTGAGTATTTTGATTGTGCGCTGTTTAATCCAGAAGAGAAGTAAGCTACAGGGCGCCTGTGTCCGTTTCCATCATCCTGTGATAGAATACCACCGACACCTGATGAACTTCCGTCCACCTCCACACAGAACGGTTGCTGCCACCGCGGGTAAGCCAGAAGAGAGCGGTTGATCAAAGCAGACTGGAGAGACTTAAAAGCACTCTCGCACTTGCTGGTCCAGGTCCACTTAGCGTCAGTCCCTGTAAGGCCGTATAGGGGTTCCGCCATGCTGGCTAGATGTGGTATGAAATGGCGGTAGTAGTTAACGAGTCCCAAGAAGCGTTGCAACTCCTTCTTCGTAGTTGGGCGGGGGAAAGTCTTGATGGTCTGAACGTGGCTTGACAGTGGTCGATACCCATCTCCACCAACCTCGTGACCCACAAATTCTCCCTTTGGATAGCCGAATCTACACTTGTCGAGGCGAAGTTGCATGTTGGCTTTCAGCAGTGCCTGCAACGAGCGGTGGAGGTGTTCGATATGTTCTTCTACACTTGGTGAGTGAACGCATATGTCGTCAATATACGCTTCTGCTTGGGGTACGTCCTTTAGTACGTCATCGATCACACGTTGATACGTACTTTGGCTGTTGCACAAGCCATAAGCCATAACGTTCATCTCATACAAGCCTTTGGGGACGGAGAACGCTGTCTTCGCTTTGTCTTCCTCGCGGATTGGGATAGACCAGTACGCACTGGCGCCATCTAGGAATGAGAAGACATGAGATCCCTGCATGTTGTCGAGGATATCTTGGCAGTTTGCTGCTGGGTAGGCATCCTTGACGGTGACCTTATTCAGGTCCCTATAATCGACGACGAACCTCCAGGAAGCGTCCTTCTTTCTTACTAGTATCACCCGGCTGCTCCAGGGTGACTCAGAGGGCCTACAGATGTCGTTCTTCAGCATCTCTTCTAACTGCTTATGAACCTCCTTTTCCATGTCAGGGGACATTCTTGAAGTTTTGTGCTTCACAGGCAGTTCATCCTGCAACAGTATTCTGTGTTCGGTAGTCCGGTTACGCCCAGGCTTCTTTGGATCAACAGCAAAAACCTGTCTCATGTCTACCAGCATGTTCCGGACCCTTTTACGTTCAGCTTCTGGTAGATCTGGATTGATGCGGGCATCTATTTCTTCGCTTAGTTGGTGATTCCAAACATTCCAGTGCCGCTACAACAGCTCTGTTTGGTTGACCCCCACTTCGCATCATTACCTCTGGCACCTTCCATGTGCTACCTAGGCGAATTCGGCCCTGACTCCAGTCGAATTCCGTGGATGGAAACCGGGCAAGGAAGTCTCGGCCGAGGATAACGATTCTGGAATCGCTAGCTGTCACACGAAAGGAGTGGGTGACACGCTGGTTGTCTCCCGCATCGACGGTTACTGATAGCTGCCCTATCACGGGGACCTCACCACCAACTCCTAACACAGTATCACTGAGATCATTTACAAAGGTTATGTTCTTGCTCAGTTTGAGCTCCTGCACGGTTCCTTCATCAATAACAGACAGAGCAGCACCAGAGTCTAACAAGGCTGGTACCTGGTTGCCATCTAGAAATACCTGCAAGGTGACAGCTTCTTCACCAGACTCATGCCCAGTAGATGCTACATGATAGACCTTTGGTTTTGCAGTGCAGTTTCTAATATTATGCCCCTTCCTCCCACACCTGGAACAATGTTTGTCAGGGCATTGTCTCATCAAGTGGGATGCAGAGTTATATACGTAACACCGTCTTTCTCTACCCCTAGGGGCCGGACTGTGAACACTCTAGAGTCATTTTCTCCTCCCACTGCACCCTCAGCAGAATGGCAGCAACTCTGATCACCTTTCTCCACTTCATTATCTACACCATGAGGGTCAGCACATCTGACAGAGCCTACAAAATTACGTGCACCTCTGTCAAGTGGGATCCCCCGTTCGACCAACCATACCTTCACGCAAGCGACTAGTTCCCTGCCTGTTACATCTGACACAGAGTTCTTATCAGCAATCCAAGCTTTAGCCTTAGCCTGCAAGTCTTTAGGTAGCTGTGTCACAAAAAGCTGCAGGACAAACTTCCACTCAGCACCAGCCTGCTTGCCCAACCTGCAAAGCTGGTAGTAAAAATCATCTACCAAAACACCTGAGGTCCAGTCCATTCGGCACAGGGACTGCATACACTCATACTTATCAAGCGGCGAGTCTAGAGTCTGGATGAGTGTACTGAACGCTTTCTCAAGACTGGTCTCAGATTCCACCACTTCCTTAACAAGTTCACGTTCTGCTGGTCGGCGGTTGATGTATGCAGGCAGCAATCCTATAGCAAGTTTCTCTCCTTCGGGTCCTCTCGCTCGTAAGGTACTGACGGCAGCTACAAAAATAGGCTTCCAGTCCTCGATGCGTTCTCCCGGTCGTAGTACAGGTACTGGCAGGTTCATGACTACCTGGTCCCTGAATCCGCTGTCACTTTGTGTTTCTTCTTTCACTTGGGACATATTTGTATCTCTGTAATTATGTCAGAATAAGTCTCTCAGACCGGCATCGCTACTAACACGCGTGCTTGAATGGAGTAGTGTATTCCTTAGAATTACAGAGATAGATAATGGTGACCTGAAATAGAGAGGTGAATTTAGCTGCACATATGCTGGACATACATGGCACGAGAAGGGCGCATGCAAGCAGATATATGTGTGAGACGCTGTGAATACATTCACACGACATGCAGGGTGCATAACATGCATTCGGTGAATACATGCACACGACATGCAGGGCGCACAACATGCAAGCAGGCACGTGTTCCTCACACTGATGGAATGCTGTACGGTTCGGCTTACTCAGGTGTATACCATTGTTTAGCCTCTTGGTCAGGAAGTCTCCCACACTCCCTCAGTGCATTTCTTCTTTACTTCCTTCCACCCTCTCTCCCTGCTCCTCCTTCTTAATTCCTTCCATCTTCTTCCTCCCTGCTTCTCTCCCCTCTCTCTCTTGCACCCGCTCTCTCCCCCTTCCCTTCTAAACTCCCTTTCTCCCTTGCCTCCTTCTTTCTTTCTTGCTCTTTATGATAAATTATAGATATTTTGTGACAACCAGCCTCAAATGTTTTTGTGTGTGTGAAATATTGGTTGATATCTAGGCCAAGATTATATTTATGTAAACTTGACCATAAAAATTGTTCTTTCTTCTTTGTCAGTTTAGGAGGCGGGTGCGCCACCTTGAATTTTTGCAGGATAGGGACAGAAGAAATGGTGTTATGGTACCTGTGTTATCACCTTCATTTTGATACAAGTAGCATTGCCAGCAAGCATCAGGGGCTGTTCGAGGAAAAAAGGTCTTCATGTGAAATTGTTTTTCTCTCTCTTTTGTTTTGCCCTGGCTGCTTATTGGGGCTGGCGCCGCCGCGGCTTGCCGGCGGCTGGCCGTCCGGCCGTGGGCGGGTGACGTCCGCTCTGCGGTTGCGTGGTTTCGTATCCGCCGGTCGCTGTACCGGGACGGCCTCCCGCCGCCCGCCGCGGCGGCCACTCTGCGGCTCCGGGTCTTCGGTCGCCGCGGTCGATTAGCCGCGGCGGCCGAATCTTCGCGTTTAATGTTACCTTTATCTTAGTATTGAATAATTCTTTATAGTATTATTAGTATTTATAGTATTGTTCTAGATTCCCCAGATGTGGGACAGAAAAAGCTTAAGGCATATCTAGTAGTTTTTCTCAGTTTGTACGTATGAATCTTAGACAGGACGTCGTTGCTCCTTATCAAGCGTTGGTCGTTCGAGGTTGCCTTAACTGCATTTTCAATTCTGGTGCAAGCCAAGACCTAGAAGATATCTGTCGTGATGTTCTCTGAAATGTTTGAGAATCCTTTTAAAGATATAGTACTTGAAGATACTTCGGATTTAAACCATCAATTCATTGAAATAACAAATAAATGTGAATACTATGTACCTCCCATTAAAATGAATATATCAAATAGTGTTCAAATTATCCATATAAATGCGCGATCAATCAAAAACAAGTTTGATGAAATAAAAACCTTTCTATCACAATCTGGCATAACTTGGTCTATTATTTGCATCGCGGAGACATGGCTAAAAAAAGAAATCGAAAAATATTTTGATATAGATGAATATGAACTATATTCATCGAGTCGGGAAAATAATCAGGGAGGAGGAACAGCAATATATGTGAACAAAAAATATACCTCTAGAAGAAGGCAGATCTCGAGTTTGAACAAATAGAATCCACTTTTGTAGAATTAGAGAACGCAGGAGATAAACATGGGAAACATTTCGTGGTTGGTGAGGTTTATAAACCTCCAAACCAGGATAGCAATAGCTTTCTGGAACATTTTGAAAAGGTTTTGGACTCAATAAATCCGTGTAAAAATGACTATGTATTGGCAGGGGACTTCAACTATGATTTATTAAAGACTAAAGATGACAAAAACGCACATAAGTTTCTAACCCTGATGTTATCATACAACCTTTTGCCTCTGTTCTCAAGGGCAACTAGGTTTGCATCAAATTCTCATACCTTATTGCATAACTTTTTTGTCAGTAATACAGATCAAGTTGCACATTCAGGTATAATTGTAACTGATATAGCTGATCATTTACCTATATATATATATATATATATATATATATATATATATATATATATATATATATATATATATATATATATATATATATATATATATATATATATATATATATATATATATATATATATATATATATAAACTTTAAAAAAGATTAGTTAATACAAAAACGGCAATTATGATAAAGACTTTAGACTGGGCCAAAGAAAACTCAATGATTATATTGTTTCGGAATTAGCCAATTTTCAAAACATCAATGATCCTGATGAGGCTTGTGAAGTTCTCATAAATACTTATAAAACTGGAATTGATAAATTTTCGAAATCATTTAAACCATGTAGAAGGAAAACTCCAATTAAACCGTGGATTTCTCCAGGGATACTAGCGTCTATAAATTATAAGAACAAACTGTATCATAGGTATATTTCACACAAAAATAGGAAAAAAAACAAATACGTGTAACATACCGGCTCCCCCCCCGTTCCTAGGCTGAAGACTGTCTTCTTGATGTGTGCGGCGACTTTGGTGCCTAATTCGACGCTTGCTTCTCGACATGCATTGTTCACCAGTCATCTCCCGGATTTTCTATTTGCTTCTCACAGCAATATGCTGCGAAATGTTCGGTCCGCGCGATAGGGTACCGTTCCTGAAACAGCCTCCGGGCCACCTCCAGACTGCAGAACTCCAGACTCGGCCACCGCCTCCCGTGGTGCCGTGGTAAATCATCAGCCATGGGCACAGGGCAGCGGCGGAGAGCGCCGTTACCCCGAGAGCTGCCGCGGCGGCCCGCGGACTTGTTACCGAGCTGGCTCACTTGTTTGTACTGTGTGCTCATTTTGTTGGTCGCGTGTGTCCCGTGATGGCCAGTGCAGCGGTCCCTCAGTGTCCAACAGTCGCCTGTGGTTGCGATGTCTAGTTCCGCGGCGGTTGTGATTGTTACGATGCGCTGGATGTTTTTGCCGTGGTTGTGAATTGCAGACGCGGATCCGGCCACTGTATTTGTGAATCCGCCGCCGCTACTAGCGCTTTTTTGTTTCAAAGTCGCGGAACCAGCTAGCCGCTTCTCCGCTATCGCCATCTTTTATGCTAAAGCGTCACTAAAGTGCTATTCCCAAAAAACGCATTTGTGCTGTTCAGTGTCCTGAAATTACTTTTCTGCAGAGTGTGGGATGTCAAAATTCAGGGAAAAAAAGAGGTCAAAATTAATTGTCAAAAAGGGGGAAATAGCAAATGTAGGATCAGAACATCTCGGAAAACAAATACACGTACTAAAACATCATATGCACATGAAATACAAAAACAAATAAGGGATGGCCAATATTAAAATTAACTGTATTAACAGAAGTTAAACCAACTTGAGAAACCCACAAATCCAACTCCTGCAGAGTTCAGCATTTTTCCCAAATAAAAGCATCAGAAACGTACAAGGGAATACATTAATAAGCTGCAAACCTACAGATATGTAAAGCAAAGTCTGGAATACCTACCTACCAAAACAATACCTCGGGTGAGATAGGTCTTGCTTTAGAACCTTTAACAAGCTGAAATGTCTAAAAGGGAGGGAAAATTCCAAAACTTGTCCATTTGAACAAACTATTTTCAAACAAACTTATTTTTGAAATTATACCTAAATCAGCGGGATTCACTCCCTCTGTTTTCACTTGCATTCATGGAAAAATTGCAGCATGCAATCACACAATAAAAATACCTAGTCAAATGGCCACCATGAAAATAATAACTTACCTTTACCCACGTGCCTGGATTTCTCAAACTTGAACTATATTACCCTCATTGAAATAAAGAACGAACCAGGTTGAGGTTCAGAATTAGTCTGCTTAAGCCTTAAGACATACGAACACTGGCTACTTAAAACTTACCAACTCTCAAACGTACGTATGAGCTTCGACACCCCGCATGCAATCCAGAAACGTACACAAACACTAATCTCAACTGCGGCAAATTCATTTTCACAATGCTGAGAAAGACATCTCGCGTCAAATTCAGGCAAGCCTGTCGACACCGGTAGCCAAGTACGGTTTTTCTAATGCGAGTGAACTGACCAGGCGGGCCCCTGAGCGTGAAAAGGATGCCGAAATTCTCCACCTTTAAATCACGCAGAGATTCTGCGTTTGTAAAGAAAAAAACTAACTTTAACTTAATCGTTCATTATTTTTCTAAAAGCATCCTGAAATTCATCGAAATATTTTGGCTGCCTTTGGAGATATTCCGAGAAATACATAGAGGTGCAATTTTCATGATCCGTGAAGATTCCCTCTTTAGGTATTATTTTTTTAAACTGTTGAACAAATATCCAATATTGGGATCACTTTATCAAACCAAGACAGCAAAATTTTTAATTCTATATATTTTAAACCACAAAAGCATTATAAAACTACAGTATTTCTTTTTAAAGTCAAGGATGTCGAAATTATTTAGGAATGCTTGCATTGTTCCACTCAAAATTCCGAGTGACATGACCCAAAATATGGCTAAAAAATATTTTTTCTGAATAGAAAAGATTTTGATTTGATATTCTGGGTACTCTCAAAAGTTTCTTTTGCACAGAAACTTCAAAAATAAATGTTATAATTCACCCTGACCCGCGCGATTTCTAAGGATGTCGAAATTCAGTCGTAAGGAGCTAACGTCATCAAACTATATATTACGTCAGTAGCACTACATTTCAAGGCCTTGGGCCTTGGCTAGCAGTAGCCTCCAAGAACGATGTGGTGATGATTGCTTGGGTTTCGAGCAATGTGAATGTCATGATGTCTCATACCAGCCTTAGCCCCAGGCAGTTTTAACCATCAGTTTCGGCTAGCAAAATTACGAGCAATATTTTGCGTTTTTAATTTGTCCATGAACATCAATTGTCAAATGGTATCGCGAGTCAGCGCTGCCGGTAGTCATCGCTTTTATTTTGAATTCAGCTATATGTTTAAGACGAAAGCGTACATCCCAAGAGTGTGAGGCGTGGGGGCTTTGGTTGTTGAAAGAGGAGAGAGAGGGAAAAGAGTGTGGCTTATAAAGTGGGGTACATTATTAGTCGTCTCACTTTATTAGTACGCTAAGAGACGTGAGGGGTCGATGGCTGACTTTATTTTTGTTATATGGTTGATTCAGCTAATTGCATCTCCGGTTTAGACATGCTGTTTGTCAGGCATTATCTTTCACATTCTGTGAGATCTCAGTGTGCTTGTGAAGAAGCAATTGTTAGGAATGTTCTCTTTTACAGGGTTTTGTCCTTTTGAGCATTTATTGTAAAATGTTTGTGCTAGAATCCTTTAGTATCCAAACTTCCTTCTCTCCAGAGATGAATGCTGTGTTCTATTTTATATGGAATCAGTCCTAATGGGACTGTTTAAAGAATGCTGCATTCCATATGAAGGTAATAGGTTCACAAAGCTAGTGTTGCAGCATCTTTATCGAATGGTATGTTGGCTTCAGTTGCTGGTCTGGCCCTGCTTCCATTCCTCAACTTCTGAAACGATGAAACTGATAATGCTGCATTTTTATTCATTTAGATCCATACATGTATTTGCGACAGCAGCAACAAGCAATAAAAGACCTTGCCAGTACATGTTAACACAAGGCTAAAAACCAGTAGGAGATGCAAATAAGGGCTCACTAAAAAGCTCATTGAGGCCACCACCCCGCAAGCTGATGATGCCGCAAGCCGATGATTCTGAGGATTTTGTTTAGGATGTCAAAATTCAAGATTTAGGATGTCAAAATTGATCAAGTCTGAGTGTGGGTTTCCACGCAAAATCCCCAATTTCAGGACACTGGTGCTGTTTTAAATCAGCGTAGAGAATAACTTGTTATCCATAAATAACATAAAATTTACAGTTTCTGGGAATATGCAGATTACGGAGGTGTAACAGACATGAACTGGTGATTCAGTTTTTAGGGGTAGCGGTTCCATTAAACGGCTATCGGCAGCAGTTTCGAATTGGGGTCGGCTACTCCGCTTCTTTGAGAAACCGGTACCGCCCCTCGCGCGTCGTGCGGCGGCTGGGGGTTGTGAGGAGCTTTCACTGCCGCGCCGCCCGTGTGTCGCGCTCCGAGTTTGACCTGCAGCGCACTTGCCACCTACCTGCCGGAACTTCCTCCCCGTGACACGTCTAACGGGGTCCCGTCTGGACAGTGCCGCGTTTTCCTTAGTCGCCACCGACGTGTACCACCGCCTGTAAGCGATGGCGACCGGACCGCACTGCTGGGTATACTGCAGTAGCTGACGCTGTGGACGACTGTGCTTGTGCTGTCGCAGCTCCCGTAGGAGGCTGCTGCGACACCTCCGAACCTGGGACCACGTGTGCGATAGCTTCGCTTGGTGTGTGGGGTGGCCCCCCTTTGGTGCGGTGCCAAAACCAACGATCCGGACGGCGATAGGACTGGTGATGGGTCCGCTCTGGCGAATCCCCCCGAGCGGCGAGTCGGCAGCGGTCCGTCAAGTCGACATATCTCTGTTGCTTACTGTGCCTCGGTGCTGCTGGGCACTGAGAATGCTTCTTTTAATTTGGCTGTGAAATATATGTATCGCATATGTAAAAGTGTATCCATACATTTATTATCATCAAAGACGATGTGTAAACACAAGTGCATGGGTCTACCCATTGCTTCAAGCCTACCTTCATGCTGCTGTGTGGAGTTTGGTGCTTTTTAGATCTCGGGGAGGGTGGATTAAGTGCTGTCGCCTGGGTGTGTGTGTACTTGATGGATGTTTTTACTGTGAAATATATGTGTATGGACTCAAATAGTGAATTTGATCCTGTGCTGAGACAACATGAAAATAAATATAAACTTTATATAAACTACCTGACTAAAATGTGTGTGTGTGTGTGTGTGTGTGTGTGTGTGTGTGTGTGTGTGTGTGTGTGTGTGTGTGTGTGTGTGTGTGTGTGTGTGTGTGTGTGTGTGTGTGTGTGTGTGTGTGTGTGTGTGTGTGTGTGTGTGTGTGTGTGTGTGTGTGTGTGTGTGTGTGTGTGTGTGTGTGTGTGTGTGTGTGTGTGTGTGTGTGTGTGTGTGTGTGTGTGTGTGTGTGTGTGTGTGTGTGTGTGTGTGTGTGTGTGTGTGTGTGTGTGTGTGTGTGTGTGTGTGTGTGTGTGTGTGTGTGTGTGTGTGTGTGTGTGTGTGTGTGTGTGTGTGTGTGTGTGTGTGTGTGTGTGTGTGTGTGTGTGTGTGTGTGTGTGTGTGTGTGTGTGTGTGTGTGTGTGTGTGTGTGTGTGTGTGTGTGTGTGTGTGTGTGTGTGTGTGTGTGTGTGTGTGTGTGTGTGTGTGTGTGTGTGTGTGTGTGTGTGTGTGTGTGTGTGTGTGTGTGTGTGTGTGTGTGTGTGTGTGTGTGTGTGTGTGTGTGTGTGTGTGTGTGTGTGTGTGTGTGTGTGTGTGTGTGTGTGTGTGTGTGTGTGTGTGTGTGTGTGTGTGTGTGTGTGTGTGTGTGTGTGTGTGTGTGTGTGTGTGTGTGTCTGTGTGTCTGTGTGTCTGTGTGTCTGTGTGTCTGTGTGTGGGCGGGTGTGGGTGTGTGCGTGCGCGTGCTTGTGTCTGACTCCCTGCTGCGCTTGCTTGCTAGTTTGCCTGCTTGCCTATGCCTGCATGTCTGCCCTAATTTGCTTACTGTCTTCCGAGTTCTCTGGCAAATGTTACTAGGCCTCTATCTTTTCCCCAGAATCTCGGAGGGGCTAACACGAATCTCCAGTTTTGGGTAGTCCCGTTTGGAAAAAGACTAACAATCTAACCGGTAATGAGCTAAATTATTGTGCATTTAAACTAAATAGACCTGTATTCCTGCTCCCTGTATATTTACAGGGAGCTACTACTGGCAGTTTTTACTAATAGTATTATATTTATTATGCTTTCTTTAAGCTACTTTCTTTTTCCTAGCAGGGCGTGCCGCGACTTGTAATATTTTATGTTCTGGTGGTGTTAACGTAAGGGTACTGTTGTCGTTGGGATCGCGGAGGGGGCACGCCTGGCTACCCGTTTAAATGGGTGGCGGACCTTTTCTAGCAACACAATAAAAATTAAAAAAGGGACATATTTGTCCAATTAAATGATGATATGAGGTAAGCTAGAAAGTCCAAGAAAAATTTATTTCCTCTCAGTCCATACATGTATTCACAGCGACAAAGGTAAAAGGATCACACATAATCCGAACAGGTGATAGTTAAAATGCTAGCAAGGTATGAGATGAGTAGACGCGGCAACTCCACAGTTGTACGTTTCAAGATGGGTGGTCCAGAAGAGCATCTGCGCGTGGAAACCCTCGTAAAAAAGAAAAATACGGGATCAGGGGTGAAAATAAAGAAAAAGTAAAATAAATTCATGGGTTAGTGATTGACACCACACAACAGCATAGTCAAGCCCGGACAACAACGAGAGGCTGCACTGCTCCACCAGCGCCGCCTAGCGGCCATGCACCAGCGCCGCCCCGCGGCCATGCACCAGCTCGGCCCAGCGGCCATGCACCAGCGCCGCCCAGCGGCCATGCACCAGCGCCGCCCAGCGGCCATGCACCAGCGCCGCCCAGCGGCCATGCACCAGCGCCGCCCAGCGGCCATGCACCAGCTCGGCCCAGCGGCCACCGTAGCGCCACCTCGCTACCCAGCACCAGCGCAGCAACCATAGCCGCCAGTCGATCAAGCTGCGCTCGGCCAGCGCAGCCCGCAGCACCAGTCGGCGCAGCACCACCGCGCGCAGCACCGGATCTCCGCGTGCAGCACCGGAGCAGCAGAGATCGCAGCAGCAGTGCCAGGAACGCGCCCGCCCGCGGGAGACTCAAAGCAGCAGTCGGAAGCATTTTAATTAGATGAGGCAGGATAGGTTGAGGCTAGTAGAAAAGTGCCCGCAGGCTATCATGTGCGGGGAGAGAGAGAGAGAGAGAGAGAGAGAGAGAGAGAGAGAGAGAGAGAGAGAGAGAGAGAGAGAGAGAGAGAGTAAGTGAGTGAGTGAGTGAGTGAGTGAGTGAGTGAGTGAGTGAGTGAGTGAGTGAGTGAGTGAGTAAGTAAGTAAGTAAGTAAGTAAGTAAGTGAGTGAGTGAGTGAGTGAGTGAGTGAGTGAGTGAGTGAGTGAGTGAGTGAGAGAGAGAGACAGAGAGAGACAGAGAGTGGAGCTGGGGTGAGTTGATAGACTTCTGAAAGCGCTACAGGATAGCTCAGGACTCAACTTCACAGTTGAAAAGAGTGTCAACAACAAACTGTCATTCCTTTATGTTATGATCGATGTGCAGGAAGGCCAGTTTGTAACTGATGTCTATCGTAAGCCGACAAATTTAGGCAGGTGTATGAATGGAGAAGGGGACTGCTCAGATGCATATAAGCTAGGGGTCATCAGCTCCTACGTGCGTAGGTTGCTGAGAAACTGCAGCTCCTGGCAGTTAGTTAACCTAGAACTAAAGAGAGTGCGGAAAATTGTAGTTGATAACGGCTACAGCAACTCTGATTTTGATCGCGTCACACACAAAATATTAAATGACTACATGGAAAACAATCCACAGACACCGCAGACACTGCACGAAGACACCGCAGGCACCACGGAGACACGTAGGCATGAAGGCACACAGACACCGCAGGAAAGTATTACCGTCCACTACAAGAACACTCTCACTTCATCGTGGAAGGCGGATGAGAAGGCAATCACTAACATCGTGAAACGCAACACAGTACCTACTGACCCAAACAAGAAAATACGCCTCAACATCTACTACACTAACCCCAAGACATCAACACTTATCATGAAGAACAACACCCACAAGCAGGCACCACTGAAGCAGACCAACGTAATATACCGCTACCGATGTACAGCCGGGGACTGCGAAACCCGCCAGGTATATTACGTTGGCTACACAACAACAACACTCAGCCGCAGACTCACAATGCATATACAACAAGGTTCACCGAAGAAACACATGCACGAACACCATGGCATCAGCATCACCAGAGACATGCTTACCACCAACACAGAAATCATCGCACACTGCAACGATCGGCGGCGACTCACCACACTAGAAACAGTTATCATCAGAAACACATCACCCATCATCAACATCCAGACAAAACAATCCACAACACTGGCACTTTATGACAAAACACTTTAGATTAGGAAGGGTTCAGCTAAGCTTTATATTTCCATTCATGTTTAGCTAAGTTATGATATGTTTCATATTGTTGTGTGTTTCACTTGATGGTTTTTTTCCGGAGTAGGTGCACTAATATCTAGTGAACGTGTTATGTGATGAATCATTCGATTGTTTTCCGACCAGTGTTTAACTTAAAAATGTCAGCGAAGAGATTAAAATGTGCTTTGTACCGTATCGAAACTAAAAATATGTTATCTAGTCTATACTTGTAAAATGTAACTGCATATCATTTGTATTCATGAAGATGCCTTATGGAAGGTGAAACGTCAATAGATGTCATTTTGTACAATTCTTTATAAATATAACGACAACGAACGAAGCCTAATCCGCCAACTCGAAGCGACGCACAAGAAACTAATTAACGCCAAGGAAGCTGTGATTTTTAATAATACCCGCATTAAAGAAAAACTACTTCCCAAATACACTAATATATATATATATATATATATATATATATATATATATATATATAAGGAAAAGAAGGGGCCCCAGGACAGAGCCTTGGGGCACACCAAGTGATGTTGATCTTGGAATACCTGATCTGATAGAGTTGAATTTCACTATTTGTTTTCTGTTTAAAATGTTGGATTCAAAAAATTTCAGGCTGATATCATTTATTCCATATCTTGATAATTTTGCAAGGAGAATTTTGTGGTTTACAGTATCAAAAGCTTTGCAGAAATCCAAGTATACAGTAGCACATACCTTTTTGAGACTAGGGCTGAGGTTAGTCTATCATACAAAAGAGCTATGGGCATATATGTGCTATGATTTTTGCGGAATCCGAATTGGTTTTGAAATATAATGTTGTTGTCGGCTAGAATTTGAGTAATTTGAGAGTGGACAATTTTTTCCAGCACCTTAAAGAGAATAGGGAGTAGGGAAATTGGTCGATAATTGTTACAATTAGAGTGGTCACCACTCTTGTGGATGGGAACTACTAAAGCAAGCTTAAACTGATCTGGAAAAATTCCACTAGAGAGGCAGAGATTAAATAAGTAGCTCAAATGACGGGATATGGAGGTGGATATTAGTTTAAGAATTTTAGATGAGATACCATCAGATCCACCTCCTGTAGACTTAAGGGAAGCAATAATTAATTCAACTGCAGCAGCATCAAATGGGATGAAATTAAACTGCTGGTTCTGGGAGTTCGGGACGAAGTGCAGAGGATCCAAGGTGGACGATTATTACCAAAAGTCCTCTCCATGACTTTTGGTAATAAACATCGCCTTAATCACAGACAATAAAAGGTCAAGTGTCTTAAAAAATAAGTTTTGTAAAAAAAGGCTTGCACATAGCCAACTTTCCCTAAAATAAATGTTTATCATTGTTTTGCTGTAAAGAATATCTCAAGGCAGAACCAAGAGGAAAAACTCTGAATCAAGGGCTGAAGCATGCATTTGTGGTGTGCTCATTAAATCAGCATTTATCTGTCTTGCAGAAAAAAGTGACACCTATCTCCTGAAGTATGTAGGTTGCAAGCCCTATATGCAGGGTTGGGAAAAAACGTTTTTTTAAAGCCCACGGGTCTGGGTTTTTTGCGTTTTTTGTGTTTTTTCTGGTTTTTTACTTTTGTTTTGTAGCATTCTCACCTCACTGTTTCGAGATTAATGTCATTGTTTGAGCACATATTAAGACTGTGATGCTTTCAATATCATCGTTGCCTATCAGTCTTTGCCTCAGGGGGTGGAGCTGAGAAGAAGCTCCTATTCCCTAATCTGTTCTGAAGTACCCGATTGACGGCTCCGTGCAGAACCCTTCCTACGGATTAGAATTTATCACTTCTGACATTTTGACATTTTCCAGAGTTTTGGTGTAAGCTGGTTGTTCATAGCATTCTGAACCATGATGCCTAGAAAATAAAATACCTGCTCACACACCAGTCTTGACCAGAGACCTTGCCAATGTCATCAATTGCTTCACATTTACAACTGCTCTTTGGCCTTAGAATGTTTTTCTGGTCTATCATTGTCAGTTTAATGGTTCTTGCCACTTTTTGCCAGTTTTTTTGACACTTTTTTCCCTGGTAAATACCGGTAATTAACAGTTTAAGCCACTGGCTGGCATAAACGTAGTTTTTGCCGGTATTTTGCCAACCCTGCATGGTACAGACCAAAACTTACGTGATATTCAGAGACAGTATTGGTGTTATCCAGCGAATTTTACATGTGGCAAAAGCCTGATAGAAATTTGTGTTGCAAAATGTGCAATTTGGACATGTGGATTCTTAGGAATGATTTTCCTGGTAAGACGGCAAGAATTGCCAAATGCACTTTTCAAGCGGGTGGTACGAGGTGGCATATTGTACCAATTCTGCCAAACTTTGGCATATTCTACACATACCAAGGCTTAGTAGCTTTAAAAGTGACTTGAACAGCAAAAAAGACGAAAATTTTACTCAGGGGCATCTAGAAAATGATTTATGAAAAAAACCCGGGTGGGTTTTATCCATAAAAAAACACTAAAAAAAACAAAAAACCCCGGGCAGTGGGTAGTGGGCAGTGCCAACCCTGCCTATATGGTTCAGTTCTTGTATATAAGTGGGAGTGTCACGGGTTATGTGCTCTTTAGCAGAATATTTGAAATCATACACGTGTATTTGAGGTCACACAGGTCGGACACTAAAGGCCGGACCACGAGGGGAAGGCCGTGCGCCCCCGACGCGGCGCGCCTAAATTACGCTGGGGGAACCCAGAAGTGTCGACAAACATCAACAACAATATTAACACTAGGAATACTAAAACACATACAGTCAAGCGCATGCAGGTTTAAAACCATCAGGTAAAAAGAGCAGATAACCTGGGGCACACGTAGGCCAAGCCTGACGCAGTCATCCATGCGGTCAATCAAATTTACCGCGGCGGGTCGCGTCAGCGAGCGGCCACCACACGCACGCCATCGATCGCGTTCCCGCCAGGTCGGCACCCAGCGGCGCCTTATGTCCACACCACTCGAAAAATGTGTGACAAAATGTCGGTTTGATCCAAGGAAAAATAGACAATGGTTAGATTGGTAAATACATTCTGCATTATAGACTTCTGATAAGCCAATGCAGCCCATTTTCAACGTGTTAACTGGGGGCCAATTGGCCCCCCAGTCGGCAAATTGACCCCCCAGTGAAATAAACTAGTATTGCTTAAAACTGATTAAACACAAATGCACCTAACGAAAATAAAACAGAACACCACCCAATAATGCTAATTGTGTTCTATTGCTCGTCCCAAATTGGCAACCCACAAAAATTGTGTTCAAAAACTACCATCAGAAGCTGTCTTCTCCATCGTGTAAAATCGAGACAGAGCAAGTACTGACGGGAAATCCCGTCTAAGTAACCTCAGCATAAATTTAACTAACCACAACGCTGGAGATAGCCTAAATCCAATCAAACATCGTTTACTATCCGACCAGAAGCCCCCGCCCCAGCCAAAACCATGGCATTGCATGATGCTCACATTTCAGACGTGGTCGGTTGTCAGCGCTTAGAGCTCGTTCGTGGATTAGGCGGGACACAGTGTAGTCAAAGCGCGTCAGACTGGTTGCCGGTGTGCAGGTGTGAAGTGCTTAGCCCATTTATTTATTACGTGTTGGAAGCATATGTGAAATTTATAGTGAGGTCGTTGCATCACTTTTTTCTGTAAAGTTGATAGGGGAGACCGGGGTCAACTGTACAATTTTTACTTTTTTGTCAGGAAGGGCAATGCTTTGTGCTAGACAGCTTTTCCTCATATTTTGAGCAGCCTTGACATTTTGGCCATCTGGCAGATGTAGCACTATACCAAAATAAAAACATTTATTGGTCGAAACTTGGCTTTGAAAAACTTGCTTCAAATGTTACATTTGGCCTCATCAGTTGTAACAGTCCAGGGGTAAACTGTAATTAAAGCCATGCGTCTAGTTGTTTCCGATCGCGATGCATGTCTCGTGGGCCCACAAAGAATATAACTGGAACTCGACCAATATTTACTTTGCCCTGCTGGTTTGGAAGTTCTTAAAGCATACAATACAGAAGACATCCTCTTATTTCTCATCAATAGTTCTTCTGTTGCCGGGTTTTCTCTGAGCCTTTTCTTTCTGGCTTTCTGTGCCTTTTTCGTCCTCTTCCTTGCGTAGGCGCAGCCTTCTCGGAATATTGTTCTGCGTGTGTGTGTTTGTGTGTGTGTGTGTGTGTGTGTGTGTGTGTGTGTGTGTGTGTGTGTGTGTGTGGGTGTGGGTGTGGGTGTGGGTGTGGGTGTGCGGGTGCGGGTGCGGGTGCGGGTGCGGGTGCGGGTGCGGTGCGGGTGCGGGTGCGGGTGCGGGTGCGGGTGCGGGTGCGGGTGCGGGTGCGGGTGCGGGTGCGGGTGCGGGTGCGGGTGCGGGTGCGGGTGCGGGTGCGGGTGCGGGTGCGGGTGCGGGTGCGGGTGCGGGTGTGTGTGTGTGCGTGCGTGCGTGCGTGTGTGCGTGCGTGTGTGCGTGCGTGCGTGCGTGTGTGTGTGTGTGTGTGTGTGTGTGTGTGTGTGTGTGTGTGTGTGTGTGTGTGTGTGTGTGTGTGTGTGTGTGTGTGTGTGTTGTTTTTGTACGCCCGTTTTTCAGCTCCAGCGCTTTCTTTTCGGGTGTTTCGGTAAGAATTTCAGTTTTTTTGTCTTCCGGCCAGCATTGGTCTGCTTCCATAGTCCGGTCTCTGGCAAAGGCCGGACGAACTCAGGGATGACCGGCCCCTGACCAGTCCCCGATGAGCCGGCCCACGTTGCATAGGCGGATCCAGGATTGCCGATCGGGTGGGGGGCACCTTCCCGGGGGCGCCATCCGGACCAGGGGGCGCCACTTTTGACCGGCAAAACCTATCAGGTGGGCGCCAAATCCTATCGGTGGGCGCCGACTTTCGCATCCTGGGGGGAGGTGGGATGCGACATTTCAGGGGGCGCCATGGACCTTTCAGGGGGCGCCGTGACCATTTCAGGGGGCGCCGAGGGTCGATCGGGGGGGCACGTGCCCCCCTGGATCCGCCTATGCCACGTGATAGTTTTTGCCGGTAAAAGGTGTCACCCCCGGGAAGGTGCCTCCCCGATCGGCAACGCTGGATCCACCCATGCCGCCTATATTTAACACGCGCATTGACGGGGGTCTGAGCCACCTTCGCTTTGACGGGGGGGCGGGTACCCGGCCCCCGAAGGTCTCGAGAACCACGGTAGGTAGCGAAAAACGGTAAACGGCGTTGGGTAGCCCATCCACTTGTCCATCGAAATTATTTGAACCATTTTTGTCAGGTCACATTTAAGGCCACGAGAGGTCAAAACATGACGTAATAGGGATAACATGTAAATTAAGTTTTTCGGCCGTTACATCTGAACAAGTAAATATAGAGCAAAACGACTTGAACTATATGAATCCTCGCAGCAAGCCGAATCGAATGATATATAATTTGACTTTGCTAGGCAAATCAAAGATTTGACCTGACCTGAGGTCAGGTCAGAGTCAAATCATGTAATATACATATCGTTAGAATTGCAAAGCCAAGGCGAGTCTAATGCAGCTAAAATAAACGCCCTATCACTATCCGTTACTCAGTTATACAGTAAAAACCATTTTCCCATGTAATTCCAATGGAGAGGTCTTGCCTTGTACCTGACCTTAGGTCATCGATATCAAAAATACTGGAACGTATTTTTGAGAACTCAGTGGGCCCATTATGTGATGAGTTTCAATCGGATAAGTTCACTCTGCTCTGACTTATGCTATCTTAAACTTTTTTTTGAGGTCACGTCACTTGACCTGTACTGGTGACCTGACCTGAGATGACCTAACCTCAAATTTTTCACAGAAGTTGTAAAAATGATTAGGAAAAGGCATGCCAAGTACCTACGGCGGCGCGTAGCGCCGCCGTTTTACTGCTATCTCCGAAAAAAACCGGGGGGGGCGGGTACCCGCCCCCCGTCAATGCGCGTGTTAAGAAGTGCTACAAATAGCTCAGTTCACAAACATGGTGTTTGAGCATTTTTGAGGAAGGAAATAATGACTGATGTTATGAAACCTTTTCCCAATGTGTTAGTATTTCGCCTTTCATCTTACAATGTTTGTGTCCTTGTTGGGTATCGCCCCCCCCATCAAACACTCCGGCTGACAATGTGCAGTTGACAACCTTCATCAGTGATTTTTGCTCTAACAAGGAAGTAATTATTGTTGGAGATTTCAACTTGCCTAATCTAAGTTGGGGTTCTGACAGCCCAGGTGTGCAATGCACACCAATGGAGACAACTTTTCTGGAAACATTCAATACTCTGGGTCTTACTCAGTGGGTCACTGACCCCACCTTCCCAAGATCTGGCAACATCCTAGACCTTGTCCTGACGACAGAGCCAAACCGTATGGGCTCCCTGGATGTTTTGTCACCTATGCCTGGATGTGACCATAGCACCCTAGTATTTGACTACATATTTTCTTCTGATAAGGACATTGGGAAGCATGCGACCCTTCCACAGAGAGCATGGCAGAGGGGAAGATACCCTGCCATTCGGGCAAGATTGAGAGAATTTGACTGGGAGTGTCAGATATTGATGCTGAAGATTCTCTGAACTGCCTCACTACTGTCGTCACCAGTCTTGCGAATGAGTTTGTGCCCTTGAAACCCCTGGGAACCCAAAACCCCTCCCCTGGGCCATAAGGCCACCCACCAGCCTTATCCATAGGCGCCAACCAGCTTGGTGCCATTACAAAGCTGCCAGACAAAATTTTGGGCGATATTCCAATGCAGCCTCATCTGCTTATGCGGCATTCTCAGTGGTCAAGCGTGCCTACAGAACCCATGCAGTCCAGTCACAAGCTAACTATGAGAGCAGCTTGATATCCCACTTTAAAGAGTCTCCTAAAGCTCTTCATACATATTTGAGGAACAAAAAAGTTGGTTGGCCCTCGGTTCGTCCTCGTCACTAAGATTGACACCAGGTACACTTAGTGACGAGCCGATAACCATGGCAGAAACTTTTGCAGCCTCCTTCTCGTCAGTCTTTACAAGATCTTTGACAGGAGACCCAGTCGCCCACCAGGAATTTGATGGGATACTTGAAGACATATCCATTACTCTTGATAATGTCCTTCAGGCATTGCATGGGCTTGATGGCAACTCTGCAATGGGTCCAGACTGTATGCATCCCCTGCTCTTAAAGAACTGTGCTCCTGAACTTGCCTATCCATTGTACATTATATACAGTAGATCTTAACGGGAAGGCAGAGTCCCCACTGCCTGGAAGTCATCCCTTGTTCTACCAATTTTCAAGAAGGGAGCTAGGTATGATCCCCTGAATTACCGCCCCATAAGCCTAACATCTGTTTGTTGCAAAACCTTGGAGAGATTAGTGGCCGCACACCTGACAGACTATCTGGAGAGTAATAATATATTCACTAAACACCAATTTGTCTTTAGGTCAGGCCGCTCCACGATGGACCAATTGCTGCTGGTATATGAAACAGTATCTAGATTGACGGACAAAGGAGCAATATGTGATGTCATCTTGTTTGATTTCAGCAAGGCTTTTGATGTTGTTTGTCACAGCCTGATAATTGCCAAACTAGACTCCCTTGGAATTCAAGGAAATGTACTTCACTGGATATCCTCATTCCTTACTGACAGAAAGATGACCATAGGTGTAAAAGGATGCCTTAGTTCTGAAAAAAATGTCCTTAGCAGAGTTCCCCAGGGCTCCGTCCTGGGCCCCCTGCTGTTGTTAAGCTACATCAATAGCATTGCATGCCAGTTGACCTCAAGCTATAAGATATTTGCAGATGACTTGAAAATATATGCTTGTGTAAGTGAGGATTCCCTAAGATCTCAGGACAGTCATGCCGCCTCCACCCAGGATGTTCAAAATGATATTGACATCCTGCATCGTACTGCTCTCCCATGGGGCCTACATATGAATTCCAAGAAATAAGCAGTAATGTGATTTTCTCGACCATGGAATGGCTTCCTTAATCCTGCATACATCCTAAATGGGTCTCCGATACTGACAGTATCTTCCCACATGGACCTTGGTGTCACTGTGGACACTGATCTCAAATTCCACACCCATATTCACACTGTGACTCACAAGGCCGGTGGCCTGGCTCAGAGTTTCTTCAAGTCAACAGTTTGCCGTACTAAGGATTTCAAGCTTTTTCTGTTGACCTCTCATATCCGCCCCATAATTGAGTGTTGCTCATGTGTATGGTACTCAGGTTACGCCACCGACATGCGCTTGCTAGAAAACATTCAGAGGCGTTGGACGAAACAGATAGATGGACTTGGACTGTTAAGCTATAGTGAACGCCTGCATGCCCGTGACTTGTATTCTGTACAAGGCCGACTTCTACGTGCCGATATGGTACAGTGCTGGAAAATGTTTTAACAGGAAGTATTGCTTGTCGCCCAATGAAATCTTCGGGCCTCTGTCTGTCAATTCTAGGACGAGGGGTCACCGTCATCAAATATTCGTAGAGAGACCCAATACTGATTTAAGAAAACGTTCGTTTTCCATGAGATATGTACAGATGTGGAGCTTCCTGCCTGAAGAAGTGGTTTCTGCACATAATCTACGTAATTTTAAGGGCCTATTGGCCAGGTTCATTGGAGATAAGCTCTATGAGTTCACCTGAACTAGTCATACCTGATCTGTGCTGGTCTTGTATTCTCACTTATTTGATTTGATTCATTAGGTAGGCTATACGTGCTTCTTGTCAAAATATTGTGTCCAATTTTAGCTCCTGTGTCTGATCTATTGGAAGGCACACACTTCCAGTCCTCTACTATGACTAAATGCGTTGCTGACCTCTTGGACTGGTGCGCCTAAAAGGGTGGTTTCCTTTGTCCCTCTGTTACTTCTTTGTCATTCCTTTCTCTGTGCCAGAAGGAAACCAATCAGGTAAGAAATCAGGTAAGCCAAAAACAATCCTTAAGTCACATGGCAACTGCAAAAGTGATATGTCAAATTAAACGTGTGTTTTGGTGATTTGATCTTAAGGCTCTTGAAGGTATTTGTGTCCTTATGTTCCCTGATAAAAACTTAGGTATGCTTATTGATTAAATGTTTATGGATGGACAGAAGGAAGGTGTGATACTGCTTAAATTTGGATTGACATATAGTTTCTTACCTTTTAAGGATTTAACATGCCAATGTTTCCTCAGAAAGCATTGTCAGATAATTGTGGCCATTTTTCATGATAGTAGGTAAGGATTTCCGGAAGCTATGGTTAATACTTTATGTTGGTTTCTTTACATGCTGATGATATGAATTTGCTTAATATTTTTTACTCTTAATCCACCAGAAATTAAACGTTTAACAGCCAATAAGTGGGAAAAAGGCTGCCGGAACCACATCTTTCTTTGCTGGGACCCAGTCTGCAAAGTATGGCAGCGGGCCAGATGAGTCCCATCTGCTATCTAAAATATTCACACCGCCAGCCACCAAAAATTAGCACCAATCTGTCATATACCCAGGAGAAAACGCACCTATTCCTACCCACACAATGCAATGCAATAAATCTCTTATTAGTTATTTAGTTAAGAAGTTTCTATAAGGCCCCCTCCTGTGTCTTTATAACCATCCAGCCATTGTTTGTTTGGTTTTCAGTGTTACCTTTCTCGCACCAGTGTCACAAATTTGCGCCAGGTTGATGAAATTCGCACCACTCGCTCTTGTCTCCAAGGGCACTCGCACCGACGTGATCTTGTCGAAAATGCCATATTTTGCACACTGGGCCGAGACTAGGCCAGGACCATGAAGTTTTGGTCAGGGCTTAGTCCCGTTAAATTTGGTTTACCTAGCTATCTCAAACCAGACTGGTTACTTACCTGGAGTCTGAAGTGAGATCAAATCATTTTTATCTTTATGTTACCGCTATTCTTCGACTCACCTTTTAGGACTGTCTGAGAATTGTTCTGCACGACGGCTTGCTTAGGATATTTGTTAGCTGTGATCGTTTCTCCTACAGATGTGCTTGTAATGGCAGCGTACACAAGAGCCTGAAGATATAACAGATTCATTTGCTCTTAAGCTTCTGTACTGGACTATTGATTAAATTGGTCTATACTAAGGCTAGTCTATCGTTTAACATATTTTCTCTTTGCCCTGAGCTTTGCTGTGAAACGTTTTTCGATTGGAGGCAGTCTGGTCGTCAGAACTGTTTTTAGGTCACTATACAATGACTCTCTATAAAATGTAAAGATCCATGATAATCTCTCCGAACAGAACCGAACTCAGAGGTCTTTTCGATGTTACTCACTGTGACAAAGCAAGCTATCCATGCATGCAAGAAGAATGATAGAAAAGCATGTGAAGTGGAAGCACGTAAATGTGTGATAATTTCTGCTGGTTTTCAGTGTTCTACGCTCTACATGGTTTTATGAGTACAACGAAACTAACTGGATAAAGACTGAGCTGACCAGGGTGAATACTCGCCCAGATGTGAAGACGGAAGCTTAATTGAAAAGTTTACACCTTTCAATACTTTCAAGCAGTTAAGTGACGGCCATCGATAAAACGGTGCTAATGTTTTATATATATATATATATATATATATATATATATATATATATATTGTGTGTGTGTGCGTGTGCGTGTGCGTTTGACGTGAGAATAATGATGATGAGGGAAACATCTCTTTGGTAAATCATGGGATTCCTTTCTTTGCCTCTTTGCGCCGGTGTGCAACAGCTTTTTCCTCCCTCACTGACCTGAAGGGGTCATGGAATGAGGCTCATACAGGCGTAATCATGCTTTCATTTGAAGTAACTGCCACTCATCATCTAAAATAGACTCAAAACAAAGTATCACTTTCTCATCTTAAGTCACCCTTACCGCATCATTATCCAGAAAGATTTAAAGGGAATGCGGCACCTTGGTCAAATCCTGGAATTTAGTGAAATTAGGCGTACTTTTAGCCGAAAATAATGAAAGCACTTATGATTTATCTGAAAAATGTTCAATAAGCTCAATATTTTGTTTTCAAAAATACTCCTCTGGGAAAATAAATAAATATCTGCCTGTGGATGATGTCGTGATCTGGCAACCACTACCATACTTGAAATGCTTCAAGGGCTTCGATTGGCTGATGCTCATCGTGACGTCAGCATATGTCGTCACACGAGCAGCTCACAACAATGGCCGCCCAGTGAGGGGCTGATGAGGGGGCTGGTTCCAGGTAGGTTTTAGCTTTTTTCTACGGAAATATCGAGTTCCAAGACAAATGCTGTATGTAGTATCGGGTTTTCCGACTTGCTTTGCAACTTGGCTATCTCAGTTAGAATCACGTTATGAAGTGCCACATTCCCTTTAAACGACGTCTTTATGTGATGTCATATCTTCATGTATGTGGGCCATCTACCGGCTGAATAGCTAATAAGTGGTCTTTCCACTTGAGACAACACATTATGAGAAAATGTGACATGCTACCAAAAATCCTCAAAAATACTTCAAAAATACGGCTTGAGGTGAGCAGCCGCTTCCTTACCTTCCTGTCCAGTAAGGTCACATAGAGTCACATACAGCACTCGACGTCAGGGGCTATCCCCAGCTTTTTATTTTGCTTAGATCAGTAGCTTGTAAGATTATCGCTTCTTATATCACAGCATAAGAGTAACTTTCTATCCTTGAATTATGCCGATATTGCAGGTATAAGTATATTTAATAACGCTGGTGTTGCAGGTGTTCCTGATACTGTGCACTGCGACCGCCGTAGCTAACACTGCACTGGTGAGGACGTGCTGGACAAGCACGTGAAGTGTGACCACGGACACCTTGGGAGGAGCGGAAAGTTCAAGTGTGACCAGTGCTCCTACGACATGATGGAGCATCAGACCACACACACTGTCGAACGGCGGTTCCCCTGTGACCAGTGCAGCAAGACATTTACACTACGGTGTAATCTGGTGCAACACATTAAATGCATGCACGCCGCCATCAAGCCTTACAGCTGTGACATCTGTGGCAAGTCATTTCCACGAACAGATTATCTCACAGTACATCAGCGAATCCACACCGGTACCATTGTGGCACAGTGTGAACAGTGCAGTAAAAAGTTTACTGACCGTAGCGCATACAAAAAACACATGAAGATTCATGACGGAGTAAAGCCTCACAAGTGTGAAGTGTGTTCGGCCAGGTTTCTTCAGCGATATGACCTGAAGATACACATGCGGACGCATACTGGTGAGCGGCCGTACCCTTGTGATATATGTGACAAAGCCTTCTCTGTGAAAAAAATCTTCTGAAACATATCTACACTGTGCATGTTGGACTGAGGCCATACAGCTGTGACGTCTGTGGCAAGTCGTTTTCAGAATCACGTTATCTCACCAAGCACAAGCGAATCCACACCGGCACTATTGTGGCCCAGTGTGAACAGTGCGGCAAGCAGTTTACTAACCGTAGCGCATACAACAAACACATGAAGATTCATGACGGAGTAAAGGCTCACAAGTGTGAAGTGTGTTCGGCCCGGTTTCTTCGGCGAGATGGACTGACGATACACATACGGACGCATACTGGTGAGCGGCCGTACCCTTGTGATATATGTGACAAGGCGTTTTCCCTTAAGAATCATCTTCTGCAACATATCGACGCTGTTCATGCTGGTCTCAGACCTTACAGCTGTGAAGTTTGTGGCAAGTCATTTTCTCGAGCAAGTAGTCTCACAATACACCATCGAATCCACACTGGCACCATTGTCGCACAGTGTGAACAGTGCGGCAAAAAGTTTATGGACCGGAGCACTTACAACAGACACATGAAGTCACACGACGGATTAAAACTTCACAAGTGTGAGGTGTGTTCGGCCCGGTTTTTTCGGCGAGCTGACCTGACGATACACATACGGACGCATACTGGTGAGCGGCCGTACCCTTGTGATGTATGTGACAAGGCGTTTTCCCTGAAAAATCATCTTCTGCAACATATCGACGCTGTTCATGCTGGCCTCAGACCTTACAGCTGCGAAGTTTGTGACAAGTCCTTTTCAGAATCACGTTATCTCACCAAGCACAAGCGCATCCACACCGGCACTATTGTGGCCCAGTGTGAGCAGTGCAGCAAAACATTTCCTGACCTCAGTGCATACAGGGCACACATGAAGTCCCATGCCGGAGTAAAGCCTCACAAGTGTGAGGTGTGTTCGGCCCGGTTTGTTCGGCGAGATGGACTGACGATGCACATGCGAACGCATACCGGTGAGCGGCCGTACCACTGTGATATATGTGACAAAGCGTTTACTCAGAGAAGTGCACTTACGCGACATGTCAACGCTGTGCATGCTGGCTGCAGACCTCACAGCTGCGAAGTTTGTGGCAAGTCATTTTCACAAGCATGTCATCTAACCACACACAAGAGCGTCTACACTGGCACCATTGTGGCACAGTGTAAACATTGCGGAGAAAAGTTTAAAGATCGTGGCAAATACAACAAACACATGAAGACACATGACTGTGTCTGAAGTGACTGTGACTGTGAAGACACATGACTGTCATGTGACACATGAATGTGTACTGTGTTTTGTCCGGTTTGTTCACCGAGACCAACTGACGATACACATTCGGATGCATACTGGCGAGCGGCCGTACCACTGTGATATGTGACAAAGCGTTCTCTGAGAAAAGTAAACTTCTGCAACATATCCACGCTATGCATGCTGACCTCAGACCTTACAGCTGTGAAGTTTGGGGGAAGTCATTTTCACGAGCAGGTAGTCTCACCAGGCACAATCCCATCCACACCGGCGCCATTGTGGCACAGTCCGAACAGTGTGGCAAAAGTTTACAGACCGTAGGGCATACAACAAACATGTGGCACATGACTGAGGGACGATGTATAAGTGTGGGTTGAGTTCTGCATGGTCTGGAGGGCCATGTCAGCTGAAGGCACATATGTGGATACTGTTGAGGGCAGCTGTACGCTTGTGTTTGCACTGTGTACGTTTTTTTGTACGCTGTACGCTTTTGTTTGCACTGTGAATCTTTTCCAGGCATCGTCATTCTATGAACTGTAATATTATCCCTGTTGGTTAACCGAAACGGTCGGTGTATTTGACATGGCTTGCAAGTTCATTGGGCATTCTGTCCCGTTGGCAGGTGGTTTTAATATACCAAAAAAATAGGATGCCTCAGTTAACCTGTGTTGCAAAAGGTTCCCTGTACATTTACAATTGCATTTCGGTAATAATCGCCGTCATTCCTGTGTTGCTATGTGAATTTGGACAAATACATGCATGTCATCCGTGGTCACGTCTCTCTTTGGCCGGCTTTCCCGTCGTGGGTTAGTTCTGATGATGAAATGTTCCTTCCGGACGGTTTAGGAGTGGTATATACAGGAGCAGATCCAGAAATTGCTCAAGGAGGGGGCGAAGCCTGACTGGAGGGCGGCTTCCTCGAAGGTGGCCCGGGATAGCTTCTGGGGGCCCGACCGTGCAAGGTATAAATTTTGATAAAAAGTGTAAATACACATAAAAATTTGTCGGCAACCTGACCAAAAATGCTAAACACTGTTTTCGGGGGTAAAAATTGCGAGAACTCCAAACGCCCACAGGACTATGAACGGGCCCTAAAATCCCTGAGGTCCGTTCAACATTTGATTGGATCTCCACATCCGTGGATCTCCACAATCCAGGGATAATCCAGGGACTGGCAAATTTCGGCTAGGATCGCTGATCGGGAGCATCGCAGATCGCATACAATATTCTGGGGCCTGCGTAAATTAAGAGCTTAAGATATTATACCTACTACTCCCAAGCAGGCACGGATGTTGTAGCCACAGAGGGCCGAGACCAAAGGAGTCCCGCAAGCAAGACAGGGGCCCGACTGTAGCTACAATATGTCAGATTATCGTTAGAGGCCCGGTCGCAAACACAGGTTTGGCCCAGTGAACCAAAGGGGACTCGGGAGCATTTCAGGAGGCCCGGACAGCCACAGCAGGTCCGGGCGGCCAGCAGCGGACCCGGATGGATTACAGGGGAATTCTCTGCAACGGCTGAGGATAGGCGCCCGGCTTCGGCAGCAGTGGGCCCGGAATAGTTCTGAGGGACCCGGTCGCAGACACAGCGGTTTCAAGTGGATTGAAAGGGGCCCGGGAGCATGGCAGGGTGCCCGGATGGCCACAGGAGGCCCGGCTGAACTGCAAGGGGTCCGAATGCAACCACAGGGGGCCCCGTTGGAATACCGGGGACCTGCAACTATTGAAAATAGGGGGCGGCTTGGGATGCGGTGGCCCCTCGAGACGATTGCTAGGGGCCCGGTCGTGGGGCTCGTGGGACGTCAGAGGCAGGGGCGGGAACAGCTCTGGGCGCTAATGAAGCAAAATTCTTGTAAACTCCTAGAACATCTCTTTTGGGGCCCCGAGGTCAACTCTGGGGCCTTCGAGACAAATTTCAGGGGCCCCCGGGTGCATTATATGGGCGCCTAGACCTACCATCGGGTGGCATTTGGCAGGCAACTTGCGGAGCCGGGGTACAGCCGCAACCGCCTCAAGGGCTGCGGCGGAAGAAGTTTCTTTCCAGTGCTTAACACGCGCATTGATGGGGTCCGAGCCACCTTCGCATTGGCCGGGGATACCCTCCCCCCCTCCTAAGATCTCGAGAACCACGCTAGGTAGCGAAAAACGGTAAACGTTGTTGGTTAGCCCATCCACTTCTCCATCAAAAATGTTCGAACAATTTTTTATCAGGTCACATTTAAGGTTACTGGAGGTCAAAATATGCCGTCAGGGGCAACATGTAAATGAAGATTTTCGGTCATTACATCTGAACAAGTTAGATAGAGCAAAAAAATTTACACCGTTGGAATTCTCGCAGCGAGCCGGATCGAATGCTGTATAATATGACCTTGTCAGGTCAAATTATGACAAATTTGTCAAACAAATATGTCAAATTTGAGGTGACCTGAAGTCAGGTCAAGGTCAAACTATGTAAAATGCATATCATGAGAACTGCAAAGACAATGCGAATCTAATGCAGTTAACACGCGCATTGACGGGGGGCGGGTACCCGCCCCCTCGGGTTTTTCGGAGATAGCAGAAAAACGGCGGCGCTTAGCGCCACCGTACTTGGCATACCTTTTCCCGCATCTTTTTTACAACTTCTGTGAAAATTTTAAGGTTAGGTCAACTCAGGTCAGGTCACCAGTACAGGTCAAGTGACCTGACCTAAAAAAACTTAAGACAGCATAAGTCGGAGCAGGGTAAACTTATCCGATTGAAACTCATATCACATAATGGGCCCACAGACTTCTCTAAAATATGTTCCGGTATTTTTGATATCGATGACCTAAGGTCAGGTACGAGGCATGACATCTCCGTTGGAAATACATGGGGAAAATGGTTTTTACTGAATAACTCAGTAACGAATGGCGATAGAGCGTTTATTTTAGCTGCATTAAACTCGCCTTGGCTTTGCGGTTCTAATGATATGCATTTGATATAATTTGACCGTGACTTGACCTCAGGTCAGGTCAAATCCCTGATTTGACCTAGCAAGGTCAAATTATATATCATTCGATTCGGCTTGCTGCGAGGATTCATTAAGTTTAAGTCGTTTTGCCTTATCTTTACTTGTTCAGATGTAATGGCCGAAAAACTTAATTTTTATGTTGTCCCTATGATGGCATGTTTTGGCCTCTCGTGATCTTAAATGTGACCGGACAAAAAAATGCTTCAAATATTTTCGATGGAGAAGTGGATGGGCTACCCAACGCCGTTTACCGTTTTTCGCTACCTATCGTGGTTCTCGAGATCTTAAGGGGCGGGTACCCGCCCCCTCGTCAAAGCTAAGGTGGCTCAGACCCCCGTCAATGTGCGTGTTAAAATAAACGCTCTATCACAATCTGTTACTAAGTTATTCAGTTAATTCCATTTTTCCATGTATTTCCGACGGAGAGGTCATGGTTCGTACCTGACTTTAGGTCATCGATGTAAAAAATACCAGAAAATGTTTTAGAGACCTCGGTGGGGCCATTATGTGACATGAGTTTCAATCGGATAAGTTCTCCCTGTTCCGACTTATGCTATCTTAACACGCGCATTGACGGGGGTCTGAGCCACCTTTGCATTGATGGGGGGGTCGGTTACCCGCCCCCCTAAGATCTCGAGAACCACGGTAGGTAGCAAAAAACGGTAAACGTCGTTGGGCTGCCCATTCACTTCTCCATCGAAAACACTTGAGCCATTTTTTTGTCAGGTCACATTTAAGGTCGCGAGAGGTCAAAACATGCCCGTCATAGGGATTACATGTAAATTCAGTTTTTCGGCCTTTACATCTGAACAAGTAAATATAGAGCAAAACGACTTAAACTATATG
This sequence comes from Lepas anatifera, assembly GCA_034440635.1. Taxonomy (NCBI): domain Eukaryota; kingdom Metazoa; phylum Arthropoda; class Thecostraca; family Lepadidae; genus Lepas; species Lepas anatifera. Next base: position 285,232 of record JAOTON010000678.1, on the reverse strand, counting down.
AATCCTCTTAGCAAGCCGAATCGAATGATATATAAGTTGACCTTGCTAGGTCAAATCAAGGATTTGACCTGACCTGAGGTCAGGTCAGGGTCAAATTATATTAAATGCATATCATTAGAACCGCAAAGCCCAGGCAAGTCTAATGCAGCTAAAATAAATGCTAGTATCACCATCCGTTACTGAGTTATTCCGTAAAAACCATTTTTCCCATGTATTTCCCATGGAGAGGTCATGCCTCGTACCTGACCTTAGGTCATCGATATTAAAAATACCGGAACATATTTTAGAGAACTCGGTGGGGCCATTATGTGATATGAGTTTCAATCGGATAAGTTCACCCTGCTCCGACTTATGCTATCTTAAACTTTTTTTGAGGTTGGGTCACTTGACCTGTACTGGTGACCTGACCTGAGATGACCTAACCTTAAAATTTTCACAGAAGTTGTAAAAATGATGAGGGAAAAGGCATACCAAGTACGGCGGCGCTACGCGCCGCCGTTTTTCTACTGTCTGTGAAAAACCCGAGGGGGGCGGGTACCCGCCCCCGTCAATGCGCGTGTTAAATTTTTCTAGGTCAGATCACAACTAGTACTGGTGACCTGGCCCGAGATGACCTAACCGTAAAATTCTGACGAAATTGGCAAAAACATGAGAAAATGGGTACGCCAAGTACGGGGACGCGTAGCGCCGCCGTTTTTATGCTGTCTCCGAAAAATCCGAGGGGGTGGGTACCCGCCCCCTCCCTGTCAATGCGCTTGTTAAACCTCAGATGGGACAGAAAGCAATGCTAAACTAACTTAGCTTGCCCTCACGCAAAAAATTCTAAATTGTCCCACGTTTTTCTCCAGAGACGGGCGAAAGTGCTATCATAGGCGAATCCAGGATTGCCGACCGGGGGGGCACCTTCCCGCGGGGGCACCATCCGGACCAGAGGGGCGCCACTTTTGACCGGCAAAGCCTATCAGGTGGGCGCCAAATCCTGTCGGTGGGCACCGACTTTCGCATCCTGGGGGTTGGGGGTGGGAAGCGACATTTCAGGGGCGCCATCGACCTTTCATGGGGCGCTGTGACCATTTCAGGGGGCGCAGAGGGTCAATCGGGGGGCACGTGCCCCCTTGTCCCCCCTGGATCCGCCTATGGGTGCTATGTAGACCGATAGAATCCGGCGCGCATCGGGCTGGATGATTGGAGGTAAGGGTTAGAGGTTTTTAGAGTGTTAGGAGAGTAGTGTCAGGCAGATAGCTGGTGCAAGTTTTGCCCGACTATGGGAATGAATTTAACAACAACAAATAGTGTAGTAGTATTTTATTTGGCTTGATATAAGGTGAGATTGAATGAATGTATGCAAGTAAGTGTATTATGCGACGGTTATTGTGCAGAAAAACAGTTGAACAAATTTTCGAGAAAGAGACAAAGATTTCAAATACCAGTCCAGTTATCTCCTGTATCTGCTGGGACCATGTAAACATCTTGACTTGTTCCCTATAATTTTCACAATTAAATCTGCTTAGTACCTTCAAGTAAGTTATAGCCCTAAACTAGTGAATTGTATTGATCTGCTGGTAGGCCCAGTGGATGCCTGATTAGAGGGAGCATTCCGATTTTATCATGGGTCTTGAGCTGGGATAGCAGTTGTGTAAAGTGTGTCAAGAAAACATGTTGGTGTGTCTCATTTCATCCAAATACCTCTGTATCAAATTTTATCAAATATTAAATTTTTGTATGCTTTAAGAGCAAGGCTTATTTTTAAGGAAAAGTCAGTGTGGGGGCATTTTTGTGCTGGCCATTTTAGTGTCTTCAGGGGAGCAAGACCCCATTTTGAGGGGGTTTAATAAGACGTTACGCATGTTAGTGTTAAAGAGGTAGATGTAGATAGAAGAAAAGAGGCCCCGCATGGCCTCTGACTTCCAGCTGCTCATTAGGGAAAATGCAGAATAACTGGCAATTTTCTCTGGGATGATTCATTGGATCGTAGGAAAAACATTAAAAGCTCCCAAAATACTATGGTTTATACTAGACATCATATTGTTGACTCTGCCAGAGTGAATCCAGATTCTTCTTAAATACCTCCACTGAATTGGCCTCTACAGTATGTCCAGGCAGGTTATTCCAATTGTTGCAGGCACAAATTGGTAGGTGGAATCTCCTCACCAGCGTCCTTGCTTGTTGTTTTTTTAGTCTATAGGCGTGTCCTCTTGTTCCGTAGCTTGAGTCATGTAGCTTCACTAGGCCTTGAGCTTTGATTTTGCCAGTAACAAGCTTGTAAATACTGATCATGTCACCACATATTCTACTGTACTTTAGACATGGCATCTTGAGCTGTCTCAGTCTGTTGTGGTAGGATAGGTCCCTTAAGCCTTTAACCAGCTTGCTTGCTTGGCGCTGTACCCTCTCCAGCATTATCTTGTTGCCCTCAAAGAATGGGCACCAGATACAGTTTCCATACTCTAGGGAGAGCCTCACAATTGCTTTGTACAGTCTCGATACCATGTTTGCATCTAGAAAGCTGAAAGTTCTTCTGATGACAGCGAGTAGACCTCTGGCTCTCTTTACTACTCCAGCTGCATGCACATGGAATTTCAGTTCACTGTCCACTTGGATGCCCAATTCTTTTTCGACCTGGGATGTTCTTAAGTTGACTCCACCTATGGTATATCTGTTAGGTTCTTTCTGGTTACCAAGGTGTAGGACAGAACACTTCATCAAGTTCAGTGGGAGCTGCCAGATCTGGGTCCATTGGAAGATGGCATCCAGGTCAGCTTAGAGCACCAAAGACTGGTCTGAAGTTTTGACGGATCCAAACAACTTCATATCATCTGCAAACAGCATTGAATGGTCCCGGACAACCTGGGGGAGGTCATTAATAGACACCAAGAAGCAGAGTGGGCCTAGGATAGATCCCTGAGGTATCCCACTGGAGATATCCGTCCACATTGAGCACTGCCTGTTGACACTCACTTGTTGCTTTCTGTTGGTGAGGAAGTTCTGTACCCAGCTCAGAACATTGCCTGAAATGCCATATGCATGTAGTTTGGAAATCAGCCTGGCATGTGGCACCGCATCGAATGCCTTTCGAAAGTCGAGGTATATTACGTCAATTGGCTCACCTTTGTCAAGAGACTCAGTCCACTTTTCCAAACAAGTCAGCATTTGCGATTCACAAGATCTTCCTGGGAGGAAACCATGTTGGTAGGACGAAATCAGATTGTTTACCAGGAGATGTTCCAGTATAGCTTGTTGGACAAAATATTCCATCGTTTTGCCAATAATACAGGCCAAGCTGATAGGCCGGTAATTACTGGGGTCACTCCTTGAGCCTTTCTTGAAGATTGGTTTTACTAATGCTACCTTCCACTGCCTAGGAAGTTCCCCTGCTGTCAGAGATCTGGTGAACAAAGTTTCCAAAGGTCCACTGAGCACATCTGCACACTTTTGTAGAAGCAGGAGATGGATTCCATCCGGACCGGGTGATTTTGCCTCGTTGAGGGCTTTGAGCTTCTTCTGGATTTGGGCTCGCAAGATCTGGATGGCTGTAAGATTTTCCCCCTGGTGAACAGAGACTATCTGTGGAATATTTGTCCTGTCTTCCTTTGTGAATACACTCTGAAAGAAAGAATTTAGCACTTCTGCCTTCTCAAGATCGGTTTCAGCCAGTGCTGCAGTCTTCGTCCTCAGAGTTGACATTTGTTTTGGTGGACTTTGCAATATGTTTCTCAACTTTTGTAATATTCAATGTCTAGAGATCATAGGTGCTGCCCATGGCTGCCAGTTTTTTTCAGTGGAAAAGGTCAAACCGAGTTAAAAAGGGCCAAAGAGGGGTAAAATAATATTTCCACTTAAATAGCCAAATAAACACCACAAAAGCCAGAATTGAGGCTAAAAAGATCCCTAGCGGTAGTCATAAAACCACAGAAAAAGCGGCTTGTAACACTGTTAAAAACTAATTGTTGATAGTTTGATATTGACTTGACACACTATTTTTAGCACACTACCTATCTCATCAGAAGCCAGGTACCCTTCTAACCCCCGCGTGGCCATTGAATGATTTAATCCGCATAACCAGAACATTTTTTGGGATCATCAATCACTCCACCACACTTTTTTACCAACAATTTCCTGACTCAGTGAAAATGGGAGCAAACCGAAAATTTGTACAACAAGCTGCTGCGGAAGGCAACGAGGAGCCCAAATTCGAAAAGATTTTGGTACTAATGTGGTAAGTTCGCTGTCAGCATCAGGTTGAAGTTTGACTGGTCCCCTCACTTTTTTTGCTGATGGTGACGCTTATGTAGGCATGCTACCACCACAATAATAAATAAAAAGGCTAAGCACTTCAGACCGCCACACCAGCAACCAGTCTCACGCACTTTGACTACCCCGTGTCCCGTCTAATCCACAAACGAGCCCTTAGCGCTGAAAACTGACTGCATGTGAAATGAGAGCACTGCATGTGAAATGAGAGCATCATGAAATGTCACGGTACTGGCTGGAATGTGGGCTTCCGGTCGGATAGAACAGGATGTTTGATTGGTTGTAGCCCAGCGGTCGTCTCCAGCGTTGCGATTAGTTGATGCTGAGGCTGCTTTGTCGGGATTTCCCGTAACTACGCGTTTTGTTTCGTCTTTGCACGATGGAGTAGACAGCCACGGGTGAAAATTTGTTTTAACACAATTTTCTGTGGATTGCCAATTTTGGACCAGAAATAGAACAAAGCTATAATTATCGGGTGGTGTTCTGTCTTATTTTCGTTAGGTGAGTCTGCATTTGGTGAATTTTAAGTCATCTGTCTATTTTACTGGGGGCCAATTTCCGGGCACTGGGGGGCGTTTCAGCTGACTGGGGGGGGCAAATGGCCCCCCAGTTCACATGTTAAAAAATGGCCTGTTTAAGAGTCCAAACTTAAGGGGGCTATTCCACTGTTCAAAACCTTGAAGGATTCTCCATCTGGAAGTGTATGCTGCAGGATAAATGCCAATAAATGGCACAGCCTCCACAACTTTACCTACCACAAGCTGCCACATTTGTAATAAAATTGGTCCTATTTCAGGTCACATGAATGGACAACTGTATATATCTTGAAGATACCAATGATTTGACCTTCGCTTGTTGAGACTCCAGGTAAGTAAGCATTCTGTTTTGAGATGGCAAGGTAAACCAAATTTAACATAAGTCTACCCGAACAATTACAATGAGCACTTGCAAGACGTCTTAACTGAACCCTCCAGAGCTAGAAACGTTTCTGCGGAATATTACCAAGTGCCGAATTCTGATCAAAGTAATCAGTATAGGCAGGTTCCTTTTAAATACTCTCCTCATTTTCTGCTCAAGCATCTCAAGTGTCTCCGGAAAAGACTCAGTGACAGCCAATTGCTTTGTTCCTGTGAAGTTCAATGGTATTGGCCCCTCACTTTAGAATACCTCAATCATCCATATTTGTAACAGGAGAGGGTAGTTGAAGAGTCTGTATTCCTTTTCCATCACTTCTAACTTGACTGATATTGCAAAAAATTATACATAATCAGGTTGTACAAAATTATATGTGATCATGTCAGATCATCCAAGAGATGCAGTGGAACACGTAAAGTTTAAGACTGTGATGGAATTTAAACTGGCAGGCACATGGGCCAATGTACCAAAAGCTGCGACTGCAGCGGGATTCGAACCGGCAGGTCTATCCGCCTCTTCTCCTAGCTACTGTCGTACCTGTATTGAACACCATCTCAAAAACCCCGACTGTGACGGGACTAAAACTCGGCTAATACACGTTAAAAGTTTGTGACTGCAGCGGGATTCGAACCGGCGGCAGGTGTATGCGCCGGTTCCGGCAGCGTCTGCTGCGCCTTCGCCGGAGGATGTTGTTCGAGGCTCAGTTCGCGGCAGAGTCGTGCGTCAGCTGTCGGGAGTTTCCGCACACTGCCCAGCCGGTGTGGCTGCTGGGGTGTAAATACTCGGCCACCGAGGAGCGGGAGCGACTGCAGAGCGACTTCCTGACCCGGATATGGATGACCTACAGGTCAGTCGGGTGACCTTCAGTTGGGACTGATGTCAGTATGATGACCTACAGGTTAGTTTGATGACATGCAGGTCAGTCTAATGACCTATAGGTCAGTCTGATGACCTAAAGGTTGGTCTGATGACCTACAGGGCAGTATGATGACATGCAGGTCAGTCTAACGACCTATAGGTCAGTCTGATGACCTAAAGGTTGGTCTGATGACCTACAGGGCAGTATGATGACCTACAGGTCAGTCTGATGACCTACAGGTCAATATGATGACCTATAGATCAATATGATGACCTATAGGTCAGTTTGATGACCTATAGGTCAGTCTGATGACCTATGGGTCAATTTTTTTACCTACAGGTGGGAGGAGTCATTCGTTGATATTGACAGGTTCTGGTCTTTTATGGGGCTGTCCAAAGCCTCTCTTCGAGTATCTGGGGAAAGTCTAGAGATGGACGTGCTGTTGGCGATGACGATGTTGCAGTATCCAGTGTGAAGTGCTCTGCACCGGGTGACCTCTTTATGATTTCCTATGACTCCTCTGATCTGATCTCTCTGACCTCTGATATCTCTTATCTTCTCTGCTCTGATGTCTCTGACCTCTGATATCTTTGATCATCTCTGCTCTGACCTTTCTGCTCTGATCTCTCTAATATTTCTGATATATCTGATCTTCTCTGCTCTGCTCTCTCTGATCTCTCTGACCTCTGATATCTCTGCCCTTCTCTGCTCTGATCTCTGTCCTTCTCTGCTGTGACTTCTCTGCTCTGATCTCTCTGATCTTCGATCTCTCTGACCTCTGTTCTGACTTCTCATATCTCTGACCATCTCTGTTCTGACTCCTCTGATATATCTGACCTCTGCTGTGACCCCCACCCTCCTCCGGCAGGCGTAACTTCCCGCCGATCGGCGAGGACGGGCCGACCTCGGACCGCGGCTGGGGCTGCATGTTGAGGTGTGGTCAGATGGTGGTGGTGGAGGCGCTGCAGCGTCTGGCTCTGGGCCGGAGCTGGAGGTGGACGGAGACAAGCCGGGAGCCCCGCTATCTCCGACTGATGGCCATGTTCGCCGACCTGCCCCAGGTGCGCTGTAGCACCGTGGTATGGGATGGGAGTTCGAATCTCGCTGGGCCGCATGTTTTTTTAGTCTGCGTGGAGTTGGACAGGAATTAACTGCTGACATCTGATTGTTATCAAACGTAAAAAGGCTACTGTAGTAAAGAAACAGCTTCGGGGTGAGCCTGGGGATCTTTGGGACCAGTTTTGCTAACAAAAACTACAAATTGTATGTAAAGGGGAGGATTGGGGGCGCCTATCACTCCTTCAGTGAAACCATTACTCGTATTCAAGGTTGAATTAAACTCTAACATTTCTGCAAAACGAGGACACTAGGATTCTGTCCTTGCGACGTGCAAGTCTTCTCGAAGAAAATTTTTTGTGGGCAGCATTCTCGTTCAACCACCTTACTTTCTCTTCTATGTGTAATGTTATATGCAACATGCTCTAGCTTTGCTTCTCTATTTTCTCTTTTGAACATCTCCCCATGTCCGCGACACTGTTTCCGCTTGTCTTACATCTCCAATCAGCCTTAGGTACCAGCTAAAAAAACTATCGGCAACCTGCTACAGGTAGCTGGCTATAACTGATACAAATTCTCTCTCTCTCTCTCTCTCTCTCTCTCTCTCTCTCTCTCTCTCTCTCTCTCTCTCTCTCTCTCTCTCGCAGGCGCCCTACTCCATTCACCAGGTGGCTCTGACGGGAGAACAGACAGCAGACAAGCCTGTCGGTACTTGGTTCGGACCTAACACGGTGGCTCAGGCGCTCCGGGTGACAGCTGCCAGCGACACCTGGCTTAAACCCGTCATGCACGTAGCCATGGATTCCTGCCTGGTACGTCTGGGGTGTGGTCTGGAGCGGGGGGGTAAAAATCGGGATGTGGACTGGTGTGCAAGGAATAAGTGGTGTCAAGTTCAAATTTGTTGGGAGGTTGAGGTATTTCCTGGTTGATGCTGGTCTTACATTACATTTGTGTTGTGCCTCGGCTTTGGTAAAATATCCAACTGGTAAGCATCTGAGAGCCTGTTTCTTAAAAGTGGTTAGTATTTCACAAAAGGTATGAACTTGGCGCGTTACAAAGATGTTGGCGCGTTACACGGATTTATCTGTTGGAACATTTCACGTAAAGTCAAGGTTCACTGAGCTAAATTGTTCGACAACGCCATTAAAAATCTTCCCCGGCCGGGACTCGAACTCGCAGCCGTCGGCTCCGTGTCCCCAGGTGCGTGAGGAGGTGCGGCAGGAGGTGTGCGGTCCGGACGGGGTGTGGCGGCGACCGCTGCTGCTGCTGATCCCCCTCAGGCTCGGCCTAAGCGAATTGAACCCAGTGTACTCCTCCAGCGTGAAGGCGTGCTTCACCGTTCCGCACGTGCTGGGCATCATTGGTGAGTAGCTTTTATGATGTGAGTAGCTGTTATGACCCAAGATGCCTTTACTGAAAGGGACGTTCAAGAGGGATTCCTCCACGCCCGAGTGACGTCACATGGGCGTGGAGGAATTCCTTCACCGTTGTGCCGCGTGTTAAACTGCTGCTGATGGCACTTCCCGCTTACGAATTTGTGACAATACACGGTAATCAAATTTATCCCAAATGCAGTGAATACGCATTTCTTTTTCGATTCTGGCCCTCTTTTTTGCAAAAATTTGAATATTTAATCATATAATTTTTCCATGTTATATACCACGGCGTGTGACGTCACATCCGGTTGTCTGCGCTTGCTGTTGGAGGGGGCTGGTTATGACCCACCATGATAGTTGGCATTATTGGTGAGTAACGTTGTGGTTGGTGAGAGGTTTGGGGTTTTAAAGCCAGATCAGTCTTGTGAGGCAGTGTTAGATTGATTAATCGGTATGGCGAACCCTAGCCTGAGGCAGATCTAGTCGGTAAGTTTGGGGGGCAAGCCAAAGGAGAAAAGCAAAAGAAAAGGAAAAACGCCACGGAGTGAAATGTTTGGCCCCAAAATCCTTGTTTTTCCTCCTGGAGGCCCACTGTTTACACTGAAGCTGACTTGTTCTGTTTGAAGTCAATGAGTTGAAGCACCAAAATCTTGCTTAAACTAAAAATGAGTCAGGACAAAAAGGACGTCGACAGCTTTGGGGGAGCAAAAACGTAGTTTTGCCCTGAGCTTTTCCGTTTGGGGGAGGGGCAAATGCATTTTGCGCCCCCCTGGATCCGCCACTGGCTGTCCCCAAGAGTTTGGGGTTATATATTGGTCTTCTGTGTCTCAATAACTGTGTTGTTTACCACTGTGGTAAATTTTCTGTGGAGTGTATTGATTCTTGGCTTATCCGAGACACCATTATTTAAGATAATTTCTCTAAACTGGTTATGAGTCGAAAATGTGCAAACCATTGTGTAATGGGTTGATGATTTGTTGTATGGTTCAAAATTGCACATTTGTGGAGGAGTGGAATACTCAGTTGTGAAAGATATTCCACGGAAGTGATCTGGATTTTTAACAAATATATGACGTGATTCGCATGCTTTATTTGCTGAGAAGCAGCATGTTCGCTTTAAAAATTTTGATATCATTCAAATTTAATTCAGGTGCCGCTTAAATTCCTCCGCCAAACCAGTGCGTTCTACAAGCCTGCTGCTCCCGAGGCGGTCGTTGGCCTGAATCACTAGTGCGTATTTTCGCCGATAGGTGGCACTCCCAACCACGCGCTGTACTTCGTGGGGTGCGTGGGAGACCGTCTGGTGTATCTGGATCCGCACACTACCCAGCCGGCGGCCGAGGTCGGCAGCAAGGTAACTGTAATCCGAATTATATTCGTTCAAGAGTTGTTTAAGACGCCAGTCGTATTTCGGTTGTTTTTTCGGAGCTTTCGAATTATGCTTGTGTGGTGTTTAATTAGGCGCTGGCTGAGCAATCTTTCGCTGACGAAGATAGTCGAATGACATTCGAAAGCTCCGAAAATAAAACCGAAGTACGACTGGCGTTTAAAAAAACTCTTGAACGAACTTGATATGTCCCAGTCAAACGCGATTTCCCGCAACAATCTCAATTATCCGAATATCTATCCATACATGTATTTATCGTCACTATCTTCAACATACAACAGACGTCGGCTGTAATTTAACATTAATTTCAAATTGTTTAGCTTGGAACTGCTTTTCATGATTTATGTCCAGCTTGTGAAGATATACATTTTTTACCGTATTTATGTCCCTTTTTATGTCCAACCATTTTAGAGCAGATGGCGACCTTGACCTGTTTTTTGTCTGGGTCGCGAGAAGTGTTTACATTTTTACCTAGCATGATAATGTTGTGTATCACCACATTTTCTGTAATGGGAGCGATCGAATGATGCCTAAAATTGTCTCTTACCCAGGCCAGTGAGATCGTAGAGCCAAACAAGTCAGATACTGGAACGAAAACATGAGCCAAAAACTAACCTGCTATATGTTTTACCTGTCGTGACCTCTGTATTGGCACCAGCCAAAAAGTGACGGATATAGTTTGGAAATATTTATAATGGGCTACCTACTACCTTTTGTCGTTCACCTTCATAGTTTTCGCTTCTTTGTGCCATTTTTGTCGGTTTTTACCGGTTAAAATCGGCTGCCGGCAGAAATCCCCTTTTGTGACAAAGTCCAACCCTGGATGTAACCTGCGGAGAAAAATGTTTTTCGCAACCAGATCACCTAGCGACTCGCAGTTCTTACTAAAATAACGCCTACCATCAGAAGTGAAGGATTCCAAAGTTTAGCGACTTAGGCGTCATATCTGCAACGTTATAATGTAAAACATTTTACGGAGGAAACTGTTCTCGGAAACCAGACAAAACAGCGGCCTACAGTTTGCTACAGCGTTGGAAACGTCACAAAATCATGGGATTCCATAGTTTCGTTATCCTAGACCCCATAACGGCAACGTGATAAGGTTAAACGCAACTTTCTGGAGGGCTTCGACTTTTAGAGAAAACCATACTCAACAATCAGGCCAGCTAGTTGTGGCTGTTGCCACGTTATGAGGTTTTATGAGATCTAGGATCACAAAATTGTGGAATCCGACGATTTTCGTCACGTTGATGATTCCATCGGAGACAGATAATTGATCTCTGATCAGATTCTCACCGAAAGTTTTCTCCGCAAAGTGTTTGACGTTGTAACATTGCTGTTATGGCGTATAGGCTCACAAACCTGTGGAATCCAGTTAAATTTTTCACAGTGATTACGGTGGTGAAAACTGCAAGTCGATATCCTGTCCGGTTACCGAGAGAAAAGTTTTGCAAAACGTTTTACGTTCGTTACTGCTATAAAGCCTACGTTCACGAAAGTTTGAAATCCTACATAACTGGTGACAATAGTTTGTTTTTGTGAAATCCGCAAGTCGCTAGATGGTACGGTTGCGGAAAACATCATTATTCACAAGGTTCTCTCTCCAGGAAAAAAACTTAAACATGTATAAAGTTTCGCGTGATACCGTTCTTTTATCGGTTGTTGGTTCATTAAACTTTAGAATCTTACATTACTGCTTGAACAAATATTTTGGTGAAATTTTCGAGTCCTTGGGTGGCCTGGTTCAAGAAAAAATTGTCCCCGCAGATTATATTCGCAGAAAAGTATTTTCTACCCAAACTGTTCTGATGGTTGAATACATATTATATTATGGTCGAACTATTGCCACGCGCAAGATTCGACTGCCAGCTAAATTTCACGATGACAATGTAAGGAGTCCGTTTTTTTACGAGCATCCGTCGTCCGTGGTTCCGTTAAAATAACCCAAGAAAAAGTAAGACCTGGAAAAATATTCAGTCATATCCAAAGTTTACCGACCGCATAACAGGATTCGAATGGTTCCTATCATTGTACCTCGCTACCTCTCATACATCAACATACATCAATCATACATCATCATACATCAACGCCTTCCCAACGACATAGATCAACATACATCAATCATACATCATCATACATCAACGCCTTCAACGACATACGTCAACGCCTTCCCCCGCCGCTTCCCGCAGTTGACGGAGGACGAAGTGGAGGCAGACTCCTCCTACCACTGCGCCGAGCCAAGTTTCATGCGACTGGGAGCGCTGGACCCTTCAATGGCGATAGCGTTCTCCTGTCGGGACGAGGCCGAGTTCGATTCCCTGTGTGAGCACATTCAGCGGATACTGATAGACAACGAGAAACACCCCATGTTTGAGGTGAGAGAGAGAGAGAGAGAGAGAGACGAGACCGAGACCGAGACCGAGACAGAGACCGAGAGAGTGAGACTAAGACTGAGACTGAGAGAGAGCTTTAGTTATAGCAAGGCAGCTGTAGTCGGTTTGTGATTTGAACCAAACAAAATATTCTTTGTGTGGTTTGAAACGGGCCCGATTAGAATCCCTGGGTCGTTTTGCGGGCTCAGTTAATGGTCCCTGTATTCTCAATTGATCAGTAAACCATTTAGATGAAAATTCACAATATAACCAAACGTTCTTCATATTAAAAACACACATGCTCCTATGTGCGTTGCATGAAAGCTCTGGCGTTCCATTTTCTCTGGCGCCTGTTTAACTACTCATTATTGACCTTTGTTGACCTCCTCCCCTCAGCTTTGCGAGAAGCGACCGGCATGGCAAACCGACTACGAGTCGGGTGCGGAGGCCGCCTCTCTCGACTACGAGTGCACTGGAGCCGCCGCCAGCGCCATCTCGAACGACACCGACGACGAGTTTGTGGTGTTATAGTGTGGCGCCGCCCAGCGGCGACCGGCGAAACCCAAAGTTTGCGAAGCTGCCGGTGAGTGGCGCTGCGAGGCGTGGAAAGATGCAGTCGTAAGTGGGTGATAATGACGCCAGAATATGAATAAAGTGTACCTATATCTCATGATGATGAGGTGGTTTCCCGCATCAGAGTCCGCTATCGAATTAGGTGTCTTCTTGAATTTTGTACCTATGCTGGAATTGCATTTTAACCGTGTGGAGATATAGCATTTGCTGGGGGCGTGGATTTCTGAAAATCATTGTGGGTGCCCAAATTCGAAATAATACAAATAACCATCACGCAAAAATTAATGGCATGAGATTATCTTCGTTTTGGCCCTCATATAGGCCTGCTGAAGCAAATAAAGCCGGTTTAAAGGTATAGAAATGATAAACAATGAAATTTAAAGGAATTTTTAACACTAGTTCAACGTTTCATCGGGGTGCCCGGGCATTCCCCAAGAGATATAAATCCACACCCCTGGCATTTGCCTCTGATGGCTGGCGACAATATGCCTCCTTGAAGTGGACACGAACGCCCCGAAACGAGGAGGGATTAGTGTTCCGAACGCTTTTGTTCGATAGCTGATCTGCGAGATATCAGAGCCTGCCTTAATGCGAAAAGCGAGTCGAGTACGAAATAGCTGCATTACAAGTGGAACGAAAGGTGTGCTCTGCGCGGACGAGTGTGTGCGTGGAAAATTATCACGTGCTGCGAGTAAGAAAAGTCAACTGCATTTCACAATAGATGTCGGAAGGTTAAATTGGCAGCGAATAGAGCCAGTTTCCGGATCGCTACACTGGTAGATAAATATTGTGATGTTTATTATTGGTGTTTATGCACAGCGTTTTCCATGAAAATAATGCCGAGTATTAAGTGGTGGTCTTATTTATTTGATATGCTCTTTTTTCTAAGTTTATAGTTTCTAGCATTGACCTTTCCGCCATTGTTATTGAAAGCATACTAACATGAGGTATAAAGGTGCCTTTTTGTAAAGCTACCACTGACGTGTCTTATGCTTTATACCGGAATTTTCATTATCTCCGCTTCTGTCTGTATTGTATCGGTTTCTTCTGTCATCTCGGGCAAGTCCTTAGCGGCTTTCCTAAATGTTTAAGTGAAAATTAGACAATTGCGCCGGCTCCCCAGCTACCACAATAATTATTTGTGAAAAAGTCGTGTCAAATATAAATATACATGGACATCAAATTTGTTTCGGCCATAAACGCGGCAAATAACTAAACGCTAGGTAATTGTATATTTTTTCTCCTTTACCACATACACATAATCCTGCGATTATTCCATTAAATAAGGAGCATAGGCGCTTTTTCTGGCACGTCTCCTCCATAGGGACTCGTCCTGGTTATTCTCAACGGACCGGAGTGCTTTTTTTCTCTAACAAATGTTGTATTGAGTGGCGGGGGTCGTCACATCACTGCGGTCTGTTTTTCACATATTTTCTTTCTTCGGGTTGTAAGCTCCTCGTTCCTGGTATGCAGGGGGGGGTGTCGCCACGAAATATTTTTGGAGGGGGGGCGGGCCTCAGACTGGCGATGGCCAGGGGCTGGAGGAGGGTGGGATGGCAGGCGAGCATTGGGCTTACGCACTGTATGTATTTGATAATGATGGTGCATTTCAACGACACCTTTGAATGGTCCACGCAGGTCATAGGGAGAAAATGCGAAAAATCTGAGGTCGAGTCCCCAAATTTTTGGGGACCTTCCCCCTGATTTGCGAGTTGGGGGACGCTTGTCCCCTCTTCCCTATGCTTTCGACGCCCATGCTGTTATGTATACTGTTTGACGCGCCAACATTTGCCCACCAATTACAAAAATGTTCAGCTTTGTTTTCCTATTTTTGGAATAATGACTCACTTTCATTATTTTCCCAATAAATGTGGGAGAACCGGGAAAATTTGCAACGTTGACAACGGTGTGTTAGGGTCTCTAAATTCAACTGTAACATACAATATGTTTTTTTCTCTTTGTGAGTATCAAGATACCTCGAAAGAGAGGTCATGTATAATTCCGTTGCGTTTTTATAAAAGAAGAGAATGTAGCACGTTTGTGATTGTTGACGATAATATACTTAGCGGTGTACTTGTTGATTTTTGCACGTGCTACAAATAATGCCTCGACATAGCTGTTCTATGAGCATACTAGATGTTGGCAAGTCATTTTGAAATAGGTATCAATCCCAATTTTTTTGGCGATTTTCCGGTGCGAAAAATGCCCTTAGTATCGTTCGAGATGGTCTGTGCTACGCTTCTTTATGCGATTTATGCTACGCTGTGGTTTTTTGTCCAAAACTACGCTGCGGAATTACGCTCCGACAATGCTTTGCGATAATGCTTATACGAGTATACTTTGCTCGACGGTCGCCGATGTACGTATACTTCCCCTTTATGAAATCATCGGTCGCAAGTGGGCTTTGTGTTGTAGTGGCCCTTGTTTACTTCCACTGCCCCGGATCCGCCCATGGTCTGTGTTCCTCTGCCCTGGCTGTCACTATGCACAGTGTCCGTTGCGCTGTCGTGTACTGTGATAGTTATCGCCTCCTGAATGTGTGTGGGAAGTGAGCTTTTAAAGGGAATGCGGCACATTGGTCGAATCCTGGAATTTAGTGAAATTAGGCGTACTTTTAGCCGAAAATAAGGAAACCACTCATGATTTCTCTGAAAATTTTTAATAGGCTCAATATTTTGTTTTTAAAAATACTCCTGTAGGAAAATAAATAACTATCTGCCTGTGGATGATGTCATGATCTGGCAACCACTACCATACTTGAAATGCTTCAAGGGATTCGATTGGCTGATGCTCATCGTGACGTCAGCATATGTCGTAACACCAGCAGCTCACAACAATGGCCGCCCGGCGACGGGCTGATGAGGGGGCTGGTGTCAGGTAGGTTTTAGCTTTTTTCTATGGAAATATCGAGTTCCAAGACAAATGAAATATGGAGTACCGAGTTTTCCGACTTGCTCTACAACTAGGCTATCTCAGTTAAAATCACGTTATGAAGGTGCCACATTCCCTTTAGTACCTCCAGTAGACAGAGTAGCCAGAGCTGACGGTGTCCCTCGTGGGGGCGGCGGTGGCGAGACGGCTGCTGTAGAGGGTCGCTGAAGCGTCGAAGGCGACGGGGGCCCGGTCATGGTCCGAGGCGGGGCCGCCAACTGCGCCGTCGAGGCGACCCGGGATATTCATCGTTCGCCGCTACACGTCTGTAGAGGGAGAGTGGAAAGTTAGCTGCATAGGCGAAGATAACTGGTCTGATGATGGAGTAGGTTATATTTTGGAAACTAGCATATACAGCTTTCACAACACATAGCAGTAGAGTGAAATCCGCAAAAGAATGTCTCCGAAAGCCTACAGGCTACCTCTGAACATATCTCCCTGTGAGATCTGAACATATCTCCCTGTAAGATCTGAACATATATCCCTGTAAGATCTGAACATATCTCCCTGTAAGATCTGAACATATCTCCCCGTAAAAGCTGAACATATCTCCCTGCATACCTACATAAGACCTGCACCACAAAAGCGTGTCATATGCGGTAACACGTGTATAGCAACTGTGCAGGGATAACCAGAGCAGGGGCGTAGCCAAGGGGGGGCGGCTAGGGCGGCCACCCCCCCCCCATCCTGAGGGCCCTGAGGATACGGGCCGCGCGAAGCGCGGCTCGCTCGCACTATGCCCTGGGGCCAAATATGGGACTTCATACTAGACGGGGCCCTCTTAAGCCCACTCCAGCACTCTATTCTGTGACAAGCAGGGCTTTTCTTTACCCATCAAAACCATCTGTAAAAAGGTGTCATTTGAACCACTGGTGGACAGGGCCCCTATCCAAAGCTGGGCCCTGTTTAATCGATTAAGCTACGATGACCAGCGGGACTATTTGGGCAACGGGGCCCAGTGCGACTTGCAGGCTGCCAGCCCGGTCTATAGCCGCCAGGGACCTGTCTGACCAGCTGGGTCCTCTTTCAGTGATGAGGCTGTGTGGTCAATAGGGACCATTTTAGCCCACAGGGCCCAGTCTGACAGTCAGTAAGTACCCTGTTCAACTAGAAAATCCCCTGAACTAGTGTAACTGTCTATTCGCAGCAGGGCCCTCTGGTCAGCTGGGCCCTCTGCATGGGAGTAATCAAGTAGACGCGGCTGGTGCAGCTGCCCCTTTGAGGGCCCGGAGGGCCCTTCGAGGATAGCACGAAGCGCGGCCCGCCCGCATTATACTGCGGAACCCGCCGTGGAACTTCGTGCCCAACAGGGCACTCTTAAGCCCTCTCCAGGACTCTATTTCTCTGAAAAGCAGGTTTTTTACCCAAGGGTCCTCTAAACCAGTCACCCCCCAAGGCCCTCGTCGACAGAAGGACCCTCTCTGGTCAGCTAGGCCCTCTTCAACCGATAAGACTGCTATGGCCAGCAGGGCTTTTGGGCCACGGGGCCCACTGCGAGTCGCAGGGTCAGCTAAAACCTTCAGGGCTCTTCTGGGCTGGGCTCTGAGCTCTCTTTAGCTGGGCTCTCTTCAACTAACGAGGCCACTGTGGCTTGAAGGGATTGTTTTAGCCCTCAGGGCTCACCTGACTGTGAGGACGCTCTTTAACTAGAGCAAAGCCTCTGAACTAGTATGGCCGACTATTTTCCGCAGGCTCGCAGCTGACCCTCTCTGGTCAGCTGGGCCCCTCCAGAGACGTAGCCAAGGAGAGGCAATTGGGACGGCGGCCCCCTTGAGGGCCCCTCGAGGACACGCTGCCCCTACCGCATCATACTCTCTGACCTGGCGTGGAACTTCAAGTCAGACGGGGGCCATCTCAAGCCCTCCACAGCATCCCATTCTGTGACATGAAAGGCCCTTCTGACCATCGAAACTCTTTTAAAAAGAGGGTCCTCTGAATCACTGTGGTCCCCAGGGCCCTGTGTCGACATTTGGACCCTGTCTGGTCAGGTGGGCCTTCTTTAACCGATAAGACCACTATTGCCAGCGGGTTTTTTTGGCCGCGGGGCCCACTCTGTGAGTCCCGAGCCAGCTAAAACCGTCAGGGCCCTGTCGGACCAGCTAGGCTCTCTTTAAGCGAGAAGGTCATTGTGGCTAGTAGGAACTACTCTAACCAGTGGCATTGTGGTCACTCGTCCACAGCGCCCATTCTGACTATCAGGACCCTCTTTAACTACAAAGGCTTTTGAACTAGCAGGACTGACTGACTGTTCTCCACAGGACTCTCTCTATCACCATCAGTGACCTCTCTGGTCAGCTGGAGACCTTACAGAGACATAGCCAAAGAGAGGATGTTGGGGTGGCGACCTCCTGGAGGACGGACTGCCCAGCTGCACTATTATCTGTATCCTGCCGTGGAACTTCATGTTAGACAGTTCTCCTGCGTAAATTTACATTTTGTCCGCTTCCGCACTGGAACAAGTTTATCGCCCCAAAATTAGAAATCTGTAAGATATTCCTTGAGCAAACCTTTCTCAGCAAAGTTGTAGAAAAGTTATTTCTAGAAAAGTATTGATTGCAATAGGTAGTTGCGTTTTGTATTCCTGTGCCAACATGCAATTGGGCCCACTCGGCCAACTTTATAAAAGTGTCTGTCATCAAATTCCTCTTGCCGTAAGAAACCTAAGTGAGGCAGTGGGGCCTCTACAGGCCAGCCTCGGCACCCCTGCCCTCATGATTTCCCCGGTTTTTCCGCCCAACTCATCCCATGTCTCATCTTAAGTAAACGCGCTTCTATGTAAAATCCATGTTATCTTCCCAGTCACGCAACCAACAACTCTCTCTCTCTCTCACTTCATCGCTCGTCCACCCCAGCACTTACCTTCTTCCTCTAATTAAATGCTTCGGCAGCTGTCAATCCCGCGGGCGGGAGCGGTTCAGCGGCGTGTTCAGCGACTGCCGCGTCCTCCGCTCAATGCGCGGTGGCCCGCGGGGCGTGTCGGGCCGTGGTCGCGGGCGCGCCAGCCGTGCGTGGCCCCGACAGGGCGAGCTTTCGATGGTGCGGAGTCGCGGGGTGGCGCTGGGTGGCCGCTGGGCGGCGGATGCTTGATGCTCGGTGGAGCAGTTTGATGTGCCCGGGCATTGACCGATATGTCGTTCCCACCAACCCATTTATTTATTTATTTTATTTTCCCTGATCCCGTCTTTTTCTTTTTTGAGCATTTCCCCATGTAGGGTGCTTCCGTGCCACCTCCGGAAGCGCGGAGTTGTTCGCGCCATGTGGTGTTTCAGCTTGCGTTCTACCCCTGCCCTTTTAATCTCCACGGTCCTTTTATCATCGTTTTACCTTTCCTTTTTAATCTTCACGTTCCCGTTGTGTCATTTTGCTTGTCGTGAATACATGTATGGACGTACTCTCAAGCTCTCTCTCTCTAGTTCTCCATTCTATGATAAGCAGGGATCTTTTGACCATCAGGACTCCCTGAAAGAGGGCCCTTTAAATCACTGTGGCCCCCTAGGGTCCTCCTGTCGACAGTAGGACCCGCTCTGGTCAGCTGAGTCCTCTTCAACCGATAAAGCCACCATGGTCAGCAGGGTGCTTTGGGCACCAGGGCCCACTGCGACTTGCAGGGTCAGCATTAGCCAGCAGCGCTATAGCTGACCCTGAGCAGCTGTCCAGGGCTGTCTGAACAGCTTGGCCCTCTTTAAATAGGAA
The DNA here is from genome assembly GCA_034440635.1 of Lepas anatifera. Lineage (NCBI taxonomy): Eukaryota > Metazoa > Arthropoda > Thecostraca > Lepadidae > Lepas > Lepas anatifera. The sequence continues at coordinate 265,819 of JAOTON010000678.1, read as the reverse complement.
TCCATGTGGCAAGCAGGGACGTTTTTAGCCGGCAGGACCCACCCTGACTATCAACACCCTCGTTAACAGAGGAGCCTTTGAACCAGTAGGACTGACTTTTCTCCTCAGGGCTCTATATCGTCAGAAGGGCCTCTCTAGTCAGCTAGGCCTTCTATAGACGGTGCCCAGGGCCCGGTTGGCCCTCAAATCCACTGAAGACCTGTGTAGCTTGTAGGCTGCTTTAAAACAGCAGACAATTTGTGACCGGCAAGATATGTTGTGGTTATAATGCCTCTATAACCCATTTAACCTACAGTCAACACAGTCTATTGTAACCCGCAGGGCTGTCCACAACCGGCCGAACCTTTTAACCCTTGCCCCAGTGGTGGGTGTTTGAACACACCCTCGGGTTTTCCGGTGGCACGGGTAAACGGCGGCGCGAAGCGCTGCTTTTAAGGTCAGGTCATCTCAGGTCAGTTCACCAGTACAGGTCAACTGACCTTACCTCCAAATATGCTTAAGTGGCATAAGTAAGAAAAGGGTGAATCTATCCAATTGAAACATATCCACATAGTGAGCCCATCGAGGTCTACGAAATATATTCCGAGATTTCTCATATAGATTACCTAGGGCCAGGTACGGATCAAGACCTCTCCATTTGAGGGCCAACCGAGCTCTCGGCATCGTCTATAGAAGGCCCAGCTGACTAGAGAGGCCCTTCTGACGATATAGAGCCCTGCAGAGAACAGTCGATCCTACTGGTTCAAAGGCTCCTCTGTTAACGAGGGTGTTGAGGGTGTTGACTACTATTCGTGATCTTGGGGTTTGGCTAGACTCAAAATTAACTTTTGCTGAACATATTAACAATACAGTCAGCAGGGCGAACAGAGCAGTCGGAGTGATGATTCGCTCCCCTTCAGGTAGGTCACACGGCGGGGGGAGCGAGACGGAAACTGAAACCTGAACCTATCTTGGCGGCTTATTTTGGTCGTGTTCGATCTATCATGGAATTTGGTTGCGTCATTAGGGGGACGATAGGCGACGACCATCCCTTTACTCAGATTCTTGATTGCGAAGTATTTCCCCGTTACCTTTGTTTGGAAGCAATTATGAAGGATCTGGCAGTAAAAACCAAGGACATTAGCCCTGTTCCAGCTGTCAGCACAGTTTTGTCAACAGGACCTCCAACCTCTCCTCCAGAAAAGTAACATCAGCGCCATAATCACCTCTTGTTTGTGCTAAGCAAAGGGAACTCAAATCTTTAAACCATTAAAAAATATTAGGCTGCACTTCGTGCACTTACGGTTTTTCATCAGCCAGTGGCGGATCCAGGGGGCAAAAAGGCAATTGCCCCCCAAACTGAAAAGCTCGGGGCAAAACTATGTTTTGCCCCCCAAAGCGATCGACCTCCTTTTTCCCCCGACTCCTTTTTAGCTTGTAAGCAAAATTTTCGTGCTTCAACTCTCAACTTCAAACAGAATTAGAGAAGTTCAGTGTAGATATTGGGGCTTGGATAGGAAAAAATGTATCTTGAGTCCATATTTTTCACCCCGTGACGTTTTTTTGCTTTTCGTCTCCAGTTCCCAAAATCCTGCCGAAAAGGCATATTGTAGCGTAATTTTTCACTGTGCGACGTTTTTTTGCTTTTCGAGTTTGGTTTGCCCCTCCCAAACCAACCGGCTAGATCCGCCACTGTCATCAGCACAAACAGCAGGCCGTCAGCCCGTAAAACCTCTAGAACTAGTTCCCGGGGAGAGGCTACAGTCCTGTGACGTAGGCGCAACGCGGCCCACTGATTGGTGCTGACAAAACTGTGCTGACAGGTGGAACAGGGCTATTGTTTAGTGAAGTAAACCCCCCAAAAGGAATCTGGGAATGCAAAACTGTAGATGCCTCTCGTTAAGGAGAAAGTATTTTGATACATTTAGGCAAGAGAACGGAAATGCTGATTTCCTCAGGTAATATTTCGCTTGAATTATGACGGAAAAGACAAACGGAAATTATAGAATGAATTTACCTGATGATAACCTGTTAATTTTGCAGTCCTCGCATTTAACTAATTTGCATCTCTTTACCAGTCTCTCCGCTCCGTCCGCCATTTGTGTATGTTCTCTGTAGCCGCGCGTTGATCATGTCATATGTGAAAAAATGGGTGTAGCAGCTGCGTACGGATGACTAGGCACGAGCCAGGCACTCACGTGCCAGACCCTGCAACCAACGTGTCGGCCATCTAACGCAGCAGCTGACACAATGCGTCACCACCCATTTGACCCATCCGTGCCACTCCCCCAGCACTATTTAAACTCGGCCCATCTCTTTTTCAATACATTCTGGCTCCAACCTCCGGTCTTCCAACATTTCAGCACGCACATAACACTGGTGGAAGCAGTGGTCAACCGACTCCTCCGTCCGAAAAAGGTAAGCTACCTCATCCAACACCATTTTACCTTTTGCTGCCCCCCCCTGAGTGAAATCCTGGCTACGCCCCTGGGCCAGAGGCACAAATACCCACGCACCGAGCCGCTGCACAAAACTGCAGCGCTGACAATCAACTTTAGACTCTGGCAACATCCGTCCCCACCAAATGTCATCATGTAGAGCGAGACTGGAAGACGGGTGGATTGGTCCCCCATGCAAATTGTACTGTATATTCTTTTAGCTTCTTACTGACATCATGACACTTGGTAGACTTTGGTTATTTTGATAGGTCTTGGAGTGTTGCGGCGAGGAGAATGATCATAAGCATAGGTCTTGGAGTGTTGCGGCGAGGAGAATGATCATAAGCTCAATTCGAGGCCCGACTACACTATGACTTAGAATTTGTGACATTATAGATTTGATTCTGATGAAGGGCTGTGCCCGAATATACAATCTAAGTGTATTTTTTACATTAGGATTCGAGGAGGGGCGCGGTAGTAAAGTGGTCAGCGTGGCTGTCTGTCACGCAGCCGACCCGGGCTCAAGGCCCGGCGGCTTCCCTGAACAAGGAGCAAGCTGGCTCCCAAGAAACCATTCCAACAGGGGAAGAATTTGCGACGCCATATGACCTTGGCAGTCGGTGCGGCGATAAGCCCCAAAAAGTATTACAGGAGAAAGGCCATTCTACACCTTATCCATACGCGTCGGAAAAGGGGGGCCAGGGGGCCTGGCCCCACCACTTTTTGGCCAAAAATTTCCTGATCGCAGACAAAATGAGAGAAAGCCGGACATTCTTATATCCAGCCGCTGCGGAAGGCAACGAGGAGCCTAAATTAGAACAGTTTTGGTCCTGATGCTGAAAGTTTTTTATCAGCATCAGGTTGAAGTTTTGGCCCCCCCCACTTTTTGCCGGTGGTGACACTTATGACCTTATCAATGTATTTTGCTTATATGTTTAAATGTCTTCTGTTGTAATATTAGTTTGCCTACCTATCACATTGTCATTATTATTATCAGACAACTTTTGTCTTTACTACTGTTTTTGTATCTGATGTCTGTTTCTATCCCGCTCTTCGCAACCTGACAGACCTGAACGCCTAGTCAAAATCAGATTCCACCCTGGGCAAACCTGATCACTCAGGAACCCCACGCGATGCTACCTCCGCACCCCCCCCGGGGGCGCCTCCGCCACATGCGGCCCCGGTAGTTGGCACATAGGTAGTTGGCAGCACATCCAACATAGGCGGACATCCAACACAGGATTTCCGATCGGTGGGAGGGGGGCGAACCTTCCCGGGGGCGCCATCCGGACCAGGGGTCGCCACTTTTGACCGGAAAAACCTATCAGGTGGGCGCCGATTTTCGCATCTTGGGGGGGTGGGAGGCGAAATTTCAGGGGGCGCCGTCGACCTTTCAGGAGGCGCCGTGACCATTTCAGGGGCCGCCGATGGTCAATCGGGGGGAGGGGCACGTGCCCGCCCTGCCCCCTGGATCCGCCTATGAACCGCATATCCAACACGTGCCAGCCTCAGTTACTTCCAGTCCGCTGCTCAGCTTGCAGTTCTAGCCAGTTGGTTTATCCGTCACTGGACACCCCGTTTTTGCCCGCTTACGTAACACGTCACTGCCCCTTCTGACGGCCGGAAGACAAGGAACAATCTGAAGTCCACAAAACAGACCAGCGACTCGCCAGCAAGTTCCAACGGTACCCTCAAATCAATCGGAAAAATACAAAGACAGCAAGATACAAGACTGGAAAATAGAAACAGAAAATTATGCAGGCATTAACCCGCGCCCTGATGGGCCTCCTGAGCCACCTTCGCCCTGCTGGGGGTGTTTGAAGACCCTCTCGAACTCGGCCCCTATGCGGGATAGCGAAAAGACGTGAACACTGGTGGATAGCTCATACGAATTCATAGCTAAACTATATCAGTCACTTTTGAGCTCAGGTCAATATTGAGATCATGACAGGTCAACGAAAGTGGGACTATGAGTAGAGTTTTTGGGCTCTAACGTCTGACAGAGTTGAGTTAGAATCATTTTAGTCACCATTCGCTTCCTGTCGTCACGGAGAATCAAATAATGTATAATATGACCATACTGAGTCAAAACACAAAAATGACCAGACCTTGGGTCAGGTCAAGTTCACTTTCCAACCTAACTTAGTCAATACGCATATAAATTGACTCGCAATAGCAATCCAAACGTAATGGTATCTATTGTATTTGTATTTATTTAATTCATTGCCCACGGGATGACCCCAATAAAAGGCAAAGTAGCTAAACTTAAGCTGTACCATCATTTCCTAAAAAGTTATTGACCTCAGTCTGAGAACTGTTTAAGTAGCCTCAGATGATCTTTCAAAGGTCACAGGAAAAAAATTGCAAGATGAACCTGGATATTACGGAGGGATATTTGCAATTACCTGGATATTTGCAAGGGGCCCATGATATTACGAGCAGGAGAATATGAAGGTATTCTCAGCTGTATCTCACGAATACAGCCCAATTTCTGTTTCCCATGTATTTCCAATGCAGAGGTCATGATCCGTACCTGACCCTAGGTCATCGACATGAAAAATCCCGGAATATATTTTGTAGTACTCAGTGGGCCCATTATGTGGTATAAGTTTCAATCCGATATATTTCAACCCGAAAATTTATTACTTTTGCCACATCAAACATTTTTGAAGGTGAGGTCATTGACCTGCACTGGTGACCTGACCTCAGAAGACCCAACCTTAAAATTTCTAGGAAAGCTGCAGAATTGATTAAGGATAAGGTGTACCAAGTACGAGGGCGCTTCAATCCCCGTTTTTTTATTTTGTGCCGCCGGAGAAAACCGAGGGGTATTCAAACATCCCCACCGGGGTGAAGATTAACGTGATCTTCTTTCTTTGATAACCGTTTAGGTTTTTTAAAATAATTTCTTGACCTACCTGCGGGTGCGAGGGTTATTTACCATCTTACACCCACCTGTTATATATGTATATGTTATATTGGTCTTACAGATGACAACGTAGTAGCAGCAGGACGGGACTTCCGCCCTTTTCACTACTATCATTTGCATTATTACGGTTTCTAGTGCATTAAATACCTTTTTTACCCCCTCTCCCTGGATCGCCTGTGATGGCCTAGAATTACTGACCCCAGCATTTTTAAGAAACATATGTTGGGCCTTGCCTCTACATGAGCTTAGTCCACTTATAGCATATTCGCGGGTTTATTCCGCATAACTAGGGCATTTTCTAAGAAGTCCCCAGCGCGGCCAACATTCTAACTTTGGCCTCGGTTTGATATTACAGATTACATAGGTTCAGGTAAAGATTACCTATGCCAAGGCAATTTGGCCATAATGTACACTGCACTCACACCCAAAACTGATGTTTTTCTAAGCCTTTTAGTTTTTTAGACTTCAGGGGTACCAGCCCCAGTCCCCTTCCCCCTCCAGTGAGCGTTAATGCTGTATGACTCTATGGTGCGGGTGTTAAAGAAAGTCTACTGTTCCAACTCGCATGATTTCTCCTTCCTTCAGAGCAGCTACACTAAAATACTTCCTTTCAATCTGCTAGCGTCGTTGCTAGCTGTGGCACTTTCTATTTACAGCCGCTGATGTTTAAAGGGAATGTGGCACCTTTGGTCGAATCCTGAAATTTGGTGTAATTAGGCGTACTTTTAGCCGAAAATAATGAAACCACTCATCTGAAAAATGTAAAATAAGCTCAATATTTTGATTTTTAAAAATACTCCTCTAGGAAAAGAAATAAATATCAGCCTATGGATGATGTCATGATCTGGCAACCACTACCATACTTGAAACGCTTCAAGGGCTTCAATTGGCTGATGCTCATCGTGACGTCAGCATATGTCATCACACCAACAGCCGTGACAACTGTGGCCTGCTGCTAGGGGTACAAGAGGGGTACATTGCAGGTAGGTTTTAGCTTTTTCTACGGAAATCTCGAGTTCCAAGACAAATGATACATTTAGTTCCGGGTTTTCCGACTTGCTTTACAACTTGGCTATCTCAGTTAAAATCACGTTATGAAGGTGCCACCTTCCCTTTCAAACCCGTGATGAAGTGGCCAGCCACGCCACGCCTCTGTCTCCTCAACCACGGTATTAAAGTTTGTTAGCCACAAAGCCCCCATAGGCGGATCAAGGATTTCTGAGAAAACGAGGGACTCGGGCCAAGAAGGGACATCTAGTCCCGACGTGGACACAGTTTAGACCCTGATGGGGCGTTGTTTGGGCCAGGGGTATATATTCTCAAGGTGCACTCTACTTGAGGAGCACCAAACTGTATTTACAATACATAGCCCGCTTATAAGCGGGCTCATATAGCCCGCTTGCCTCAGAAAACCATCCTTTAAAGTGGTGAGATCTCTAAAAACAATTTTTGTGGGGTCTGAAACTGCTAAAGATATACGGTTTTCCTGCTTGAGTTCTACTTTTTTACATTTCTGAACCATGCCAAGTCTTGAAAATAATCTGAGAAGAAAACTCCACGTGCAGTTGTGACCCTTTGGACTTCGGATGATGTTTTATGTAGATTAAAAGAACTATATGCTTGCATCTTGGATTCTGGAGGGGACGGGGTTGAATAGCGATATTTCAGAGCAGATCAGGGGTGGGGCGTGGGGGCACCGGCTGCATTAATCAGTGAGAGGGGGGGCACGTGCAAGAGTGAAGAGGGGAGACGGGGACACGTACCATCTGCCCTCTGTCCCCGCCTCTGAAACGCCTCGTGCGGACTTTGGCGCCTGATCCTCGCACCAGTATGTTGCAATATGCCGACAAAGGAGCCACTCTTGCACGTGTCACTTGGATGCGTAAAAACAGCTGACTTGAAAAAGCTTTTGCTGCTGCCCACCATTCTCAGTGCTGTCAGTTAACCCTGAACTTGGACGGTGTGAGGGTTGTGCCGGCAGCCTCTGAGGGATCGAAGCTCAATCTTGTAATTGTGAGTAAGGAAGAGAAGAAGTGGAAGTCGACTGTGAAGTAGAACGTAACGTAACGGACTGTTCACAAGTGACGAAAGAGGGGACGGGGTTTGATATTTTTCGATTTTTTACGAATGGGGAGGGGCTATACTTTTCTGACGATTTCTGCCCTCAGAAGGAAGGGCGGGGGTGAATCATCGGCTGTCACGGATTTTTTTTAGCGGGAACTGTACATGCCCAGAGAAGTTAAAGAGTGGGTACTTCAATACTTCGTAGCGACACCCAGTGTCCTCTGTCACCAGCTGCCCGTACCGCCGGAGAATTGCAGTTCTGCGGCGTCTCTGGGTGATTGGCACCTATTGATGATCATGTCGACCGCTGTTGCTGTCGAGAAAGGGTGATCTGACATTTCTGATTGCTTATGAAAGGGAGGAGGGGGTTAGTCATTTTATTTTTCTGACAAATGGGGAGGTCCCAACGCCCTCAAATTTGGCTGAGGTCTTATGTGATCAGCCCCTAAGCGTCTTCACCGTAAAAAAATGTGAGGGGGACAGTGAACCTTTAACTTCCTGCTTGAGGGAACTTTCGCCTCCAGAACCAAGAACTCGTCGGGTTTATCCCCGTTATTACTTCTCCCATATAGGGGAGAGGGTGACAGGACGGACGTTTCTGTGATTGAAACCCTGCATCTTGCTTGCTTTTATCTTGATGGAGATGAAATTTTGTCCGAAATATTTTGTAAACATTGATGTCACTGCCCTCAACCACCCTGGACACAGTGCTTGCTTCTTGGAGCAGTACCATTTGGCAAATATTGCTGCTAAACCCATCTTGGTCGAATGGCTGAAGGAAAGCGGGTTTTTGAAGGTAACGCAATAAAGTAAACATTCAATAAAAACCTAGTGCTGGTGAACAAAATGTGTTCGTTTGCTTATTTGTGGTGAGTAGGCAACGGGAGGAATCTGAATTACAGCTCAAGTCTTCATAGCGAAAATGCACATACTTAGTATAGTACAGGGAAGGACGCAGACCCGAGTTTTGGGGGGGGACAGTCCCATGTCTTCCTCTCCTTCTCCTGGGGGTGGGACGTGTAATTGTAGTGCTCGACATACCTAGTATAAGCTACTTCTCCAAGTGCATGATGACTCTCCTGGGGCGGGGGGGGTAGGGGTGGGAGCGAAGATTTAATTGCTCGACGACCTAGTGTAAATACCGTTTTTCAATAATTGATCTCTCCGGTTGAATTGATAATTGATTTCTCCGGTCTTTGGGGGGCAAAATATAGTTTGGCCCCTTTTCAGCGATTCGGGGGGGCATTACCGGAATATCCCCTGCGTGAGCCAATGGTATGACCTTGCCAAGTCAAATCCGGTAGCCAAGAGCACCTCTTGTCTATGCATTCCCTTGCGCCCATGATTCCCTTTCCTGAAATGACCCTGAGACCAACACTCAGGAGGCCTGGGATCAACACTTCGCGCCGCTTGAGGCCAACACTAGGAGACCCAGCTAGCACTCGCAATTCTGGCTCCCATGATGATCTCCCTTCTCCACCTGCAGGGCCGCGTTCTCGCCTCCCAATGATGGTCTCTCTCGCCGGTAAACGTGTCCTCGTGACGGGCGCTACCCGGGGCATCGGACTCGGCATCGCAAAGGAAGTCCGAGCCTGCGGGGGTCACGTGATCGCCGTGGCCCGTACTCAGGCCGACCTGGACAAGCTAGCGACGGATCTCCCGGGTATTACCACCATCGCCTGCGATCTTGCGAATTGGAAGGAAACGCGGGCCATGGCGGAGAGCGTTGGGGACGTCCACTGTCTGGTTAACAGCGCGGGAAGGCTGGAGCTTGAGTCCATTCTTGACGCGACACCTGAGACTTTCGATGCCATTTACGCGGTCAATGTCAAGGCGGCTCTCAACTTGTCACAGGTGGTGGCCAAGAACATGATGGCTAGAGGCCAGGGCGGATCTATTGTCAATATATCATCTGCGGTAAGGGAATTGCAAGATTGCGATGGTCTCTGCTCTATGTAACCAGCATCGGGAGATGTATGTATGTATGTAGCTTATTTAAATAGTTTATCTTTATTTTCTACAGTTTGATATGAAATAGGCTTCGTATGGGGCTTCTGTTGCTGTGCCAGCGTTAACACATCTAGGATCCCCCTCGGTGGAGAAGATCGGTCTCCAGCCTTGCCTATACCAATGGCGGGTCCAGGACTTCTTTTTGCGGGAGGAGGGGCTAAGGGGCTCAAGCCTCCACCATCATTGTCTCGGAACATCCTCCGGCCTTGCATTTACCAAAAGCACTCTGATATTTCAGTGGGCTTGAACCCCCTTCTCCCCTTTGTATCTGCCCTTGTCTGTAAACCCTGAGAGGTAGCTGAGTCCACGTGAGGAATTTACGGCATATCATCCAGAAAACTTTGGCTGTACAAACTGGCTCCTATTCGGACAGTACAAAAATTAAATGACATTCACATTAACAACACCGGTAGCATTCTTCCGCCTAGCGTTACCACATTTCTCATTCTTCAACTCATCTCTTCGGCAGGCGTCCATACGTCCCATCCTGGAACAGGGTACCTACTGCACCTCCAAGGCGGCGCTGGACCACCTGTCGCGCGTCCTCTGCTTCGAGCTGGGCCAGTACAACATCCGGACCAACAGCGTTAACCCGACTGTCGTCCTGACAAAGCTGGCGCGGCAATACTGGAACGACGAGAACTCCAAAGAAATGAAGGGCAAGACGCCGATGAGGAAGTTTGCTGAAGTGGAGGATATTGCCAAGGCAACGGTGTTTCTTTTGAGTGATGATGCCGCTATGATTAATGGTACTGTGATGCCAGTTGATGGAGGATTTTGCTCTGCATAAATACTGTACTGTTCAAGTGTTTCCATACAAATACGAGACCATTGGCATGGTAGATATTATTTTTTCATTTAGCCGTCCTTTGTTCTGAATATATAAGTTTGAATTTCGGTGTGTATCCTTCTTAGTAGGAGCTTGAACTGTCCTGTTCTTTAAATGCCTCTGCTGTACATCAATCAACGTTTAATTAGAATGGATAGCTGGATCTATGGAGGAATGGACATTTGGAGATAATTTTATGTGAAAGCAATGTACAGAGGGAATATTTTCAAGCTTCGTAGGTTGTCAGCATCGACGGGTCAAAAGCTGATCTTGCCACTACTTTTATACCGATATTTTTTCGATTTCAGCCTAACTAGAGCAGAGCTTAAAACTTGTTGAACACAATCAGTGTGTAAAGAGAGCAAGAAACACAAATACGGATCGTCTGACGTGAAAATGTTTGCAATTTTTACTGCAATTGTGTGAGTACACTTGAAAGAATATACAACTTTTGGGTGCTGATAGATCAGTTTAGATCATTATTAGAAACAGTTAGCGAAGGAAAACAGCTTCTAATCTTACAGTTCTAATCTAATCTAAATCGGCTTCTAACAGTTTTTCGTGCCCTAAAATGAATAAATGAACGAACGAACGAATGAATGAATGAACGAATGAATGAATGAATGAATGAATGAATGGCTCGCAACTCTTATGGGTGCAGTGGTCGAAACCAGGCACGTGCAAATATATTTCAGAATACCTAAAAAGTATTAACCAAAATTTTCAGTTACAATTCTGAAACTTCATTACCTTAATTTGTTTATGCTTTTCTAGAACACCACAGCTGGTACGATTTTGAATACAAGTATTTAAAATTCATCGAAATATTCTGAATAAAAAAGTCAAACCTTTAACCTTCAATTATTTTTCGCCTTCTTTGCTGCAATTTTAAGTGGAATCTATTACAAAAATATTGAATTTGAGACATCTAAAGATCAGAAGCGCAACCAATACGAGCAGGAGGCCATACCTCCTCATTTTCTAGGTGGCCAATGCCCCACATTTTTGGCCAAAAAGCAAAATAATATACCTACCTATATCGCAAATAAAATTGTATTTAGATATTACCCATCAAAAGCTGAAAATATATGTTGCTGTAGTAAGAATGAGGGACCGCAGCTTCTATATTAGGGGCATATACAGGACATTTGGCAAGCATGCATAGGCGAAACACGTTTTTGGCTCTTCTGTAAAATTTTGTTTTCCTGAAATCGGGTGTTTCACGGTTTTTTTCTCCTAATGACGGCAGATTACATGTCGAATGGGAGAGGTGGTAAACTGAGATGTAAAAGACGGGATTTCTTTAGAGTACTCTCGATGATATTCATGAAAAGTAGAATCTCTCTCTCTCTCTCTCTCTCTCTCTCCCTCCCAGCTTTCCTTTTATCTACATATGACTGCTTCTTGTTCATTAAATCTTTCTGCCCGGTCCTGTCACTTTACCTGCATCGAAGTAGAAGACGTCCTTGTTGGGTCGAGTTCATCCTTCCTCGGGATCATGGAGGCTGGAGAAGAGCAGCAGGTCCTTCAGTCCGCTCTCGCAGAGCACCGGCAGGTCACATCAGGCCGCCCTGAAAAAAAAACAGAGGGATAGTTCAGATGTCCTCTAGTTGACGTTATTTTGTGGTAAGAACGTAGGTAATAGATTGCAGACTAGTCCTTCAATCCGATCCTGAGTAGAGGAGTGGCACGTCTGGTACGTGATTCGGCTGCTAACGCGGGCTAATCAGGTGTGTCTCACTGAATCTCCCGGTAGTGGTAAACTCAAGTTCACCCTGGAGAGGTTGGCTTTTCACAGTACATGTAGCCTGTGCTGCACTTTCATCCAGCCTGGAAGGCTATGTTCTTTTCCGTTTGTTCTATATATGTGCTCCATCGTGTATCGTGTATGGACTGAGAACAGTAAACCCAGTAGACTGAGAAGTCAACTCTTCAAAAGTTGGCATGTTTACTTGGAATGTGGGGTGGGCCCAGCTTGGAGTTGTCTTGTAAATTTCAATATCAGCGTTTAACACGCGCATTGACGGGGGTCTGAGCCACCTTCGCTTTGACGGGGGGGCGGGCGGGTACCCGCTCCCCTTACGATCTCGAGATCCACGCTAGATAACGAAAAACGGTAAACGGCATTGGGTAGCCCATTCACTTCTCTATCGAAAGTACTTAGACCATTTTTTTGTCAGGTCACATTGAAAGGGAATGTGGCACCTTTAAAATGTGACTTTAACTGAGATAGCCAAGTTGTAAAGCATGCCGGGAAACCCGACACCCTATATATAATTTGTCTTGAAACTAAAAATTTCCGTAGAGAAAAGCTAAAAGATACCTCAAATGTACCCTACATGTACCCTTAGCAGCAGGCCACAGTTGTCAGCTGTTGGTGTGATGATATATGCTGACGTCACGGTGAGTATCAGCCAATCGAAGCCCTTGAAGCGTATTGAATATGGTAGTGGTTGCCAGATCATGACATCATTCACAAACAGATCTTTATTTTCCCCTAAAGGAGCATTTTAAAAATCAAAATATTGAGCTTATTGTACATTTTTAGAGAAATCATGGACGCCTCCTTGATTTTCTGGGTAAATGTCCCCTAATTACACTAAATTCCAGGATTCGACCAAGGTGCCATATTCCATTTAATGCCGTAAAGAGTCCTTTTTCGAGTAATTTCGCATGCAGGACTACGTCGAAGCATTTCGATAAATCCAACAGGGCCAACATAGCAATTTCGCCGTAGTCCATTGTTTTCAGTATCTTGTCAGTAACAACGCAGCGGTTTCGGTTGAGTGGGGCTTTCGGTAACCATTCTGTGTGTCGGAGATAATGTAATTGGACTCTACATAATCCTTGGGCTGCTTTTGGGCGATGCGCTCGGTAACTTCGCAAATTGCTGGTAACAGTGAGATCGGTCTGGTATCGGCGGGATTGGTTGACACTTGCCCTTTTGGTATCAGAGTAACAAGTGCATGCTTCCACGCTACTGTTATCTGACCCGTAATCAAACTAGCATTGACGATTTCCAAAAGTAAATAGCTGAATGATAGGAAGAATTTCTTAAACATTGCTACGCTCAGTCCAGTACCGGTTGAACCCGATGACTTTATGTTAAGTACAGTCGCACAGAGGGTCTGTATGCCAATTGGTGAAACCTTAAAACCGCTGGTGGTAATACGCGGGAGACTGACCGGGAGCGAAGCAAAGGTTGGCGGTACAGCTGCTGATGTGACTGGGCCAACTGATACGTAATAATCTTTAGTGCGTCTGGTGTCATATTTAACGGTTGTGACTTTGCTTTTCGGCAACCAACAATACACTGTAAAGGCTGTCATAACCGATTCGTGTCTCGAGGACCCCCAGATTCGGTCTCCGGGCCTCCCGAGTTGGTATCGAGGCCCGGAAAGCATTACGTGGCATGCTATGCCAGATGGAAAGGGATTCCTTCATGCTTTTAAATCGAGACATAATCCCTTTTATTTTGACATTAAAGTGTGTGCACATTTGATAAAGACTGCTTTGGGGGAAGCTAGATGTTCCGATAGTTGTTTCTCGACACGCTCTACAAAACTAATATCCGTGCTTCAAATCCCTTATAAAATTGGATCACTCCCTTAAATGACCCAAAAGATGATGCCCAGTCAGTTCAATGGGGGTCCAAAGGGGGTGAAGGGAAAATCCTCTCATTGAACCTCGTCGCTCTGAAATGGTCACAGCGGCCCAAAAACTTTGATGGTATCACCCTAAAATGTCACTTCCCACCCCCTCCCCCTGATGCGAGTATCAGCGCCCCTGCGATAGTCTTTGTCACCACTCCCCCTCCCCACCGATAAGAGTCTGAGTCTGCCTGTGGGTCGAGAGCCACTAAGACGACTAACCATGAACCGAAGAGGGCCGTGCGTAGTTTGTACAGACTCAATTTGCACCTAACTTTCCATAGCGTTTATGAACCACTCTGTACGCTCTAACTTGCCGTGCAGAATACTCAAACGGTATTTCCAAGCACTCTTGATACAGCAAACATACTAGGAGTCGCACGCAGATGTCCAGCATCCTGCTACAGCAGGAGGTAGCCAGTTTCTGTTTGTTTAAACATTTTCATTTGCTGTTTTCATGTCACGATGCCACATTGAACACCGGGCTCTCTCTTTCTCTCTCTGTCGCGGCTGTGCATTTTTCCTCAGTGTCCAACTGTGGAGCTCGTGATGAAGTTGACAAGGATACCCGCGCTTTTGTGCGTTCTAGCTGCCTGTAGCCAGCTGGCTTCTGCCTTGTTAATTTTCAGCACTCTGCCGTACCTGACTTTCGGAAGTACTCTCTTCCCTTCTTCGTATTCGTACAAGGTGGGTCTATTATTATTATTAGTGCTATATGAGCAACAGGGTCATACCCCAATAAGAGCTCAAGTCAGGAATCATAAAACATGGATCTGAAGTTTTCTTTAGTCAAATGATGGAAAAGTTTAACCCGATTTTGTATTGGATGGCTTTGTATTGACGTGTGTATATCTACATAATATTTTTAGAATGCAATTTTGATTTAGAGGCATAGCCACGTGCTTATTCTTCTTTAGGCCGCTAATCACTAACCCACTAATTCCTCTAATCACCCCAGCGTTACTTTTCCAAGGTCACTTGTACGTTAATGCTAGAAACACGCCAATGAATACATTCGGAAGCTGTCTGCTAGCCCTATTTGTCAAATGAAAAACAGGAATGAATTTGTATTAGCTATCCACCAGCGTTCGCGTTTTTCCGATATCCTGCATAGGTGCCGAGTTCTAGGGTGGGGGGTTGGAACACCCCCTCTCCCACCATAGCGAAAGTGGCCAGAGGTACACCGGGGTGGTTGTTAAATATAAGGTGGAAAATAGAGAGGGCTCTTTTTTAGTAAACACTCAACAGGTTAACTTGAAAATCCTCAAATTTTGTATTCCCTCCTAAATAAATTTGAAGTTTGACCATAAATTTGAGTTTTTTTTAAGATCTGACCTCTCAAAGGTTATCTTAAGTCCCAGGAGAATACAGTGATTATCTTACCAATAACTTTGCACTGAATCGAGATAAAGCTTCCATTTTGTTTGCATCAGAAGCCGGTGACGAACGAAGTAAGAAACGGCTTCTATTCTGACAGTTTTTCCGGTCTCGTCGTCGTTGTCTGTTGTTGTTGTTGTTGTTGTCAGAAGCCGGTGACGAACGAAGTAAGAAACGGCTTCTATTCTGACAGTTTTTCCGGTCTCGTCGTCGTCGTTGTCTGTTGTTGTTGTTGTTGTCTGTTCTGAGCGCTGGTATCAGAGACCTAAAACTTTTGTGGATAGAAGGCACTTCCAAATGAATAAGCACCACGGTTGTCAATTTTCAAAATTTTCAAAATTTTGCCCAGAATTTTGCATTATGTGATTTTTAACTTTTATTTTTCTATTTTTTGCTAATTCATCTAGACTCTTCAAACTTGCACCCTTTTACATCAGGGAAATTTGTAGTTCACACAAAAAGTTGGAAAGAAAAAGCTTTAAATTTAGGGCTCTAAATTAGCTTTTAAACTTTGCACCCTAAATTTGGCATAAAACTCATGGTCTAAACTACAGGCTCGAAATATCTTAAGCTACAGCAGTTCAGGTTCTGAGTCAAATATCAACTTAAAGGCCGGTTTGTGCAGTACTGCACAAACATAAAAACAAAACAAAAACGGAAATTTAAGGGTCCTTTTTGGCCCATTCCGTAAAGGTCTGCATTTCCCAAAATATCATTCAAACCCTTATATCTTCCGATCTAATTGATAAAAATTAGTTCCCATTTCAGATAATAAAAGAAAATAGCCTCCTTTATTATATATTTAGAGATAAAAACTTTCAGACTGAAACTTTTTATTTTATAGGCAAAAATAAAATATAAGTTTTTAAAATTTTTATTCTCAGCCCCCTGGTTTCCAGACCATGATAGCTACGGTATTGAACTTAACACGGCTGGATAGAAAACTTCGTTGCCGTCATTTTTCTCACTCATACCCCCCACTTATCTCTTACGGCTTCCGCGCTATAAGCCGTAAAATGCATTTCAGAGTGGTAATTTTATCAGTTCATTTTTGCTTCACACCGGGGTTTAGGGTGGTTAGAGTCATTGGAGGGAAATGAAATTTTGCATGCAGCTAGGTAAGAGACATATGTCGACATTACATCTGCATATATATCAATGAAACACCAAGTTACCTTTACTAACATGCCGTTTCTCCACGCATCGTTGTAGCAAATCACCACGCGTCACCCCTGCGTCCACGTCGCGGCAACGCCGGCGATCGGCGCGGCCGTTTCTGTTTATTTATGGTCTGGTAAAAAAGTACCCAACACTACCCATAATGCATCACAAGTACTTAGAGTACCGTAAAAGTCCGAGTTTACAATAAGAGTATTATGTTTCTGTTTTTGGACCATGGGTGGATCCAGGGAATAAGTAGGCTAGGTGCCCCCCCCCACCCTTCTCCCCCATCCCCTCCCCCAACCCCCAATCGACCATCGGCGCCCTCTGAAATTGTAAAGACACGCCTCTCAAGGTCGATGACGCTCCCTGAAATGTCGCTTCCCATACGTGGATCCAGGATTGCCTATCGGGGGCGAGGTGGAAGGGGAAACTTCCTGGTGGGCGCTATCTACACCAGGGACGCCACTTTTGGCCGGAAAAACCTATCAAGTAGGCGCTAAAACCTATCAGTAGACCCCGACACCTGCATCTCGGGGAAAACGACATTTCAGGGCGTGCCATCGAACTTTCCAGGGGTTTCCGGGACAATTTCAGGGGGCGCTAATATTCTATGGGGGGCACCTGTCCCCTTTCCCCTTGGATCCGCCTATGTCGTTTCGGGGGGCGGGGGGGCACGGAGGTGGGGCGTTACTGGTGTGGGGGTAAGGAGATCGAGCATAATCAGATCCAGGACATCAGCATGGGGGTAAGGGCTAAAGAGTTCGAGCATAGGCGGACCCAGGACATCAGTACAAGGGTGGGGCTAGGGAGTTAGAGCATAGGTGGATCCAGGACATCAGTACGAGGGTGGCGCTAGGGAGTTAGAGCATAGGCGGATCCAGGACATTAGTACGGGGATGGGGCTAAGAAGCTCGAGCATTAGCGGATTCAGGACATCAGTACGAGGTGGGACTCGGCAGTTCCAGCATAGGCGGATCCAGGACATCAGTAGGAGGGTAGGGGCTAAGGAGTTTGAGCATAGGCGGATCCAGGGCAGTACGGAGGTGGGGCTACGGAGTTCGAGCATAGGCGGAACCAGGACATCGGTACGAGGGTCGGGCTAGGGAGTTAGAGCATAGGCGGATCCAGGACATTAGTACGGGGATGGGGCTAAGCAGCTGAGCATTAGCGGAATCAGGACATCAGTACGGGGTGAGACTTGGGAGTTCCAGCATAGGCGGATCCAGGACATCAGTAGGGGGGTAGGGGCTACGGAGTTCGAGCATAGGCGGATCCAGGATATTAGTACGGGGATGGGGCTAAGGAGCTCGAGCAGAGGCGGATCTAGGACATCAGTACGGCGGTGGGGCTAAGAAGCTCGATCATAAGCGGATTCAGCTGATCAGTACGGGGGTGGGGCTCGGGAGCTCGAGCATAGTCGGATCCAGGACATCAGTAGGGGGTGGGGGCTAAGTAGTTCGAGCATAGGCGGATCCAGGGCAGTACAGAGGTGGGGCTACGAAGTTCGAGCACAGGCGGATCCAGGACATCAGTAAGGGGGTGGGGTAAGGAGCTCGAGCATAGGCGGATCCAGGACATCAGTGGGGGGGCGGGTAGGGGCTACGGAGTTCGAGCATAGGCGGATCCAAGACATCAGGAAGAAGGTGGGGTAAGGAGCTCGCGCATAGGCGGATCCAGGTCATCAGTAGGGGGGTAGGGGCTAAGGAGTTCGCGCATATGCGGATCCAGGACATCAGTGCAGGGGTGTGGCTCCGGAGCCTGAGTAAAGGCGGATCCAGGACATCAGTACGGGGGTGGGGCTAAGGAGATAGAGCATAGGTGGATCCAGGACATCTGTACGGGGGTGGGGCTAAAGAGCTCCAGCAAAGGCGGATCCAGGCCTCAGTACGGGGGTGGGGCTAAGGAGCTCGAGCATAGGCGGATCCAGGACATCAGTACGGTGGTGGGGCTCTGGCGTTCCAGAATAGGCGGATCCAGGACATTAGTAGGGTGGTAGGGAATAAAGAGTTTGAGTATAGGCGAATCCAGGCCAGTACGGAGGTGGGGCTACGGAGTTCGAGCATAGGCAGATCCAGGACATCAGTTCGGGGGTGGGGCTAAGGAGCTCGAGCATAGGCGGATCCAGGACATCAAGGGGCTAAAGAGTTAAAACAGGTAGGGGCTAAAGAGTCAAAACATAGGCGGATCAAAGACATCAGTACGGGGGTGGGGCTAAGGAGCTCGAGCATAAGCGGATCCAGGACATCAAGGGGCTAAAGAGTTAAAACAGGTAGGGGCTAAAGAGTCAAAACATAAGCGGATCCAGGACATCAGTACGGGGGTGGGGCTAAGGAGCTCGGGCATAAGCGGGTTCAGGACATCAGTACGTGGGTGGGGCTCGGGAGCTCAAGCATAGGCGGATCCAGGACATCAGTAGGGGTAGGGGCTAAGGAGTTCAAGCATAGGCGGATCCAGGGCAGTATAGAGGTGGGGCTACGGAGTTCGAGCATAGGCAGATCCAGGACATATGTAAGGGGGTGGGGTAAGGAGCTCGAGCATAGGTGGATCCAGGACATCAGTTCGGTGGTGGGGCTGAGGTCTCGAGCTGGGCATAACTCGGTAACAAATAGGCTGAATTGGGTGAAAATCTGCAGGTATAGGTGAAATACCGTCGGAAAACCCATCATATTTTATATTGTATCTCCTTTCTTCTCGTCATGCCCAGTCTTTGCTTAACAAAACAAACATTATGCTTGTGTTTATTTCTTTGATGATATGAACATAGGTAAGCGTGGTGCAGTATGCAGACACATGCTAATTTAGAAAAACATGGGCCTAGACAGGTGATTGAATGGAGCCATAATGAGAACACAAAACCCAAAACTCCAACATTGCGTTGTTATAAGTATCAAACTGCTGAAAAACTCGCCTGTCAATCGAACTGTTTGGCTAACGTACATTGTCACCGGCTTCTCCTGCGCCAGAGCGGCACCTGCCGAGGCCGCAGGCCGAGGTTGTTGTTGTTGTTGTTGTCTGTTCTGAGCGCTGGTATCAGAGACCTAAAACTTTTGTGGATAGAAGGCACTTCCAAATGAATAAGCACCACGGTTGTCAATTTTCAAAATTTTCAAAATTTTGCCCAGAATTTTGCATTATGTGATTTTTAACTTTTATTTTTGTATTTTTTGCTAATTCATCTAGACTCTTCAAACTTGCACCCTTTTACATCAGGGAAATTTGTAGTTCACACAAAAAGTTGGAAAGAAAAAGCTTTAAATTTAGGCCTCTAAATTAGCTTTTAAACTTTGCACCCTAAATTTGGCATAAAACTCATGGTCTAAACTACAGGCTCGAAATATCTGAAGCTACAGCAGTTCAGGTTCTGAGTCAAATATCAACTTAAGGGCCGGTTTGTGCAGTACTGCACAAACACAGAAACAAAACAAAAACGGAAATTTAAGGGTCCTTTTTGGCCCATTCCGTGAAGGTCTGCATTTCCCAAAATATCATTCAAACCCTTATATCTTCCGATCTAATTGATAAAAATTAGTTCCCATTTCAGATAATAAGAGAGAATAGCCTCCTTTATTATATATTTAGAGATAAAAACTTTCAGACTGAAACTTTTTATATTATCGGCAAAAATAAAATATAAGTTTTTAAAATTTTTATTCTCAGCCCCCTGGTTTCCAGACCATGATAGCTACGGTATTGAACTTAACACGGCTGGATAGAAAACTTCGTTGCCGTCATTTTTCTCACTGATACCCCCACTTATCTCTTACGGCTTCCGCGCTATTAGCCGTAAAATGCATTTCAAAGTGGTAATTTTATCAGTTCATTTTTGCTTCACACCGGGGTTTAGGGTGGTTAGAGTCATTGGAGGGAAATGAAATTTTGCATGCAGCTAGGTAAGAGACATATGCCGACATTCCATCTGCATATATATCAATGAAACACCAAGTTACCTTTACTAACATGCCGTTTCTCCACGCATCGTTGTAGCAAATCACCACGCGTCACCCCTGCGTCCACGTCGCGGCAACGCCGGCGATCGGCGCGGCCGTTTCTGTTTATTTATGGTCTGGTAAAAAAGTACCCAACACTACCCATAATGCATCACAAGTAATTAGAGTACCGTAAAAGTCTGAGTTTACAATAAGAGTATTATGTTTCTGTTTTTGGACCATGGGTGGATCCAGGGAATAAGTAGGCTAGGTGCCCCCCCCACCCTTCTCCCCCTTCCCCTCCCCAACCCCCAATCGACCATCGGCGGCCTCTGAAATTGTAAAGACACGCCTCTCAAGGTCGATGACGCTCCCTGAAATGTCGCTTCCCATACGCGGATCCAGGATTGCCTATCGGGGGCGAGGTGGAAGGGGAAACTTCCTGGTGGGCGCTATCTACACCAGGGACGCCACTTTTGGCCGGAAAAACCTATCAAGTAGGCGCTAAAACCTATCAGTAGACCCCGATACCTACATCTCGGGGAAAACGACATTTCAGGGGGTGCCATCGAACTTTCCAGGGGTTTCCGGGACAATTTCAGGGGGCGCTAAGATTCTATGGGGGCACCTGTCCCCTTTCCCCTTGGATCCGCCTATGTCGTTTCGGGGGGCGGGGGGCACGGAGGTGGGGCGTTACTGGTGTGGGCGTAAGGAGATCGAGCATAAGCGGATCCAGGACATCAGCATGGGGGTAAGGGCTAAAGAGTTCGAGCATAGGCGGACCCAGGACATCAGTACGAGGGTGGGGCTAGGGAGTTAGAGCATAGGCGGATCCAGGCCATCGGTACGAGGGTCGGGCTAGGGAGTTAGAGCATAGGCGTATCCAGGACATTAGTACGGGGATGGGGCTAAGCAGCTGAGCATTAGCGGAATCAGGATATCAGTACGGGGTGAGACTCGGGAGTTCCAGAATAGGCGGATCCAGGACATCAGTAGGGGGGTAGGGGCTACGGAGTTCGAGCATAGGCGGATCCAGGATATTAGTACGGGGATGGGGCTAAGGAGCTCGAGCAGAGGCGGATCTAGGACATCAGTACGGCGGTGGGGCTAAGAAGCTCGAGCATAAGCGGATTCAGCTGATGGGTGGGGCTCGGGAGCTCGAGCATAAGCGAATTCAGCTGATGGGGTGGGGCTCGGGAGCTCGAGCATAGTCGGATCCAGGACATCAGTAGGGGGTGGGGGCTAAGTAGTTCGAGCATAGGCGGATCCAGGGCAGTACAGAGGTGGGGCTACGAAGTTCGAGCACAGGCGGATCCAGGACATCAGTAAGGGGGTGGGGTAAGGAGCTCGAGCATAGGCGGATCCAGGACATCAGTGGGGGGGGGTAGGGGCCACGGAGTTCGAGCATAGGCGGATCCAGGACATCAGTAAGAAGGTGGGGTAAGGAGCTTGAGCATAGGCGGATCCAGGACATCAGTAGGGGGTAGGGGCTAAGGAGTTCGAGCATAGGCGGATCCAGGACATCAGTACGGAGGTGGGGCTAAGAAGTTCGAGCATAGGCGGATCCAGGACATCAGTACGGGGGTGGGGCTAAGGAGCTCCAGCAAAGGCGGATCCAGGCCTCAGTACGGGGGTGGAGCTAAGGAGCTCGAGCATAGGCGGATCCAGGACATAGGTACAGTGGTGGGGCTCAGGCGTTCCAGCATAGGCGGATCCAGGACATTAGTAGGGTGGTAGGGGCTAAAGAGTTCGAGTATAGGCGAATCCAGGGCAGTACGGAGGTGGGGCTACGGAGTTCGAGCATAGGCAGATCCAGGACATCAGTTCGGGGGTGGGGCTAAGGAGCTCGAGCATAGGCGGATCCAGGACATCAGTGCAGGGGTGTGGCTCCGGAGCTCGAGTAAAGGCGGATCCAGGACATCAGTACGGGGGTGGGGCTAAGGAGATCGAGCATAGGTGGATCCAGGACATCTGTACGGGGGTGGGGCTAAAGAGCTGGAGCATAGGCGGATCCAGGACATCAGTATGGGTGTAGGGCTAAGGAGCTCGAGCAGAGGCGGATGCAGGGCATCAGTACGGGGGTGGGGCTAAGGGGTTCGAGTATAGGCGGATAAAGGACATCAGTACAGAGGTGGGGCTAAGGAGCTCAGGCATAAGCAGATCCAGGACATCAGCACAGGGGTAGGGGCTAAAGAGTTCGAGCATAGGCGGATCCAGGACATCAGTACGGGGGTGGGGCTAAGGAGCTCGAGCATAAGCGGAGCCAGGATATCAGTACGGGGTTAGAGACTAAGGAGTTTGAGCATAGGCGGATCCAGCATATCGGTACGGGGATGGGGCTAAGGAGATCCAGCATAGGCGGATCCAGGACATCTGTACGGAGGTGGGGCTAAGGAGCTCGAGCATAGGCAGATCCAGGACATCAGTATGGGTGTCGGGCTAAGCAGCTCGAGCAGAGGCGGATCCAGGACATCAGTACGGGGCTGGGGCTAAGGGGCTCGAGTATAGGCGGATCAAAGACATCAGTACGGGGGTGGGGCTAAGGAGCTCGAGCATAAGCGGATCCAGGACATCAAGGGGCAAAAGAGTTAAAACAGGTAGGGGCTAAAGAGTTAAAACATAAGCGGATCCAGGACATCAGTACGGGGGTGGGGCTATGGAGCTCGAGCATAAGCGGATTCAGGACATCAGTAAGTGGGTGGGGCTCGGGAGCTCGAGCATAGGCGGATCCAGGACAGCAGTAGGGGTAGGGGCTAAGGAGTTCAAGCATAGGCGGATCCAGGGCAGTATAGAGGTGGGGCTACGGAGTTCGAGCATAGGCAGATCCAGGACATATGTAAGGGGGTGCGGTAAGGAGCTCGAGCATAGGCGGATCCAGGACATCAGTTCGGTGGTGGGGCTGAGGTCTCGAGCTGGGGCATAACTCGGTAACAAATAGGCTGAATTGGGTGAAAATCTGCAGGTATAGGTGAAATACCGTCGGAAAACCCATCATATTTTATATTGTATCCCCTTTCTTCTCGTCATGCCCAGTCTTTGCTTAACAAAACAAACATTATGCGTGTGTTTATTTATTTGATGACATGAACAGAGGGCAAGCGTGGTGCAGTATGCAGAGACATGCTAATTTAGGAAAACATGGGCCTAGACAGGGGATTGAATTGAGCCATAATGAGAACACAAAACCTTAAACTCCAACATTGCGTTGTTATAAGTATCAAACTGCTGAAAAAACTCGCCTGTCAATCGAACTGTTTGGCTAACGTACATTGTCACCGGCTTCTCCTGCGCCAGAGCGGCACCTGCCGAGGCCGCAGGCCGAGGTTGTGCTTATTTTGTCACGGGAAGTCGATTGATATGCAACATAACCATACCAGGTCACCCTGTGACCCTGACCTAGCTCGATGTCAAGTCATTTTCACCATTTGACCTAGCAAGGTCATATTATACATCGTTGGATTCGTCACGATGAAAGAAATTCAATGATATCTAAATATTTGCTCTAGCTTTGCTGAACAAAAATCCAGAGGGGAAATGTACACTGCCCCGTCGTAAGCCAATGGAACCTTCCTTGACCTCTGCTGAACTCAATATTGACCTGCCCTAAAAATAATCTGATGGTTTCTGCCTGTCTAGTCAAGAGCTTTTGAACGCCGTTCGTTATTTTTCATTGGCTCTTCTGTGAAATTAGATACGGAGGGGGGCGAAATACGCCCCCCCCGTGGGGCGCATCATGGCAGGGACCCCAGCGGGGAGCGCGTTAATCGAGTGCCTACTAAAATATGATTTACTTCGAAAACTAAGCTGATAGCAAATCGATACTGATACACATATAGATAGCAATAGCGAATATTAGTATCAATAGTGAACAGTCTTTAAATGCATACTATGGAGTCGATTTTCGTAGGATCTCGTTCAGACTTCCTCCACAAGAAGATATTGGGATACGAAAAATACGAAAGCACCGACCCCCAATATCTTCTTGTGGAGGAAGTCCGAACGAGATCCTACGAATAGTGAACAGGGTACCAACATTGGAAGTATGTGCGGTCCATTCTCTTGATATTATTTAGTACATCATTTGAAGTGTTTATTCATTAATTGGCCCCACATTTCTCGATCGCAGCTTCTTTATTAGAGACTCTGAAATTAAAGTAAAAATATATATTTGAAATATAATTAAAGAAGCCTGAGAAGCACAGGTAATTATCATATCCGATCACGCCACACTTCGAAAAGAGTGATGTGATTCCAATTATGATTTAATCGGACGTGATAGTTAATTTCCTGTGACTCATGTTTTTTTTAATTGCATCTTACATATGTGGTTTTGAATTAAATTTCGGAGCCTCTCATGACGCTTCAGTAGCCAATTTGCAAACTATTAACCGGCACCCCGGTGGGCCTCTGGGCCACCTTCGCCATGGTGGGGGGTTGAACACCCCCTTGAACTCGGCCCCGATGCGGAATACCAAAAAACGTGAATGCTGGTGGATAGCTCATACAATTTCACGAGGAAACTACAGTAGACACTTTTTGGCTAAGTTCAATATCGAGGTCATGACAGGTTAAAGAAAGAGGGATTTTGAGTAAAGTTTGTGGGCTCTAGCCTCTGACTGAGTTGAGTTAGAATCATTTGTTAGACACCATTCGCTTCCTCTCGTCACGGCAAATCGAATGATGTATAATATAATCATGCTATGTCAAAGCAAGGTCACTTTTTAAGTAAG
Source organism: Lepas anatifera (assembly GCA_034440635.1). NCBI lineage: Eukaryota > Metazoa > Arthropoda > Thecostraca > Lepadidae > Lepas > Lepas anatifera. The sequence goes on along the minus strand of JAOTON010000678.1, from coordinate 240,723 downwards.
CATAGTCAACATGCATATCAATCGACTCGCAATAACAATCTGAACGCAATGATATGAAAATAAAAGCTGTATCATTATTTCATGCAAAGTTATTGACCTAAGTCTGAAAATTGCTTAAAAGCCCAGATGATCTCTCAGAGGTCACAAGTAAGAAATTGCAAGATGAGTCTGGAAAGGGGCCCAGGATATTACGAGTTGGAGAATATGAAGGTATTCTCAGCTGTATCTACATAAATACAGCCCAATTTCTGTTTTTCCCATGTATTTCCAATGTAAAGGTTATGTTCTGTACTTGACCTTAGGTCATCGATATTAAAAATACCAGAATATATCTTGTAGCACTCGGTGGGAAAATTATGTGGTATAAGTTGCAATCCGATGGATTCAGCCATTTTATACATAAACCACCTTAAATATTTTTAGGTGAGGTCACTTGACCTGCATTGGTGACCTGACCTGCGATGACCCAACCTTAAAATTTTGGGGAAAGTTGCGGAATTAATTAAGGATAAGGTGTGCCAAGTACGGCGGTGCTTCACGCCACCGTTTTTTCGTTCAGCCGGACAAACCTGAGAGGGTGTACAGACACCACCCACCGTGGCGATGGTTAACTAGAATTCAATTTACAAACTATTGTGGATTGGAGTTTTAGGGCCCTGCAGCTGCAGAGGCTATATGTGCAAACTATCATGAGGAAGCGGCTTAGGCAATAAATAATTTTACCGTAATTCAACCTCCATTTACGCAGTGCTCAGTATTTTCGAGCATAAACTCAATAATCTAGCTGAAATGGCTCAATCTTGAGTCCAGGACTCGAGGAGACAGGCCAGCTCAGAAGGCTTCGTGTCCAAGATGGCTTCACTGCCCTATAATCCAGTAACAATGATGGACCCAGCACGCCATCTCCAGCATCGTGCTAATCCATATGGATAAAGGGAATGGGGCACCTTGGTCGAATCCTGGAATTTAGTGTAATTAGGCGTACTTTTAGCCACAAATAATGAAACCACTCATGATTTCTCTGAAAAATGTACAATAAGCTCAATATTTTGATTTTTAAGATACTCTTCTAGGAAAAGAAATAAATATCAGCCTGAGGATGATGCCATGATCTGCCAACCACTACCATACTTGAAACGCTTCAAGGGCTTCGATTGGCTGATGCTCATCGTGACGTCAGCATATGTCGTCACACCAACAGCCATGACAACTGTGGCCTGCTGCTAAGGGTACAAGAGGGCTACATTGCAGGTAGGTTCTACCTTTTTTCTACGGAAATCTGGAGTTCCAAGACAAATGATATATGGAGTACCGGGTTTTCCGACTTAATTACAACTTGGCTATCTCAGTTAAAATCACATTATAAAGGTGCCACATTCCCTTTAAGGAGACGGGGTCACTAAGCATATCACTGGGCCACAAGCTCTCAATCTCTGTATATACAAACTTAACGATGTTGTCACATTCCATGAACAATGCACAGAACCGGTCACTCTGCGTGCCCAGGAATAGGCGGATCCAGGAGGGGGAAGTAGGGGGGCAGTTTCCCCCTCCGACCGGCTCTCGACACCCTTTAAAAGATCGATGCAGCCCACCTGATAGGTTTTTGTCCCTGAAAGTTGTGCCCCTGGTCTTGATGCCCCCCCCTCCGCCTGTTTGAAGATCCTGGATCTGCCTATGTCCACAAGGTAAATATTTAAGCATAGTAGATGCCAATGGCATGCCTGTGTTGTGCTTATGGCGCCAGATGAAACACCAAAAAACCGTGTGGATTATGAGGCAATAAGCCACTGGATGAAACCGAACACCGCTCGTCTGATGCAGGTACAAATCAGGACGAATATTTCGATTTAGCCTGCATTTATTCCAGAAACCGAAGTTCGACTCTCCGAACTGAATCCAAATCATACAGCTCAGAATTTCCTGTACTTTTCGAAAATGAGCATGTCTATTTCTTGCCATATTCTCTTGTCATACTCGCCATGTTATTCTTTGTTTTCAATTTCTAAACCTGATTTTGAAGTTGTGAGTGGGTAAACATGCAGTACAAAAAGTATTCCTTATTTCCGCAAACCAACTGCATTACGGGGTTCTACTAAAGTGTCTCCAATAGAAATGAATAAATAAATGAAATGGCGGCAGCGGGTAGTGTAAATGTGGAAAATCTACAGGAAATCTACAGGATGAAGATCTACAGGGTGACCAAAAAACAGACATCACCAAAAGTCAAATAACGTCCAAAACTTTATTTCGATCATCACCAAACTTCATCCAAATTATGAAAAAGCTATATGCTCGACATCCACAAATTTTCAAGTCACTGGCTTAAAAACGTGGCTTTTTACTGACGCTTCAAGATGTGCTCCAAATGAGCCCCCGCCGCTGCAGGCACACTTGGATCCGGCGGGCGAAGTTCTCGATGACCCACCCGCATTCCTCCTTTGGGATCGCTCTTATGGCTGCTGTGATGGCTGCCTTCAGGTCTGGGATGGTCTGTGGGTTGCCTTCATACACCCTGTCCTTCAGGTAACCCCACAGATAAAAATCTGGGGTTTCAAGTCCGGTGAATGCGGTGACCACTCGGGGTCACACCTGCGGCTGATCAGTCGGTGAGGGAAACGCTGCCGTAGCCATGCCAGTGATTTGTTTGAGGTGTGGGGGTAGTGCAATCCTGTTGGAACCACTGGAGGGCCCTGACGACACCTCTACGTCGACCAAGTGTTGTCCAGAACTCGCCAAGCACCTGGACATACCGCTCGGTGTTGATTGTCACAGACTTGCCGGATCCAAGTGTGCCTGCAGCGGCGGGGGCTCATTTGGAGCACATCTTGAAGCGCTAGTAAAAATCAGAGTTTTTAAGCCAGATACTTGAAAGTTTGTGGATATTGAGCACATAGCCTGGTAATAATGTGGATGAAGTTTGGTCATGATAGAAATAAAACTTCGGACGTTATTTGACTTTTGGTGATGACTGTTTTTTTTTTTTGGTCACCCTATAGATTTTCTGTGGTGATAAACTGACATCAGATACAAAGGATAGGCTTGTTTAGCCCCGATATGACGTCAAAGAATAAAACAGAAAGTTTAACGAGAAGACTGCTGCCGCACGGAACAATGCTCAACAGAGTATAATTGCACAAAAAGCACCTTGAACCAATGGCGGATACCAGGGGACTAGGGGACTCAAGCCCCCATTTTTAAGATGCCTAAAGTAAATGCATAGGCGGAGGTTGGTCCGAGGCAATGGTAGGGGAGGCTCGAGCCCCCTACTACCCTACATTAAGTCCTGGATCCGCCACTGTCGTGAGCCCAGAACCCGTGCAACGCGAAACAAACTTGAGGAACGCTGTGGAAGGATACTTGTGATAGAAGCCGTCATTGATCAAGGCGACAGCGCCTCAGCAGGCGAAAAGAGCAAGGCTTATTCATTTGTATATTAATTATATTTCTATATTAATTCTAGATCACCAACAGAAGCACAGTTTACAACAGTGTTTTTAGAACACCAAATCCATTGTTGCCTTCAAACCCTACTTATATTGTTGCTTGACACGCTCTTGGGCCCCAAGGCAGTCAAAGCAAGCGTGCATGCTGCACAGTGATGAGAGGGGAAAGAGTGGGGACAACACTTTGACGTTCTAAAAAGCTGATTCCAGAAGAAAATATCAGACATTTTGGTGCTGCAGCCCAGTGTTCCAGCCTGTCCCCAAAAAAGTCCAGCCTGGCACTCTGCGTACTAGTCAGCCAGCTGGGCTGGTAAATACTTCCGCTGGTAAAAACGCACCTAGCTAGGGACATTTCTTCTAAAGGCTAGAGAGAAAATTAGGAATGAAAAAGAGCACCAGAAAAGCATAGACAACCGCAAAAGAGCAATACATGACAGATAAAAAGAGGTGAAGTACGTTTAGTATTGCAATAAAATGAGCTAGAGAGGTTAAAAACCAGAATATGAGGTGAAAATTCACTCAGGATGAAATGATGTGAAAATTCACAGAGGTGAACACAGTAGAAGTGCTTACCAGGGAGACTTCTGCAGCATATTCGCGCGTAGGCGGGTCCAGGATTGCCGATCGGGAGATATGGTCGGAGCGCGGTCCAGAAAGGGTGGTGCCACTTTAGAACGGCAAAACCTATCAGATGGGCGCAAAATCCTATGGTGAGAGCCCCGATACTCGCATCCTTGAAGGAGGGGGAAGCAATATATTATTGGGCGCCATCAAACTTTCAGGGGACGCCGTGACCATTTGAGGGGGCGCTAAGTATCAATTCCCTCCTTCTTGTCTCCCTGGATCCGCCTATGCATCTGCGATGTAAACACAAATGTCAGTGCGAGAACAAAGACAGGTTCTCCAGTATCCGGCTGGCGGTCAGTCATCCGACACTAAGGAGCTCGTGCATGCGAGTGCGTGTGTTCAGCGTGAGTTCTGTACAACTGCACAGAAACTGCGATCGGGAAGACTGATTTGCAGTGCTCGAAAATACATATATTTGAATTTTAATGAAATGAGCCCGAGGCCATCCCAACCACGCGCCAAACCACACAAAGATGAACCTCACAGCTCAATATTGACCACTGGCTTGGTAAGGTGGGGGGGGGAGCAGTGCCCAAAATGGTGCAAAAATTGTCTTCTTATATCGGCTAAAACTGAACGGGGTGTGGGTTGAAACAAATCTACTGCCTTGTGCAATCTCCTCTCTGGATCCGCCCCTGTAAGAAGCGATGTTGCAAACAGGCTAAGGCCGGTCTTGCAACATCTGCAACATCCCCGCGTGAGGGCCCGGTCTGAAGCTCAGCTTTAAACAGCGCCACTGCCCCACCGCCGAATTTCGGACTGGATCGTGGTAAATGAAGTTCAGATCGAGCGTAATCCACACCTGAAACCCTCCCGTGCACATTCCTGTGTGTCACCTCTGTGTGATCCTGTGTGTCACCATTGGCGGATGCAGGAGGGCTATTCCGGCCATGCCCCCCCCAAAGCGCTGGAGGGGGCCAAACTATCTTTTGCCCCCAAAGGCCGGATAAATTTTGGAAAAAGTGTTTACACTAGGTCTGTAGAGCAAAAAAATCGCCCCCACCCCCCTAGGAGAACGAACAGGTACTTGGAGATGTAGCTTATACTAGATCTATCAAGTACCCGAATTGCACGTCCCCCCCCCAGGAGGAGAAGCAGACATGGGTTTAGCCCCTCCCCCAAAACTCGGGTCTGCGTCCGCCCCTGTGTGTCACAATGGTTACTGACTGAAAACCAATCCTTGTCCGAAAAATGCGACTAATTCGAACAAATGACAAGATGTCTGTTGGCCTGCCTCCTCGCATTATGGATGCGAAATGGATCTAATACACTGGGACTCTTTATTCAGGCACACAATTCGATTCGAACAGGCAGGCCAGTAAAAGTAAACACCTCGCCAACTTATAATCATACTCTTCGCCTCAGCACTTCAAAATCTATTAACGTGAATACAAATTTGTAAGATTAATATCAAATAATCTACACAAATAGGAATATAAATGCATAACCAAATTAAAAAATATCCAGTTCAAATTATATTACCGAATTATACTTTTTCAAAATGGTTGTGCATATCATGAGGCGATAAACGTGGTAAGTGGTCTAAACTCTATCATGGTGAATCCCTCTCCAAAATTCGACCATCAACAGTATCCAGTAAATACGAACCAGTTTTCCTAAGAACTAACACATCAGCGATGTTTGGTTAGTGAATATTTAGAAACTAAAACGTGTCCAGAAATCATATCTTATCAGAAAAAGGAAAAATCAGGAGTGACTAGCCAAGCAGTGTTAGTCACTAGGACTGATAATTTAGCATGTTAATGGAATGTTATTGTATGGATTTAACCCTCGCACGAAGAAATCAATAAAAATATCATACAATTTCCACACAAAAAAAATATTTTTGACCACGTTCAATATGCACCTAAGCACGGGTGTTGCCTCCCAAAGTGGCAGAGATACATAATAAATTGGTAAGATTCCTCTCAACCTGAGGGTGTGGAGTGAAATAATTAGGTCGGATTCTGATTGCCGTACAAGTATAACGACTTCAGCAGTGGCATATCCAGGACTGCATTTGGGGGAAGGAGGGAGCGCTCGAGCCTCTCCCACCATTACTTCGAATAGCCTCCGGCTATGCAGTTGCTAAAGGTACTCAGCCATTTCAGGGAGGAGACTTAAGCCCCCCTGACCTCCCTGTATCCGCCATCGGAATTTTGTGAGCATTTGACCTGCCAATTTGGCGGAATCCGAAGACACCGTCCATTATGTGGCCGAGTATATTCTCATTTTAACTATCTGTTTGAGATCAGATACCCAACCACCAATACGAAGCCGCCTTTACTGTGACGTCATGATGGCGATTAAACTTTATTTGTCCAAAATGTCCCACATTTGCAGTCGTGAGACTGGTCGTGAAGAAGAACTGACAAGTCAGTCACTTCAGCCAGAAACTTAAGCGCTAAAACTAATCGGAACACAAAAAGCATGCATTGCTGAACGAATTGGAGCTAAAATCAGTAGGAGTTATACACCAGCTGAGACTCAAATGTCTGAGAGATGTTTAAATGCAGGCTAATTTGGATAACTCGTGACCAACTGTGGAATGGCCCCCGCAGCGCTGCAAAAAAAAATTAACAGGCACAGTGGATGGGGTTCTCAAGTTCCTTCTCACCTATTTTTCCAAGGTGGCAAATTTGTTCCAAAACCGTTCGCTGCTATCCTATGCTTGAGTCAGTTTATGAGTACATTGAATGTGGGGAAAATTTGGAAAATCTGTCAGTGATTTTTTACTGATAGGCTTTCGAATTCTTACCTATATTTTGAGACTGTCACAATTGCGCGGTCACACTTCACCTGCACTGAAGAACGATTGGTGATGTGATAACAAAAAAATCGGGTCGTATGTATAGTTCACCCCACATTAAGGTCAATGTCAAAGGTCACAGGCCGCAGGTCAAGAGTATTGGCCGCAGTGTTCCAGTCAAATCACATTTTTTCAGTATGATGTATGTTATGCTAAGGTCACAGGTCAAGGTCAAAAGTCTTTTTCAAAGTCAACTCTCACTTCCCGCTCAAAGGCTGCTATAGTGCCAAGTACATATATATTGCACATTTTTGGGCACCTGTCATATTTTACATCATAGATCAGTGAACTTAAGTAACCTCGACCTCAAAGTTTCAGCGAAAATTGTGTAGGACCTTCCTTTTTGGCCTTGGTTCGCTTTTGGTGCATTCCAGTCTTTTTTCCACATAATCACGGCACTTTCCAATGGGTCTCCAGTATGCCCCAAATTTCACCTTTACGACCTTGAAGATATTGACCTAGGTTAATGAAACCTGATCATAATGTAGATTACTTTCGTTCCCGCACCCCCCCTCAAATGGTTTTTTTCTAACTCTTCATTTTTTAGATCTTAGGGGGGCACTTTAGGACTTCTTCCACTTCATGTTGGCGCCAGATCTATCTCTACTGCACGTGTTAAGCCACAAAGTATTCATGCCGAGCAAAATCCACCATCCACAGGAACCAAACTACCACAGATCATAGCAGCAGCATCACTCAGCAGAAACACCGTTGCCTTGGCGATATCCTCCACTTCAGCAAACTTTCCCATCGGCGTCCTGCTTATCATGTACTTGCTGCCGTCTTCCTCCCAGACCGCGCGCGACATGTCCGTCATTACGACGGTGGGATTGACGCTGTTGACCCGGATGTTGTACTGGCCCAGCTCGAAGGAGAGGACGCGAGTCAGGTGGTCTAGAGCCGCCTTCGTGGTGCAGTAGGTTCCCAGCTCCACGATCGGCCGAATACCCGCCTAAGAGAGAGTCGAAGAAGGTGAGAAGCGTTAACGTTATATGATAAAGCACTACAGGTTTTAATAGTTAGAGTTCTATATGTTTTGATGCTGTCTGAATGAAAAATGCAGCTATATTCATCCCAGATTGACTGGCTGAGGTGCTGTAAATTGCTCATGTGGCTTAAGGCTGACTTCAGGGGTCGCAGATCACAGTTTTAATCTTGAATTCCAGGAAGAGGCATAAAACTCGTAATATCAAACATCCTGAGGAAGTCACAGAATTTTCGCTGTATGCGTGTTTTTGCGAGGCACAGAGCTTCGGATATTTCGCTGAAACAACTGTGAAAGCGGTGCCATCACACTAATGGGGTGACTAGGTCACTAAGTCTATCAATTATCTTTTATTGTGCTGATTATTGTTTTGGTATGATGATGATTTGAGAGGACATAATAAGTTTCTGTGCTTAATGGCACACCAGCTGCTGCGCTCATATGACGTCGAAGGGAGAAGTGGAGCAAGCTAGACTTGAGCTCGGGCAGGAGGAAAAATCCTGCCTCTGGGTGGGCTCGAACCCACCACACTCAGAACATACAGAATGCCACGGCCCCAGCTGAACGCGGCGCTAACTTTGAGGGCACACCATGAAAATCCTGCAAGCTGATAGTTACCAAAAATCACACATAAGAAACTTAATCTCTTACAATTGAGGACATGTTGACGATAGATCCGCCCTGGCCTCGAGCGATCATATTCTTCGCGACCACTTGCGATAAGTTCAGAGCCGATTTCACATTCAACGCGTAGATCGTATCGAAATCTTCTGGTTTTGTGTCAATAATCGAGCCTTTCAACGCCATTCCGGCATTGTTCACCAAACAGTGAACATCTCCCACGCTCTCCGCCATGGCGCGGGCTGCCTTCCAATCCGCGACGTCACAGGCGATGGTGGTGATACCCGGGAGGTCCTTCGCCAGCTTGTCCAGATCCGCCTGAGTGCGGGCCACGGCGATCACGTGACCGCCGCAGGCGTGGGCCGCCTCAGAGATGCCGCGTCCCAGTCCTCGGGCGGCGCCGGTCACGAGGACCCGCTTACCGGCGAGAGAGATCTTCATTGGGAGGCGAGAACGCTGCCCTGCGGGTAAAAGTGAGAGATTATCCTGGAAGTTATCCGTCGTTGGCCAATATGTGTAATTAGATATGCGTAAGTCGGACCGTTGTTTCAGCATCTGTGCGGGCCATTTCTCAGTCACTGTAGCAAAATCGCCTCCCTTGGTTTTAGACTATCACTCTGACACTTCATAGACATCGAATTTGACGGTGCAGTTCATCGCACTACGACATGTACCACAGTATTCATGCGAATCAAAATTCGGTGCTGTTCGTCTCTAGCGGTCAGTTTATGCACCTAATCATTTCATCACAGCACAACTAAGCGCCGCATATTGCCGCTAGACAGAGCCAATACTCACGCGGGTGTGTGCGAGAGAAATACCTACGCGCATGCGCCGACAGGCGATGACAGAGGGGACTCAACGAGGACAACTTGGAAGGTATTACTCGCAAGTAAAGCTCGACTGAGCAAAGATGAACCCGTGCAAATTCTGGTACTTGCATGTGTTAATGCACTTTGCTTATTTACAAATTTTGTCCGACTGTTTTGAATATAAGAAGACATTAGGGTTGTCTATTTTTTAAAGAATAAGCTCTCAGTACCTAAAAGACCTTATTGAATTCAAATTTCTATTTTCAGATTTCATGAAAGCCAGACGATGTTTTTAGGTAACGCAAATTTTTAATCAGCAGTTTTGGAGATTATTTCACAGGAACGTATTACTACACGAAGAAGTGATAAAAAACCAGGTTGAATTATTTACTGATGCACATTACAAATTTCAGGGCGTTGAGACCTCCCCATTTGTCAGAAACAGAAAATGGCTGACCCCTCTTCTTCCTTTCATAAGCAATCAGAAATGTCAGATCACCCTTTCTTGACAGCACCAGCGGTCGACATAATCATCAATAGGTGCCAATCACCCAGAGACGCCGCAGAACTACAATTCTCGGGCGGTACGGACGGCTGGTAGCAGAGGACACGGGATGTCGCTACGAAGTATTGAAGTACCCACTGTTTGACTTCCCGGGGCCTACACAAATCTCGCTCAATAAAAATTTCATGACAGCCGATGACTCGTCCCCCTTCCTTCTGGGGCATACGCGGGTCCAGGGAGCAAGGGGGGGGGCAAGCGCCCCCTCCCGATCGACCCTCGGTGCTCCCTGAAATGATCATGGCGCGCCCCCTGAAAGGTTGATGGCATTCCCTAAAATGTCGCTTCCCTTCCCCCCAGGATGCAAAAATCGGCACCTACCGGCAGGATTTTGCGCCCACCTGATAGGCTTTACCGGTCAAAGTGCCCCCCCCAGAATGTGCCCCGATTGAAAATCCTGGATCCACCCATGTTCTGGGGGCAGAAATCACCAGAGAAGCAAGACCCCCTCCCTCTTCGTAAGAAAAGGCCGAAAAATGCTAGAGCCCGTTCCCTCTTTCGACACTGACGTCATATGTGAACAGCCCGTTATGACAAGTTCTACTTCACACTAAGCTTCCACTTTTTCTCTTCCTCACTCCCAAGTACAAGATTGGGCTTCGAGCTCTCAAAGGCTGCCGGAACAACCCTCACACCGTCCAAGTTCACGGTCAACTGATAACACTAAGAAGGGTAGGCATCCAGCAGCAAAGGTGTTTTCGAGTCTGTTGTTTTTACGCATTCAAGGACGCGTGCAAGAGGCTCCTTTATCGGGCATATTGCGACATACTGGTGCGAGGATCAGGTGCTAAAGCCCAGACGAGAGGCTCAAGAGGCGGAGACAGGAGGCAGATGGTACGCGCCCTTCTCTCATTGATCGACTCTCCAGCGCTCCCAGACCGTGTCCTCATAGGTAGATCCAGGGGGGTAAGAGAGACACGTTCCCCCCGATCGACCCTCGACGCCCCCTGAAATGGTCCATGTCGCCCCCCTGAAATGTCATGCCCAATCTTCCCACTCCCCCAGGATCAAAACGCGCCAAAATCGGCGCCCACCTGATAGGTTTTGCCGATCAAAAGTGGCGCCCTCCTGGTCCAGATGCCCCCCGGGAAGGTGCCCCCAATCGGCAATCCTGGATCCGCCTACGCGTATCCTGTCGCTTCCCTGAAACATAGTTATCCAGACTCTCTCCCTCAAGAAGCCAGGATAAAAGTATTATCGATTATTTAATCTACAACAACAAAAACACCGTCAAAGGCCCAAAGGCTCACAAATGCACGTGGATTTTTCATCTCAGATTATTTTCGAAGCTTAACATGCTAGAGAAAGTTAAAAAGAGTTGGTCTCTGGGAGGGCCCAAGAGCTAGTCTCGAGAGCAAGCCAGAGTTTTTCTGTGGGTCTGAAATAAATGATTAAAGGATGACAGGCGTACTTGTTAAAAAGGCGTTGCAACAAGCCAGATGGGCAAAGAAAGCCAAGGCAAGTAAATTGATTCTGTTAGAATGATGTCACTTGTTAGCACGTTTGTGTACGACCAAGTAATATCAGGAGCCTGATTTCTGCTTTCTTTCCTGTCCTGTTTTTCCTGTCCTGGAAGGTTTTCCAGTGGCTTGTCAGGCGATTGTTTTCCTAGAATTGCTCTAGTCTGAGAAATTGTTGTTTTAATACGCTCCTCTACCTAATATCGTATCCTAACAGCAATTGAAGTGTGATCTCAAATTGGTCACATATGTGATCCCTTATAGGCAAAGGGAGAAGTGTGTCTACCGGATATAATTTCCTGAGTGGAAACCTCATTTTTCGCCATCACTTATACGTTCATGAAATCCCACATCACTTGAAATTTGAAAATATTCACTGTGTGTGTGTGTTTTAAATGCGAATTTTATCGGTATTTATACTTCATCACCACAAAGATTGAGATGTTTTGGGTGTTGTTTTTAACAGCAGGCCCCACCCTATTTCGCAAGGGCAACGGCCCCAAGATCGAATCAACCGGCCGATTTTAAAAATTCAAAGTGCCATAGATTCCCCCAACTTATTTAAAAAAAAATTTCAAAATTTTTATTTTAGAAAGGCGCAAAAATACAATTTTTTATTTTAGATTTCCAAACCCCCGTGTACGATTTCACAAAACAGTTCAGATTTACAAATAATGACCCAAAATTTCATATACTGAGTTACCAAAAATTCGAAACAAGCAGTCCAGGACCAGGACTAAGGGAAATATATACAACCTAAAAGGTTTGTACGCGGATAGAAGCCGTCATATACTGCTGGCATCTTGACACATAAATAAATAAAAAAAAAAAACCATCAGGGCGGACAGAGAAAACAGTAAAAACAACCAACAATAGCAGTATGCAAGTATATTAGTCCCTCGACTAGTGAAATTAATTTCGATAATTTTACCCCCCAGGCAGCCTGGGAAAGGGGGACAAGGCGATCAAGACCGCGGGGGGGGGGATGAAACACATTTTCAATATACAATGATATAGTCGCGGCGATACTGGCGAATATACATTTAAAATGTTAGTGACTACACGCCTCTTAATCTAGAATGGGTAAACTATTTGAATTTTCATATACCCAATGTATTCGCCCGCACGGCTGAAGCAGTCTTCCACTACTAACGTTTAGTCCTTCTGATAACATTCCCCCCATTTGAACTGCTGTAACCGCCCCTATGAATACAAATAGACAATGAATGCACTATCATCCACATAAAAAATATAAAAAACCATAAACGTACAGATCAGCAGAGACGGCTTCCTTTACAAAAACCCATCGCAACGAATACTGGTTGGATAGAACCTCCCCAAAAACCCAGCCATACTCCGCCCCGTAAATATATAACTTGAAAATTTCAAAAACCTGCCACTAGTTTTAGAAAGTCAGGAGTTCAAAGTTCACGCAAGCCGTTTCGAGATATTCTAAAAACCGGGCAAATACCCCCGCCGGAAATAGTTTAAGAAGATGTGGGATGGATTGATTTTCGATTGATGACCTTACCATGACCGTATGCTTTTAATTGGGGAGGGGGTGGGATCTTGAACTGCAGGAAAAGTGTCATCTTTTGGCAAAGGAAATCAATAGTTTTCATTTCATTTGTATAGCTGCATTATCGTACACATGGTTCGTGCATCGGGCATATGTGGCAATCTTTTCATACGTTTCATATCATTGGCTTTATTCAGACTCTCTATTGTTGGTTGACTGCGGGTCATCGAGGAAACGGAAATCCCAGGAGGAGCCACGGCACGCTCACAAGCGAGCAGTGGACACAATTCAGAATTTTAATTTCATCTCTCTTAATGCGAAAAAGGCATGACAGAATTTCTGGTTAAAATGCGACACATTTCCCAAAGGAAGTATAGAGCAGCAGTTTATCTCAATGCATCAGACTTGTATGTACTGACATGTAATGAACCTAGTTTTTATAATACATAGGCTTTTACCTCTAGCAAAACCGGGGAGCGCATGCACGGTAACATGGCCTATGACCATCTAAGGCTGGATGCAGTTCTAGAGAAAAAATATGAATTATGAACCTGACATTAACACTTGCATTGACGGGGGCGGGTAAAAGACTACAAAAAGACCCAAGAAAAAGACCACAAACTTCTCTGACTGAAAATGTTTTAATTTTTCGTTGGCGAAGTTAAACCCATTATCTTACAAAAATTGTCCCATAATATATAATCCTTGCCACCGTCAAAACAGTGATGGAGCCCGTGAAGCTCCAACCTCCTGCACATGGCCTCCCAAGCTTCCGAATAAATAGGAACATTTAATGCAATTGGGGCGTGCCCCGCCCCCACTGCCCCCATTTCTGACGTTTATCTGAAAATGTGTGTTATACCTACCTACCTACTCCTATACCTATACCTACTCCTATACCTACTCATATACCTACTCCTATACCTACTCCTATACCTACTCCTATACCTACTCCTATACCTATTCTATACCTATACCTATACCTATACCTACTCCTATACCTATATCTATACCTATACCTATACCAATCCTATACCTATATCTATACCTATACCTGTATCTATATCTATATCTATATCTATATCTATATCTATATCTATATCTATACCTATATCTATACCTATATCTATACCTATACCTTTACCTATATCTATACCTATATCTATACCTATATCTATACCTATACCTATACCTATACCTATATCTATACCTATACCTATACCTATACCTATACCTATATCTATATACTATATCTATACCTATATCTATATCTATACCTATACCTATACCTATACCTATACCTATACCTATACCTATACCTATATCTATACCTATATCTATATCTATACCTATACCTATACCTATACCTATATCTATACCTATACCTATACCTATACCTATACCTATATCTATACCTATATCTATATCTATACCTATATCTATACCTATATCTATACCTATATCTATACCTATATCTATACCTATATGTATACCTATACCTATATCTATACCTATACCTATACCTATATCTATACCTATACCTATACCTATATCTATACCTATATCTATACCTACTCCAAGCTCCTAACAAAATTGCATCACTGTTTAATCCGTTTTACCAGAATCCTCGTTATAAAAAAACTGACAGATGAGGACAGTCCCGGCAACCAGGGACAGCCAATATGTTTCGCAACCAGAGCACAAGGACGGATCTAGGAGGTAAACATCTGTGTGCTTCCCTGGAACAAAATATGTTCCAAAGATGTTCTCCGTCCGAGATCGTTTTTCTGAGCATCGCTTCCTCCTCAAAAAGTGGCGCGTGGTTCTGCCACTGCACTGCCCCAGGTCAGTGACGCCAGATGCCTAGCACACATCAACACAGTGGTAGCAATCAGGGGGGCAGCCAGAGCTTTGGTATGGGGAGCACACCACCTTTGAGTGGCACCCCGGGAGAAAAAGGGCACTTTTTAACGTAACCTAAAAAATATACTATATCGTAGTTTATATCACCTTTTGGGTACCTTTAGTTCAATATAAAATGCAAATCAAGCAATGACGGAGAAAGAAAACTCAATTAAAACCGGAAAAAGTATCACCGAATTATCATGAAAGTAGCCAAATCACGACTGTATGGATAGATTTAACACGCGCATTGACGGGGGCGGGTACCCGCCCCCCTCGGGTTTTCGGGGACAGTACAAAAACGGCGGTGCGTAGCGCCGCCGTTCTTGGCATACCTTTTTCCTCATCATTTTTACAACTTCTGTGAAAATTTTAAGATTAGGTCATCTAGGGTCAGGTCACCAGTACAGGTCAAGTGACCTGACCTCAAAAAAAAGTTTAAGATGGCATAAGTCGGAGCAGGGTGAACTTATCCAATTGAAACTCATACCACATAATGGGCCTACCGAGTTCTCTAAAATATGTTCCGGTATTTTTGATATCGATGGCCTAAGGTCAGGTACAAGGCATGACCTCTCCAATGGAAATATATAGGAAAAATGTTTTGTACCTAATACCTCAGAAACGGATGATGATAGGGCGTTTATTTTAGCTCCATTAGACTCGCCTTGGCTTTGCAGTTCTAATGATATCCATTTCATATAATTTGACCTTGACCTGACCTCAGGTCAGGTAAAATCCTTGATTTAACCTAGCAAGGTCAAATTATATATCATTTGATTTGGCTTACTGCGAGGATTCATACAGTTTAAGTCGTTTTGCTCTATCTTTACTTGTTCAGATGTAATGGCCGAAAACCTTAATTTACATGTTATCCCTATGCACGGCATGTTTTGACCTCTCGTGACCTTAAATGTGACCTGAAAAAATGGTTCAAATATTTTCGATGGAGAAGTGGATGGGCTACCCAACGCCGTTTACCGTTTTTCGCTACCTACCGTGGTTCTAGAGATCTTAGGGGGCGGGTACCCGCCCCCCGCGTCAAAGCGAAGGTGGCTCAGACCCCCGTCAATGCGCGTGTTACGGACAAATCAGCCAACTCATGCAAGTACTGGACATCTGAGAAACCAGTGCAGCCTGTGATATGTCACTATGTGCAAGCTAAGACATATTGGAATCGAAAATTCATTTTGTATGCCGACTGGTTTTGTCGTGACGAGTGAGCCCTGGTTGAATGCGGATTAAGTTCGTCGTCTCCCACAACGGCCGCGGGAGGAGCAAGTGATATGGGAAGAATAAAGTTTTTGTGCCGGAATAGTTGGAAAAATGCCTTTTAACGCGTTTATAAAGTTGTGAACAGGTCAGTGGTTTGGATGGGGATGGCGTGACAGGGCCGAAAATTGTGAAAACTAGTTCTTCCTTTAACCCTCGCCCCACCGGGGGGCCATCGATGGCCCCCCTAAGGTTTTTCCGGGATAGCAGAAAAACGACGAGGCGCAGCACCGCGGTTGAGGGCTCTACCTCTTACTGCATCATTTTCCCATCATCCCTGAAATTTTTTACCCCGGGTCACCCAAGGTCGGGTCACCAGACGAGGTCAACCAAGGTCACCTCACTTAAACTTTAGAGCTCTGTAAGAGCTACATTTCAAAGTCGATCGATTTGAAACTTCCTAAACTTCATGACCCCTCCAGGGTCTACAAGGTGTATATCCGGGATTTTTCGATTTCGTGCCCTGAGGTCAGGTCACGAGGCGACCTCTCCCATTGGAAAAGCATGGGGAAAACCTGTTTCATGATATAAAAGCCACAAAAATGATTGCAAATACTCAGACTGCTCAGAACAGCGTTTTTTGACACCCTTTCACGGATCCCAGGGGTCATATTTACCCTTTGACTTTTCCAAGGTCATCCAAGGTCACCAGAGGTCAAAAACAGTATTTTGACAATAACTTTTGACCTAATTAAGTTAGAGCGGTGAAACAAACACCATCGTGTTTGTCTTGTCACTGGCTTTCATTTGATATACAGCAAGGTCACTTTTTGACCTTTCGTGACCTCAGGTCATATTAGGTCACGAGGTGACCTCTGGAAGTCAAACCACTGGCGGGAGGTCTTTACGTTCCACATAGCGGAAAAAGTACTGGCAATTTGCTATCAAATGTACTTTACCAGGCCTCAATAGCTCTAATGACATAAGAGTTATGCCCAGTTTGCTTAATCATTGCATATTTGAGTGAAAATAGCCGATCTTGACCTAATTTGACCTCTGGAGGTCAAACCATTGACCTGAGCACTAAAACATGCGAAGTAATTTCTTACTGAATTCACGCAAGCTTTCTATTGCACTTTGCAGATTTGCGCTAACGCCCATATTTTCGGAGTTAGAGGGGGGCCATCGATGGCCCCCCGGTGGAGCGAAGGTGGCGCCGGACCCCCGGTGGGGCGCGGGTTAAATTAATGAGCCGAAATCCTGGTCTAGAAGACTGCTCTGGGCTCAGGAGCACATGAATTTTTATCACCTCTCCCCAGAATACACTAGTACAAAACCGCAGCCGACAGAGTCCATCGACCGACTTACCTTGCTGGAGCCTCCTGCTTGCAGCCATTTCTGCTCCTGCTCCTGCCATTTCCGCTCCTGCTCCTTCTGCGTGTCAGGCTGACATCAGTCTCTTAGCCAGGAGAAGAGACTGGTACATGCTGTTCCGCAGAGCTGATAGGGTTTCATTCACGCGATCTTCCGTATATGACTATTCATGTCCACCGAAAAATAATGTCCTTGCTTTCTTTAGCTCTATACGTATCACCATGATGAATCTCCTCACTCTTTTCCGCTTCATATCACTCGCACCATGACTTTGACTCACTACACCATCTGGCAGTCAATCAATCAACCAATCAAGCAGTCAATCAGTCCGGCTAACGTCATCACAATCCGACTCACGCAGCACACTCAGTCCACTCAACCACAGTAGACTCTCACCAGGCACTCAGTCCTGATCACTCAGTTTACCACAACACACCCCTCCCCACCGACCGCGCCTTCCCCCTGCGGGTCGCCGCGCTGCACTGCCTGGCATGGGCCACCGGTGGCGCCGCCATGCGACGACATCTGGAAGCTCCCTGGGTCTTTGTTCCGGCGGCTCCGCCCTAGCCTCAGGCGATCGGGTGGGTCACGTGACCGGCCGGGGTCACGTGACTGGCTGTCCGGGGTATGGTAGATTCAGTGGCGGGCTCAGAGAAGTCCACGCGCAGGGAAAAATTCGCGCTAAGACGCCTCCAGGAAAGATAGAGCACGGGAGTCTCGAGTTAATCTCTGCGTCTTTCAGTTGATTTCTTAGCCTTATAACTTTACTTTGGGCTGTTTCGTTTCTTCTCTAGTCTCTTTCGACTCCCTGATCCCGTCTTCTGTATGCTTTTATAGATATTAGACTCGATCTATCTGTAAGTGCTTCTACCTTCTCATTCACATTTTACTCTGGCTTGAAACGTCGTCAGCGTTTTTTATCGCTTCTTTTGCGTGGAGTCCACTGGCTCGACTGTGATCTGTATATTTCGGAGTTTTTTCTTTCTCCCATACGCGTCGGAAAGGGGGGGCCAGGGGGGGGCCTGGCCCCCGACTTTTTGGCCAAAAATTTCCTGATCTCAGTCAAAATGAGAGAAAGATGGACATTCTTATATCCAGCCGCTGTGGAAGGCAACGAGTAGCCCAAATTTGAACAGTTTTTGGTCTTGATGTTGAAAGTTTTTTGTTAGCATCAGGTTGAAGATTGGCTGGCCTCCCCACTTTTTCCCGGTGGCGACACTTATGCTTTCTCCGACAACGACTCATGCTATTGCTGCCAGAACAGCACCTATTTGACCGTTTATTATACTTTACGTTTTGATATACTTTCAGTTTAGTATTTCATCGTGTACGTGAATTTGTGTTGTATGTGCCTGTCTGTATGTTTTACTAACTCATTTGATATCGCTTGCATCCCATTACAGTTTTAACCTGTGACTTCGCCTATCAGGGGGTTCTTAACCTGTTGGCGATGAAATTGAATTAATGAATGGATAAATTCATAAATATGGTGATATTAACTATGCTGGACCATTTTGATTATATTTTCGTATTTACCATACTAATTACCTACTACATTTTAATATTTACTGCACGCGGTAACTCTTCCATCCTGAGCCTTGACTTTGCATATTTCACTTTCGGCGGTTTTTATTTTAGCGCATAACCGAAGCTTGTCTGGGTGGTCCATGGACGATTTTATTGCAGTTGTGATGACAGGTACTACCGGCATCCCAAATGTCAGACATTGAGGGGGGAGGTGGGTTGAGCACCCCTTTATGCCTAAACATCACTGCTTACAGCTTACTGATTGCAAGTGAAATTGAGCTAATTGACCTGTTCCTTATGCACGATACCTAGTGCAAAAAACCGCCAGTGAGTCTGACATACTTTTCTTACTTACTTACTTGACATATTTGTCTGACATGCTGACTTTGCAAAAAACTTTCCCTTTTTGCGTTTGTTTTCAGTTTGCTGCACCGGTCGGCATCATTGCAGCGCTGAGTGGATTCCTGGCTGGACAGTACGGCTATCTGCCAATCAGACCAAAGCATGTCGCTGATGCTGTCAACAGTTACCATGGCAACCGGCGCAAGCTACTGGGTATGGCCTCCAATGGAGCAATTCATGGACGGAGGTTCAGAAATAAACGAAGCATCCTCACGGCGGATGATCAAGACAGTCTGATTTCAGTAAGTTTTCATCCATTTCTTATTTGAGATGAGTTTACTATTGCGCTTTGAACGGAGAAGCCATAGTTTTGAATGATAGCGAAGACTGAGGCCTGAATAAATCAGTGTTAACATTATTTCCCACAGACGCTGCTTTAACTGCTTTAACCATTCGATAGATGTGTTTCGGAAAGCTGCTCGGGTGTTTCTTTCAGTGTTTTTAACTGTCTGATGTCCATTTTATATTAGAAGTGAAACCTCTGATACAATAAGAAGACAATAAGGGGATGGGTGCTTTACGTGGATGGTGTTCCTGACTTTTTGGCAGCCTGTCCCGGTTTTAAGTCCCAGCGGAGCCTCTGAATAAGTCGATCTGATCCCCTCAATTCCTCCCAACAGGGTGATAGTTGGCGACGCGTCTAACCGTGGTACGTCGCAAGCCGTCCTCTCTCATGTAGCTAATTCTTGCATTCTTTCTGCAGAAGGGGAGACCAGGATCAATTGTAACATCTTGTTATTAATTCGTTTTCGGAATCAGGAATTCAAGCCGCAAAACTAAATGCACATTATCACGATATACTTTCATGTTTTGGCCTCCTAGAAGCAAATGACCTTGGTGTAGGCTATTGGACGTAAATACTTATTCTGGCTACATCATGTACCACAAATATGACAAAATTTACTTTGAAACACGTGCTAAGACATTTAATATTCCAAGGCAACAGCTTTTAATTTGACCCCGCTACAATTTCCCCGTCTTCCCGCGCCATCGCAAAAGCAAAATATTTGCTAAGCAAAAGGACACAGGCAGAGTGAACCACATGCAAACCACGGAAAGCTCTAAGGCTTCTAATCTCCAAAATTTTAAACTTAAGATGGTGGAAGATTGTGCAAACGGTTCGACAAATAAGACCACCGTTACAATTATCTCGTGTTTTATTTGATCCCAGTCTTCCGTACTGGCGAAAGCCTTGTTGAAATAAATCATCAATATTTCCGCCGGCAATACTGAGCAACATTGAGCACCAGCATGGCCTTTCACGTAATAAACCAGGTTGTTCTGTACATTTCTCAGGGCAGTAACAGCATCTCCTTCGACAGGCCCTGGCGCTTCTTCAGACGGCCTTCGACACCTACGAGGCAACGCGTCACTACAAACATCTACCGGGAGAAATGGACAACAGAGTGTAATGCGATATTTTCTTTTTTGACGGCGTATTAATTGATAACGAT
Organism: Lepas anatifera; assembly: GCA_034440635.1. Lineage (NCBI taxonomy): Eukaryota > Metazoa > Arthropoda > Thecostraca > Lepadidae > Lepas > Lepas anatifera. Next base: position 220,011 of record JAOTON010000678.1, on the reverse strand, counting down.
GTTTGACCGGAAAGGCCACGTTATAGTCTCTCTCTCTCTCTCTCTCTCTCTCTCTCTCTCTCTCTCTCTCTCTCTCTCTCTCTCTCTCTCTCTCCTTGATGTGCATGACACCTGCCATCTGTTTCATACACAAAAAAACAAAGAGCACAAACACAACACAAAAACCCTCAATTTTATCGCACGTGACAGCACCTGTATTTGTAACCTCGCCGGTTGATGTTGGTGTGTATTATGTGAAAATACAAAGACTAATGAAAAGCTGTCGGATGTGAGTGAAACGTTTTGATACACTGAGACAGAGTTTTGCTAGTAATTATTTAACAGTTGATTCCTGAATGGAGATCGAGATTTCGGAAGGCTGGAATCAGACCATACATCATCAGAGAATAAACGTTCTTGAAACAGGGACACTGGTCGGTACGCGCATGCTATACAATTAGAAACTCACCAAGCTTCTTTATGGGGGTGAGTGTTCCAGTTCGACGACCGCAGAGGGTCATAGGTGATAGGAAGGGTAATAGGAGTACAGAAACTCATACAGGTCAGGTCATAGGCAATAGGGGGGGGGGGGCAGGAGTACAGCAACTAAAAGGAAAGGAGAGCCTAAAAGGAGAGCCAACCGATTTACGGTAAATCCACCGAATCATGATTAGAAGTGACATAGCAGAAATTCCAGAGCACCTTTAATCTTTCTGTTTTTGTTGTTGTTGTTGTTGTAGAAAACAAAACAAAACCGGGGGCAGCCGTATCAAAGCACTATGAGTGAACTCACCTTTTCAATCAAACAGTTCCACCAACTGGCATTTCCCTGGCGATAGATTTGCATTATTCTTCTTTGAACATTTCCACCTGATAATTTCCTTCAACATCTCTGCTGAACCCAATATTCACTCAGAAACAGGCAGTACAGGTAGTCGACAACGCTGTTGACACAGAGGAATAGCCAAAAATGTGTGTAACGGTCTGCTTCTGTAAATACATACATACATACATACATACATACATACATACATGCATACATACATGCATGCATATGTCACGTACAGGCTGATAATAGACAAAGCGAACAGAGTCTTCTCTGGTGTTCTCAGCTCGATATTTCCTCATAGAAATACAGGATTCAAGATGTAATGTATTTTCGATAATTAGCTCTCATCATACATAAACATAGTCAATCACGGTTTGCCGTTTCACGACATTCAGAACCGGTAGACCCGCTGATCGGCATGCTCGTCATTGGAAAATTCGTACATCTTTGCTCTAAATCCCAAATTTCTCGAAACTAGGGTTAGAAAATTCTGAACCGATACGGTAGAGCCCCATCCTCGGTTGAGTCGATGCACTCGGTTATAACATGGGATCTGCAATAATGAAGGTGCGTCAAGCAACAATAACATGCCTTGCACGGTCATTTTACACTGAACGAGGGCGGTTTTGGTTGTCATCAGTATACATTATATCATCCTGCATCTTAGCACTTATCATATACAAACATGCCTAGCTTTCTGCTTTTGCGAGCTATGTACCGCTCCATTTTATACGCGAATCCAGGGTACATTGTGTGTACACCCAGCACTCGGTACACTGCGTAGTACCCACCACACTGCGATCTGCTGGTGCCCCCTAAGAAATAGCGCCCTTTGGCCGAGGTTTACCCCTCCCCTTAAAGTTAAATCCAGGATCCGATTACGATTTTTGCTTCATAATTAAGCTTCGTGTTAGAAGGTAAATATAATAGGTATGATCCGAGACTTTGTCCGTTGTAGGTAAATTAGTGTACCCTGAGAATGGGAATGTTTCTGTCAGCTATTAGCGTGCCTTGAGAAAAGGAACTGCACAGCGAATGCTTCTGCCATTGCTAAGTCTGGTTGCATGTTTCTTTTATACTGGTAGAACAGTACGGTACAGAATAGTATAGCAGGATAGTATAGTTACTACACTATAGTATAACAGGATAGTACAATTACATACCCGTCCTCGTCTCATCGTCATGGATTCAGGTGTCCAAAGCTTGGGTTCTGAAATCGAGCTTAAAGTCTGGAGCTATATGTCACTTTTTGTACTTAGTCTCTTCACGTTGGAATCGTCGACTGTAAATGGAAATCCGTCATGGAACACTTGGATGAAGTCATAGAATGGCTCTCTCTCCTTTCCCTGCAAGTCTAAACAGTCATTTCAGCAACGGAGCTGAACATTCATCCCCTCCACGTCACGCCACCTACTCCTGCCTCGATGCCTCACTAGCGCCATCTGTAGCTGCCTGCGGGACTTGCGCTCTGGCGAGCGGAGTCGGCAGGGGCTCCAGAGTTCCGATTGGCGGTGACGTCACAGTGGGCCGTGACGTCACGGGAGGCCGCGTCACCTGATCCGGTCGGAGGTAGCCCTCGGTAAGGTCATTGACCTGATGCACGGTCGATGACCTGGGACAGAGAGTCGGTGTTTGTCTGGTATCCATAATCACCCACCCAAAGCTTTTCACACCAAATTTATGATAAATTTGTATTTGTATTTATTCAAGTATAATGAGCAACGGGTCATACTTCATGCTTATAATTCAAGTCAAAATAGATAGGTACACTTAAAACATACATATTTGCAAGCCATTTTTGAATAAACCTTAACCAGCAACCTAAAATGGATGAAAAAGCCAGACATATTACGATGCTAATATATGTGTATAGATGTATGCTCACTCTAAAAACACCAATAAACGATAAAAAGTAAAGTTATACCGTAAAAATAGACTGCCTAAAACATATACTTATCTCATGCTCCCAATATATAAAAATAAATATCGCAGAATTGCACAACTAATCTTCTTACTCCACACGCAAATCGTGAGCATGTACAAATCCGTCCACCTTGCGATAATGCATAATTGGCTCTGTTCCTCCCCACCTTACATGTCCCCTCCTCGTCCCTCCTCCCCACCTTACCTGTCCCCTCCTCCTCCCTCCTCTCCACCTTACCTGTCCCCTCCTCCTCCCTCCTCTCCATCTTACCTGTCCCCTCCTTCTCCCTCCTCTCCACCTTACCTGTCCCCTCCTTCTCCCTCCTCTCCACCATCGCCTGTCTCCTCCAACCTCCTGTCCATCACATCTGACGACGCCGGGAGTTGGTCTGAACCGAACAGTCTTTCCTCCAGTGCGGCGACGATCTTGGGCGCCTCTTCAATGGGAAACAGGTCCACATCCACTCTGTCCCGAGTTTTGGCCATCTCTGGAAGGCGGGTGTTGAACATTAATAGGTGATTTCTCTTGAAACTAAGAGCTCGCGCCAACTCAATCAAAAGGTATAGTGCTGAAGCTGTCGACTGCTTTCGTTTTGTGTCGTCATTAGGTCGTACATTCCCGATAGTTTGTATTTTAAATCTCATTTGTGATTCCATTCCAAATCATTCTAGTAAGCATGTTGTAGTGAAATAACATATTAGGAAGCCTATTTTTTCATTTAACCTCAGGTTTACTCATCCTGCTTTTCGACATAGTTGCGTTTAAAAATGGTTTGCTTAGTCCTGTCCCAGCTTGACCGAATTCCTTCTCACACCTTTTGACCAACTGACAACTTTCCACCTGTTCAGATATACAATTACTAAGAAAAGTTATTATAACGATGAATTGTGGCGCAGCAAGGGTACAAGGCAGAAATATAATTGATCCAAGTTTCATGCCAATGCTGAGTACTCAAATAGCTATTTGCATAAAATAACAACCAATGGGGAGGACGGGGGTGATTTAGTAGTGCCCCTCAGCTAAGCGTAAGTGCGAACAGCCGAATCCTAAGTCGCAAGCTATTACTGGCGATTCTAAGAACGAGTACCCAAGAATTTGTTTCAACCAAGCCGCTTTCGGACCTTTCTCTCATTTTTATCCCATCGTCCTAAAAAAAATACCTGAAATCAGCTCCTCTATATCCTCTACAGAGTCGTCTCTCACCCTGCAGGAAGTCGTATCTGGGTAGATCGGTGCGCCTTCTCCACTCCCCTCCCACTATGGCGTCGTAGAGCATCTGAGGCGTCAGCTGATTCCTGCCCACCGGTATCTCCAGGCTCAGGCTGTTGCTATGGCAACAACGGACGGAGGTTACAGGAAGGATTTCATCTACTTAGATTTTTAGTGAGATGTCAATAAATAGGAAATTAGACTACTCAACAAACCTGTTATTCAGAATGCATTCGAGTTCAAATTAGGTTAACGTGAAAACACGCAAGCTTGTGAATCACTTCAGGTATGCCACAAATATCCTGTAAAAAGACCACAATGTTTTAGGGGAAGGGGAAGAGGATTAAAGCTATGATGACCAGACAGGTAAAGAATAAGATAAAGATAAGAAATCATGAATTGCTTTACTCGGCATAATTTCACTCAATCCCAGGACGATAAGGGGCACACTCCTCCGTGCATTCCTTAATTAATTTATATTTAATTTCTCCAACAGCTTCAGTCAAGTTTGAGACCATCAAACATGTCAAATCGAGTGACAAACACAACGTGTGGAAATTCTGCCGAAGTGAGAACATAAAGATAAGTATGTGTATATTGATATAAAGTAAGAACATAAAGATAAAACATCAAGATGCGATGTGTCGCGCGATCTAAGCACAAGCGTCGCCACCAGAAACTGAAGAAGTTAGAGGGCCAGTTCAACCTGCTGCTGATAAGGAGTTTCCCCCTCTGTAAACAATAACACATCGGATTAGAGCACATTGTTGTCTTCCCCACAGACTGGTTGCGAAATGTTCAGATTGTTTTCTAATTTGGCTGAAATCGGGGAACTTTTTTTGAAAAATGGGGAGGCCTAACCTTCTATTCTCACGCATATGGGTACCCAGCCATTTCCAGAAGCTAACAAACTCCTCTGTTCGAGTCCAGATTACCATGATCGGATAGATTATCCTGTAAATCTGAATTACTTCTCATCATATCCTGTAAAGTAATTATATCCAGTAAATCTGAATTACTTGGAAGATCTGCACGGTCCAGAGTGTCTGAGAACCTTCAGTCTAGACTGTCTGAGAAACTTCAGTCTAGAGTGTCTGAGAACCTTCAGTCTAGAGTGTCTGAGAACCTTCAGTCTAGACTAGTCTGAGAACCTTCAGTCAAGACTAGACTGAGAACCTTCAGTCTAGACTAGTCTGAGAACCTTCAGTTACCTGCTGGATGCGGTGTTGCTGTCGTAAGAGGACGGTCTCCGAGAGTAGAAGTTCAGGTGCAGTATTATCTGTGGGAGGGTGGAGACATTATGTCAGAAAGTCATTACAAAGCATGTGCGTCGAAAGTGGGAAGACGAAGAACTCCCAGCGCCTCCCCCTTCCCGCGCTTCATCAGGTTGGAATCCGGCCCGTCTCTCCTCAGTAAAAGATCCGTGACAATATCCGTGCTAAACTTTAGGTTGTGATTCAAGTTCAGAGTATTCTCTTTTCTTTTTCCAGAACGAAGACAATCTACTGGATATAATGCAACAAAGAACAGAAATAAGAATAAAACTGTTCTCAGCATGAGGACAACTTCTAAGTCATTACCGTTCATTGAAACCACAACCGCAGAGGGCTGTCAGAGCAGAGGGCTGCTGAATCCTAGTCGAAAGCTTCAACAGCAATTCAGATCAAACTGCATGCAATATTCGTAAAACAAAACGAAAATCGCTTCCTCACACTGTAAAGATACGCTACAGTGCCTTTGTCGCTGAATATGCTGACTGTCTCCACTGGGGAGTGCCATGGCCAGGAACGTTCAGACCCAATCCAGGCCTAGCCTGAAGTTCCCCGCGAATTGAGACCAATCCGCTTGCACGCCGTGTGTATCAATCTGAAGCCAATTCATATCCAAAAATACAACCATCGAAAAAATGCGAATCCAAATTCCTACCCCGACCCAGAACAAGATGTCCGAATTCTCGACCAATCCACTCCAATCCAATCAAATCGGCCAATGGATTGGACATTAATTCGGATATCCAATCCCATAAACTGCCCCTTAATCCGCGCCCCACTGGGGGTCCGGCGCCACCTTCGCCCCACCGGGGGCCATCGATGGCCCCCCTCTAACTCTGAAAATATGGGGGTTAGCGCAAATCTGCAAAGTGCATTAGAAAGCTCGCGGGAATTCAGTAAGAAATTACTTGACATGTTTAAGCGCTCAGGTCAATGGTTTGACCTCCAGAGGTAACGAAAGGTCACGATAGGCTATTTTTACTGAAATATGCAATGCTTAAGAAAACTGGGCATAACTCTTATGCAATTAGAGCTATTGCAATCTGGTAAAATAAATTTGATAGGAAATTGGCAATCTTTTTCCGCTATGTGGAACGTAAAGACCTCCCGCCAGTGGTTTGACCTCCAGAGGTCACCTTGTGACCTAATATGACCTGAGGTCACGAAAGGTCAGAAAGTGACCTTGCCGTATATCAAATGAAAGCCAGTGATGAGACATACACGATGGTGTTTGTTTCAGCGCTCTAGCTTAATAAGGTCAAAAGTTATTGTCAAAATACTGTTTTTGACCCCTGGTGACCTTGGATGACCTTGGAAAAATCAAAGGGCAAATATTTACCCTTGGATCCGTGAAAGGGTGTCCAAAAACGCTGTTCTGAGCAGTCTGAGCATTTGCAATCATTTTTGTGACTTTTAGATCATAAGACAGCTTTCCCCATGCTTTTCCAATGGGAGAGGTCGCCTCGTGACCTGACCTCAGGTCACGAAATCGAAAAATCCCGGATATACACGTTGTAGACCCTGAAGGGGTCATAGAATGTAGCAAGTTTCAAATCGATTGACTAAGAAATGTAGCTCTTATGGAGCTCCAAAGTTGAAGTGAGGTGACCTTGGTCGACCTCGCCTGGTGACCTGATCTTGTGTGACCCGGGGTAAAAATTTTCAGGGATGGTGGAAATGATGAGGTGAGAGATACAGCTCTCAACGGCGGTGCTGCGTCTCGTCGTCCTTCTGCTATCTTGAAAAAATCTTAGAGGGGCCATCGATGGCCCCCGGTGGGGCGAGGGTTAACCACTCTGATATCCACCCACCTCATGTTTGTTGTTGCTGGAGTAGACGCCGGCGTTGCTGTTGAAGCTGCCGCCGCCACTCCTGAACCTGGTGAGAACAGAACGAGGTCGGAGAAATACAGCGTCTCATGACATGACAGCGTCTCATGACAGCGTCACATGGCGAAATACATGGGAGGAGATATAGAGATAGTTATTTGTTGGACAGTGTGCTGCCCAATAGGAAGCCATGAAGTGAAGTAATGATCGGGTATGTCCATGACGTAATTTTGCACAGAGAAAAAAGTTACTGTACAAATGTAAACGTGAATGCAAGCGTCATGGCTAATTCACACTTCAGACTTCTACTGGCCGATGCTACAAAAGCACGTGAGAATATTATCTGTCGACAAAAAATATTCGCGCATTCGGTCGCAAATTCTGCCAGGTATACACGATCTTTAGTAGCCGCTTGTACGTATCAGTTCAATTCAACAGAAAGAAGAGAAGACTACCATCAGAAAAGACAATGCTCTCGACAACCGAGACACATTTAAACTTATCTATGCAGATGACACGAGCAGTGTATCTAACTATGCAGCTAGGCAGTGCTTGAGCGAAACTTTCAATACCTTCCCGACACTTCGAATACAAACTACATATAAAACAAAGCAAAGCGACTGCTCAATCTTCACGACCTTTCTAGTACTCGGTGGTCTGTGTCTTACCCATCTCCGCTGTTGCTGTGATAGCTTCCTCTGTTGAAGTTCTGTTCGTTGCCAGCGTTAAAGTAGGGTGGATTTCTGCCGGGGTTGTTTGGTTGTGAGCCACGGTTGCTATAGCCATTGTCTTGATGATAGTTGTTGTTCTGATGATTTCCGTTGCTACTGTACTGGTTGTTGTTGTTGAATTGGTTGTTGTTGTTATTATTGTTGTTGTTGAATTGGTTGTTGTTGTTGTTATTGTACGGCTGGTTATAATTGTTGTATTCATTATTGTTACCGTTGTTATTAAACTGATTATTGTTGTTGCTATACGACGGACTGTTCTGTTGATAACTATTTCCATTGTACGACCCGTGACCGTTAAAATTACGATTATTGTTATTGCTGAAGGACGGTTGATAATTTTCATTGTAATTTGAGTCGTATCTGTTTGAATCACTGGAACCATAGTACGGTTTCCCATTACTATTGTACTGCTCATTTCCGCTAAAGTATTCGACTGCGCTATTCTTGTTCCCACTATTTCCGTTGCCAAAATACTGTCCAGGAATATTGTCATTGCGGTTATTGAAATTGCCGTTTTGCTGTTGATAGTTTCCTCCGTTGAAATTTTGGTTACCTCCGAAGGAATAACTATTGTAGTTTCCTTGGTTGTTTTGATTCCCGTTGTAGTTGTGGTTTCCATGGTTACCAGAGTTGTATTGGTAACCACTATCGTAACCGTGATTTTGATTTCCGTTATTGTTCCGATTGTATTGATTGCCGTTGTTGTTTTGGTAACCATGGTTACGGTTGTTGTAGCTGTGTTGGTTGCCACCGCCGCCGTTGCCACGACCGCCATGGTTGCTGAACTGATGGTTGTTGACGTTTGGTGACGATCCAAAGTAGATATCAGATGCCTCGTACCTAAGACAGGGTCATTGTAAATCGTTAGTTGAAGAATATGTCAAGCACTTTGCAAGAAGGACATCATCATTAAACTAAGTTTTGTGACAAAAAGACCGACCTTGTGACATAAGCTTCCGTTAGTGTAACAGAAATAGCACAAACCTTATGGATAGTATATAGTCAGCTATAAAAAGACAGCAAAATGTTTAAAATGCAGCGGGATAATTTATGCCAACAAGTACCATTATACTTCAAATCTGTTTGAACTCAAATTTGTCTATACAGTTTGACTCTAGCCGGTGTAAATGGATCTTATGAGAGAAATCGAAATAATAATAGCTTAGAATATGTAAATGCATACACAATCTTCTAAATCATTCCACATTATATTTAGCTTCATGGTTACCTTGAATTTGATGTTATGTACGAAGGAAAAACACTGGCACACAAACGCACACACAGAAAACCAGAAAAGATTAAGCTATATTCTCGGCTTGCCATGCAATATGCTATATGCTACTCGGCTTGCCATGTTAGTTACTGGCATACAAAAAAATAAACGAAAATGCCCATGATAGATACGTGCGGATGCCGAAGCTTGCACAAGAAATTCTACAAACGAAAACAACGTAGACATGAGAAATCACATTGATGCAATTCACATGAAAGGTAGAAGGAGAACAACTCACCTCTCAGCTCATGGCCTCCACAACTATCAAAATGGACGATTCTCGAGCGCAGCAGAAGAAAGCGAAGATGGCGGACGGTGGGTTCTTGTGACAGGCACTAACATCTAACATCAGATTCTAGCTGGTTTTCATTCGGTTAGAAAAGCGCCCAATCGTGCGATCAATTAGCGAGTGTAAATCTGGCGTGATTCATGCTTGTTCTGTTTCAATCATAGGCAGATCCAGGGGGCAAGGGGGCACGTGCCCCCGATCGACCCTCTGGCGCCCCTAAAATGTCGCTTCCCACCCCCCCCAAACCAGAATGAGAAAGTCGGCGCCCACCGATAGGATTTTGCGCCCCACCTGATGGGTTTTGCCGGTCAAAAGTGGCGCCTTCCCCCGATCGGCAATCCTGGATCCGCCTATGGTTCCAGTCGTGCGATTATTGGAAGTGAATTTTCCATGTTTCAGTTTAGAAGCGTGGAATCTCGTTGAGGACGACAGAAGCACAAGAAAACAGGTCGACTCGGAAGACTGTGTATTCTGCAGACATCTCCAGACATTAACGACAAGTCGATACTCAGTGTGTATAAATCTCTCATACGAAAATGCAGAACGCACACAGTGTTGATGACAAGGTCTGGGACAGCTCTACCTTACAGTCGGCTGTTGGATAAATAATCGGTTTATAAGCGAATAACTACTTAACACAGTATAGCCGCTTATGTTGAAAAAGTGCCTAGTTAAGTGCGGATATTCATAGGTGCATAAAACAGGCACTTGTCTCTCACTAATTAATACCATGTCATCGTTAAAAAAGTAAATTTGATAGTTTCACGATCTTAGGACACACTGTGCCGTTTCGCGCCTGCAAGAAGATTACTCCATCTTTATACATTGTAGATTATCATACAGAGGCCCCTATGATCTGATTATATTCTTAAACAGCTGGAGCATAAAAACAGCTCTTCTTTTAAAACACAGGCCAGACATCCTAGAGGCTGTCTTAGCATATGTACCCTGTCTTAGTAGAAACACAAGAGAGACAGTGGAAAGAGAGAAACGAAAACGTGAAGATGGTGCTCACAGTTTTGACAAGACATGCAATGGAAGTACAGTAGCGAAAGAGGAAATTAAGAAGGACCAACGATAACAGAGTCACGTGCTAATGGCTGAAAAAGTCGCAAGTTTTTTGGGACTGCGTCGAAATTCTTCATCCAATTTCCTTCTGAAGCTTCATGTAATGGGAAGGCAGGGAAAAAACAAATAAAATGGAGGAGCTGGATAAAGATGAATGGATCCTTAGACGCTTTGACCAAGTACAGCGTGGTCAATGATAATGGTTTCATGAATAAAATGGTGGCATTGGTTTCGAATCCCATTAATACCAGTTGAATTGAATAAGAGACTTACTTCAATCATTTAGTAAAGCTCACTGAGAAGCTTCGATAAAATTTTTCCATAAAAGGGAATCAATCTAGGCGGAGACCCTAACATGGACCGGAAACCTTATCCTCCTGCCTTTGTCAAAACCGCACAGAACAGGCTATCACGGCCCCTAAAACAACGCGCGATACATTAAAAATGTCCTCTTACAAATGAAAGCACCACAAGAGGGTTCTAATGGGTATGTCCCCACCACCAAAGTAGGATCACTACTGCGTCCTCTTCCTTAACGGTGATAAATCCCGCTCAAAGCATTGGCTACCAACGATTATGACTTCTTCCAATGCCACTGTCCACATCAGGCCAAGCATGTTTTCTACATCATTCGATTTTTTCTTTTCGGAACAGGTATTTGACAAGTTCTGCTCCAAGCGAGAAGGTCTACTTTGGCCACTTAAGTGGTCAGAAGCTAGCAAGGATGCTAAAGTCGCAACGAACGAGGCAAAAAGTTCTGGCCTACTTTCCAGACGCAAGTTCAACGGGCGGGAAAGAAGACAGAACAAGGATTCCCAAATAAAGGTGCTTCGCCTTCTGTCCGACGAATACCATCCGAGCCCTACCAAACCAGTCCCTCCGCTTCTTCCTTGATCTATGCAATGGAATCCAGAACGAAACGTATATGATGACGCTTCCTGGAGCCTCCAAGGACCATTTGGGATATCACGATGTCTCCATTCTTGTTCTTACCGCGAAACTAACGACTACGGAGTAAAAGAAGAATCTCCACTGGAAGATGGCTCATAACGCATTCATATCCCAGAAGATCTACATGATCCGATTTGAAGAAGACGGGTAGGCATCTCCGCTTTGGCAGGACAGAAGTCCAAACACTGCGAGATTCATGTATGACAATATTTAACAACGTCAGTCTAAGGAGAAAGCATGACGATCTGGAAGAAATGTATAGTTTTCAGAGATGATATTCCAGGCATAAAATCTGAAATGGATTAAAACAACAAGAACGGATTACCATCGAAGCGTCTGGCCCCCCCTGACGCCCTCAGCTTCCCGGGAACTCGGTTGGGAAGGAAGGGATTCTCCAGAGAGAATCCACCATCATTTCTCTTCTCCTGTGAGAAATAAATACCCTCGGGGGAAACATGACCTCTTGAACCCTCCCTGCCCTCGGGCACAGATGAGTCCTCCATGAAATGGCCACCCTCCTGACTGGGATCTCCGCCCAGAAGAAGCTTATAGAGAGGCGTGCGGTTGTTCTTGGGAATACCCTCCTGCTCCCGAATGATTCCGGCGGGTGGAATTTCCCTCACATCTGAGAGATGTTGCTCCTGGAGTGTTGCTGGACCCATAGGAAAGCGTCTCGCCTCCATATGGTCTGCCTTTTGGTGATGGGGCATTTCTTGCGGCCGGTGCATCTCATGATGAACAGGAGCATGATTAGGAATGGGACGTCCCTCCCCAAAGACCATATCATAGGGATGGTGAGGCTCGTGGAGGAAGGGGTTTCTCTGTGGGGAATAATTCTGCTCTGGGATGATTTCTCTCTGAGGCTCACGGTTATCGTTCCTGAACACGAGGGCCTGGGGAACGGGCAGTTCCTCAGGGAAACTCCTCCCCTGAGGGCTCACCGCCTGCTGAGCCGCGCTCATGTCTTTGACGAAGACTGGAGGACCCCCTCGTGATGTCCATGCTCAGAGAAGTCTCTAACTTGGGGGAAATTCATATTGGCAGGTTCGGGATGATGCTGCATTGGAGGATGTTCGGAGAAATGTTTGACTTCATGTTGCTGAGGAAAATGATTGGCTCGTGGAGGACCAGGCAAGTTCTCCACATGGGGAGGAGCATCGAAACGCATCTCGTGCGGCACGGGTGCATAGTGAGGCACGGCTGTCTCCTCAGGAAGAATCAGACCATCAACAGTCTCATCAACCATTTGAGGATGATGGTTCTCAAAGTGCACGTGCCCGCCCTGATGCGGAGGCTCCTCGTTTCTGAAGCCGAGCTTGTGGGGAGGACGATGAGGATGGCGATGACCACCGCCGTGGTGCATGATACGGGGGAAGGGATGCTCTTCAGCGTGAGCCATTTCCTTGATAACCGGCCTGACAGGATGTTGGGGCATATGATGAGGCAGTGCATGAACTTGCTGAGGAGGAGGAGGATGATCGGGGAAGCTTCTACCCTCGGCAAACTCCATCTCCATGGGGAAAGCCCTAAACTCAGGAGCTGGCCCATCGTGGAAGCTCCTGCCTCCGTGCCTGATGCCATCCTTCTGGAGAGACCTCGCCTCAGGGATGGGCATATCACCCGTGAACATGTTGTCTAGGGAGTTGCGTACGCTACCGGGCATGATCACAGTCTCTTCAGGGACAAACTGCACCTGCTGTAAAACAAGGTTTTCGCCAGCGTCGCCGTTCGGGTACCTGTCAGAGTCTTCGACTGGATACACGTCCAGCATCAGATGGAAGGGCTGTTCGGGGGAGTCTAGCTGAATCTGCTGCTCTTCATAGCCAGGCGGGTAGATCGGGCCGCTGTAGCCCTCGTTGCTATGGTGATTACCGCCGTTGTCATGGTGATGATTATCACCATGTAAACCGCCGTTATTGTTGAAGCGGTCACTAGAAGAGACGTGGAAGTTGGGACTGTGCGCCTGGAAGGCTCCGTGGCCGTTCTGGGGCCTCTTTTCCTGGCGAATGTGCTGGATGATGTCCTGAATACCAGTAGCTGTGTTTGGGTAGCTGTAGAGAGGGTTCCCGACCAAGGTCTCAGGCCGACGAGGGTGCGGGTTGTTGTTGAAATGACGAGTGCTGCCACTCTCATGCAGTTGAGGCAGGAAAGGAGGCCTCGGGAACTGTTGCCGCTGGTTCACAGGCGGTGATTGGTGGAAATTCCGCGGCGGGGCGGGGCCCCGTGGTGGAAACACACGCTGATTGGTCGGCCGCTGAGGGAAGCGACGCTGATTGGCCGGCTGTGGTGGTACCACGCTGACCGGCGCTCTGAGTGGTCCAGGGCGGAAGGCCACTGGAGGCGAGGAGAAGCCCCTCTGCTGCTGAGGACCTGGCCTCCTGGGCTGCGGCTGTGGGAAGCGTGAAGGGAACGCTCTCCCCTGCGGAGGCGTGAAGGGCCGTTGGGGAGGAGGACGTCTCTCTGGTCCTCCGATAAACCTTGCCGACGGACGCAGAAGCCGCCGAAGGGACATTTCCTCAGGTAGAGGCTCGTCTTCAAGCAGCGGATTCACTGTCTGAAGAAGCGCTCTCATCCCGCGCAGCACGTCGCCGAGGAAGGGATTCTTCTCAGGAGTTGGAAGCTCTTCTTCGGGCAGCTCTGTGACGATCACAGCCTCCTGGCGCTGGCTCAGAGCCGGAGGGACGAAGTCGGGCTCGTCGTTGAAGAAAAGTTGGAGGAAGGGATGACGAGGACGGTCAGCGGGAACTTTAAAGGAAGGCGGGGACTGCTTGGCTTGCAGCTGGGGTGGAGGTCCCGTCATCGACAAGAAGTGACGACGGATGAATTCGGGTATGGGGTTATCGAACGCGACACCTCGCTGTTCGAACATGATCGGCATAAAGAGCGGAGGTCGCCTGGTGGTCGCTCGCGACGACTCGGCAGCATCTTCCTTCACAGCTGCCTTCTCCTCCTCTTCGTCGCCCAGCGGTACTGGAACAAATTCCAGCGTTCCCGGCTGTCCTTCTAGATCCCCTGACAAACGCTCTTCCACGCTCGTCTCCGCTTCCAGCTCCTCTTCCTCCTTCCCCGCTTCTTCGGCCGCGATCTTCGCAACCATTGTCTCTATCTCTACCACATCAGTTTCTACCGGTTCCGGTAGCTCCTCCCCAGGCTTCTGGTTGGGCAGAGATGAGAGGGAAGCCACCAGAGGTTCGGGACGCGGAGACTTGTCGGTGGAGTGGGGCTCGGAGACATCGATGTTGGGCAGGGGCTTCGCCGAAGAGGTCACGGAGGAGATCACTTGTGTCACCTGAAATATACAGCGTGTGTTAGAGACGTGTCTGCGTGTTTGTTCTTGATCAAAAGGGACGAGTTCTGGATAGCTGAGCACTGGAAAAGTAATAAAACACAATAGGCGATCCAAAATTACAGCCTCCACCCCCCTCCATGTCATGGATCTCCAAACACGGTCAAAAATAGTGATATTCTAAATTCCAATATCCAATGCGGATGCAAACGACAATTGTATCTATAAAAAATAAAATGTCAAATGCCTCCGCAAAAGGAAAGTAATAAATTCCTGGGATGAGGGAGGAGAAGTCTAACAGCAAACCAACTGCTGAGGTCACATGTCGTCTAAGGGGGGAGGAAATGAGCTGGACTTGAGGTAGGGCCAGGCGCAAAACCCCGCCTCTGGGTGGGCTCGAACCCGCAATAGTTACGGGTTGCCGCTGGTTGGGTAGAGCATGAACACTAACCGAATGTGGAACTTAACTACTGATATTTGTAACATGTATTTAAATTTCAGAACTCCCGATGAAAACACTTGCCCTAATGCTTTTTAATATCTTCTATAAAGTTTTACATCAATCAACTTTCAGTTTGGCGAGAATGACTTAAAACGCTAAAAACCCTAAAAACATTTTGGTTTCCTGTTTAAGTGGCATGGATATCTAGCAAGTCTCCTTATACTGTTGCTTACTTGTGTGATTAGTTTAATTCTAACAGCAGTTTTAAGCCAGGTTTCACGGAGATTAGAGCTGTTTTCGTTTGAAGGTTGGCCTTTTGGACCATGCTTTACTGTGTTCTACTATTATCATCTTTTCAGGGATTTTAGGTCATTCCTAGGACAGTGGTTAAAGAAACCCCCAGCAGCATTTCCAGGGACTTATTGAGTAGAAAAACACAACACACATTTGTGTTTTGTTTCTCCACTCAATATTTACCTGCGTGTAAATGCATTCACGTGCATCGTCGTTAGGGGTTTCAGCCTAGGTGATCAAAATTCGCCTCCCTCTCTGATTTTCACACTAATTCGGGGTCCATCCCCCAGTAAAATTTCCACAGCCACGCTCCTGTCCAGAACCAAGCAATTCCGAAAGAAACTTAACACCAGTCTTACAAGAGTATGAAAACAGACAGAAACAGTAGGAGTATAAGTACCAAGAGATGTAAGTAAGTGTAAGTCTTGATAAAATTTGCAAAGGTGCAAGTATCATCTGATAAAAAACTCGTAGCACACATTATCTTAATAATGACAAAATCTTTCAAGCGGTAAAGTCCGCCAAAATTATCCAAAAGTTTCTGCTACAAAACTGTATTACAATATCCTATTATATAACTGTAAATTTCCAAAAACCCAAATTTTTAACGTGATTCGCGACCTCTAAAACTATTTCTATTTAGAAAATTTTAACACCACTAAACTCATCATGCTTGATATCATGGAAAATGCGCTCTGCAGTACATTTTACTTTTGTCTAAAGTGGGCACCCCTAGACTGCACAGCAGGAGTACAAGTACACGCGTATACAACGTAAATACCACGAGGCAGAAAACAGTGTAAGTACCACGAGTGTAAGAACAGTGTAAGTACCACGAGGTGTAATAACAGTGTAAGTACCACGAGGTGTAAGAACAGTGTAAGTACCACGAGGTGTAAGAACAGTGTAAGTACCACGAGGTGCAAGAACAGTGTAAGTACCACGAGGTGTAAGAACAGTGTAAGTACCACGAGGTGTCAGATCAGTGGAAGTACCACGAGGTGTCAGATCAGTGGAAGTACCACGAGGTGTAAGAACAGTGTAAGTACCACGAGGTGCAAGAACAGTGTAAGTACCACGAGGTGCAAGAACAGTGTAAGTACCACGAGGTGTAAGAACAGTGTAAATACCACGAGGTGTAGTACAGTGTAAATAGCACGAGGTCAAGAACAGTGTAAGTACCACGAGTGTAAAACAGTGTAAATACCACGAGGTGTTAGTACAGTGTAAGTACCACGAGGTGTAAGTACAGTGTAAGTACCACGAGGTTTAAGAACAGTGTAAATACCACGAGGTGTTAGTACAGTGTAAATACCACGAGGCAGAAGATGACGAGGCAGACAGCCACAGTCAGGTAGATGATGCCCCTCCAGCGTTTGTTGTCCTTCTTCAGCCTCTCCTCGTCCTCCTCCAGCTTCCTGTCCAGCACCCTCACGTCCGCCGGGTCTGCGGGACAGCAGGGAACGGCGGCTCAGTGGTAGAGTGATCGAGTGTGGAGCGAACGGTTGCGAGTTCGAATCTTAAGAGGGGCTGGGCCGGCCAGAGATATATATATATATATATATATATATATATATATATATATATATATATATAATATATATATATAATTGGTACCCCCTGAGTTATATTTGTTAAAAAGTCTCGTCGATCTTACAGACAAGGTGATATTCAGCTCTATACAAGTACTTCGTTTACCGGGATTTCCGCGATAATTTGAAAATCGCTAAATCTGAAATGTATCTCAAACTAGGGATAGGCTGCGGGAAGGGACATTTTGCACAGTCGCCGTCAGACTTCCTCTCAACAACAGACTTAATCTTCTGGGTCCTTACGGTTCTTGGACCTTTGCATGTCGTAGAGCCAACGCTTGCTTTCCTTATCACCGTCATCGATGACTATGTCAACGCATTTCCCCATTGATGAATGATCAGTATTAGAACCATAACATGCATTCATTCATTCATACGAAGACAAAAATACAATACACGCTACAACAAATGGAAACAACAGATTTGCAGATAGAAGAACATATACATAAGATCTGTGGAGGATGTCCCTGGGGCTCAGGAGGGATGAGTGGGGAGGGGGCGGGGGGGGCTCACAACCCGCCAGAGTCGACGTGGGTTATCTATGCCAGATGGTGCAAATCTACACACAACTACAGAACTTGAGAATAAAAGAGCGCCGACATATCTGTCGAGATGATAGTGAATTTCATTTTTCATTTATTGAAAATGAAACTCATTGAGCTCATTGATATCTAGTTAGAGGAAAACTTATTCCGACCCTCCAAATCAACGTGAGCTACGTGATAGTTTCAGCCTATTGAACGAATATTTAATTTCACAGAAAATGCAGCACCAAACAGATTACGACCACAAACGAAAGATCCTGATGAGAATGATAGAATGACTCCAATCTCCAGTCTGGAATCTGAAAGTGCTCGAAAGATATAGAAATTAGTATGCTGTCAATCAAGTTCAAAACCTGTCAGCAGAGGAGGCTAGAAACTGGCATGTCATGTCAAAATGTCGCAGATGCTGCTAAAACCACGATTTCTCCCATTAGACACGGCAAATGTTAACACGTTGGCAGTTGTAAGCTTATATGAGATGTTTTCTGCAGGCTCTCTACCCAGCAAGTTTTCAGTGCGAAAACTGTGACCAGTTCTCTCCAGTATAGACAAACCATGGGGATTTTTCTGAGGAAAAGATCTGAGCAGACATGCCTGGAAATGTTTACAGAGCGAACACATATGCTCTACACCGCAATCCCAGAATTTCATTTCGGTTTCAGTGTTTCGTTGAAGCTGGTTAGAGAGGAGGATGGTTCGATTATTAATATACACGCCTACGTGAGTGCCTTTTTGGAAATAACTCTTTGTGTCTGTTCGTGCGTCTCGTCTAACTTCCTTCAAATTCCTGCAAGAAGAGTAGAATACTCTGATCTAGTTTACTTTTAGACGGTAGAGTTCAGTAGAATCTTCTACCTCTTCTGGAGCAGCTTGGAGAAGGTTGGAGGAGGCGCTGAAATAAGTCATATACCTACATGGTTCAATTATATTAGTTTACAAACGGAGATCTATCTCGTGGTCCCGTTACTGGTTCTGAGATCTTTCAGATTCTTCTGTCACTCCATCCAGTGGCGAATAAAAGCAGGGGGGCTAGGGGGCTAAGCCCCGCCCACCTCCGCGACATTTCTGAGTGCCCATAGTAATCACATAGTAAGAGGTTATTAAAGAGTGGAGTAGAGTTTAGCACCCTATCCCCTCCTTCCGAAATGAAATTCTGGATCCACGACTGACTTCGCCCCTTCTGACGAATCACCCCTGTTTCTCACCCTGACGATGCCCTTGCACTGACCTGAGGTCGGGTCAGAGGCCAAACTCGGCACCGCTTTGCTCCCGGCTAGCCCCAGCATTTTGGTGAACAGCTTCGACTGCGGGTGCTCATAGATGTCACTGATTTCTGCCGAAGAGGGAGACGCGTCGTCAAAATACAGCCGCTTGTGACACGAAGCTACTGAAGGTATGAACATAATTACCGGGTGAGGATACACACAAAAATGTCTCACACAAGGAGTTTCAGGGCCAGGTAACAGACCTGGCGTGGCTCCAACTCCCGTTCTGGAGTCTGAAAAGCACCAGATGAATCGAAATTACATTTTGTAGGTCAAATTATGTTTAATAAATATTCTGGCGGTTCCGCCGAATATTCAAGACATCACGTGACCAGCAGACAGACAGCATTTCCGATCCGGCGTTTTTCCCTCAGCATCCCGATTCTGTAGTTATGATTCTGTCGTTATTATCCGGTTAACATTACGCTCACGCACACGGTGCTGGTCAAAAACACAGCCGTAGCAACACAAAAGAAGGAGAGATACGGGGTGTGTAATTTTATGTCGATTTCTTTTCATATAACACCATGGGGTGAATTAAAAACCACTCTAAACATTTTGGAGCATGTCCCTCTAGTTGCAACGCCTATGTACGAAGGCTACCGTTGCATGTACCGTATCTGCATCAGAGGGTACGGCGGTATCTGCACTATCACGTTGGTACAGCGTGTTTGTCTGGACAGTGTTTGTGTGCGACCGTGTTTGGGACAGTGTTTGTCATGGTCATTCCCGCGCGCGATAACTTCCACGGAAGTCTCAGATACGAGCCATGATGTTTTAAATACGTGGATTGGCTGAGATAATGATGGCTTATTGGTACTGTGTGCAATCACGCACCCAGGAAAGAAAGGGAATGCCCATGTGCAGGAATGTAGGAAACGGTATTGTCCCCAAAATAGAAAATTTACTTAAAAAAACAGGTACACAAACAAAAAACGTATCACGGCAATAATGATTTCCCAAAGGTAATATAGTATGATGGCTTAAAGATTCGACACTGGGCATATAAATAGGGTTGAAATGCTTGGTAGAGATGACCTACGCTACGCTATAGTTCATTGTAGGATAAAACTACGCTACAGAAACACGCTACGGTATTTTTCGTGGGAATTCTAGCAACAGCTAAGGCAAAAAACGTGTACTACAGTGTTCAGGATCATGAAGCTTGAACACAAAAACTGTATAGATAACTGAATGAGCGGTGTTAAAGCAAAATGTACACATCCGGTAAGTAATAAAAAGTGGTGTTTTTGCTCTTCATGCTGCTCAGTGACCAGTTCCGCTTTCACCGAGCCTTAGAGGGGTATGGGTTCGGACCTGTACATATCACCAAAGGCTTTGATTTACTTAGTGTTTTTTGGGGGGGACGGGGTTCAGGGACGCGCCAGCCATTTTGGTCCTATAGTAGCGTACTCGATTTGTGAGCGAACCATGTTGGTATGCCACTTTTTCAGAATTTAAAGGCCATAGCTCCCTCGAACCTCATGGCTGTGCCAGTACTTAAAATTTGTTTTCAACGGTGGTCCAAGCAGAGGCGTCCTACTTCGGGCGCCGTTCATTGTTGGCTGCTCCTCCCCTGGAGCAGCCAGGACCGAAGTCTCTCCTCTCCTCGACCGGAGACTCTGGTCATTGTTGGCTGCTCCTCCCGTCAGCTGGATACCGTGGTCGAATGATAGCGCTCAGCCACGCTACATTATATTTGTCGCGCTACGGCTAAGGAACCCATTTCGTAAAAAAGGACGTATCTGCTGCTCACAGTGTGTACTATAGACCTTTTTTAAGAATACAAGGGAGTTGTAGAAATAAACGAGTTGTAAATAATAAAAATCTAAGGGATAATTTCCATCGGTTTGATACTTCGCCCCTACACTTCCAACTTTTCCCAATGGACACAATCGGCATTTCACCTTTTCATAATCGACAATATGACAAACGACACAATCTGAAACACATATTAAGGGACACAACCAGAAAAGTTTTACATCATAAGAATTTGAGGGATTGACCGGATTCAAATAGATACAAGACCAGGTAGGAGCCCCAGCATTTTTACATTTACCCCACTACAAGTCCGACCTGAGATCACCACTGGCAGTTTATTTGCATGCATATGCTGTGCACAAACCAGGTATCAGACTCTGTCCCACAAAAACTGGTCTGCGTGCCACGAGACCTCGGCTGGCTCCCACACGCGAGCTGGTAATTAGCCAGAGTCCGTGCAGAATTCGGAGCTCCTCCGACAGATGGAGCCCATCACAAACAAGAGCAGGATTCCTTTCGACTTTCTAAGCTGTCTCGCTGTCCTGACAAAAAGCGGCCGGAACAAAGACGATGGATCTTAACCTTGTCGAGTTGATGTTTATTGTGAGGTCTGACATCTGGTGTAGTTCGGTGGAGTTTAGTTAGGATTTAAAATAATGCTCAAAAAGTTGGATTTAAATTAATGTTGAGGGTGGTGAAGAATTGTTTTTAAAGCTGCGACGTCTAGAACATATTTTCATGCACTAATTTTTGAATAAAATATGACTGATGCCGTGCATCCATCAAATACCAAATTATACTTTGATGGTCTTCAGTGAGCATATGACCTTAATCATTTAAGGTCAATGCAGAAATCTTAAATGTGTCTTAAATATTCAAATATTTAAGACACATTAAATATTATCTTAAATCATAAATCATATCTTAAATGTTAAATCATATCTATCAATCATAGATATAGATAGAGTTTGGACATGTCAGGGTATTTGATCGAGTATATTAGATGCTGCAGTGTTAAAGTGAGGAGCAGGATTACAAGTTGATGAGATGTGAGTTGGTCTTTCTCCTAGTGTCCGGCGCTCAATGAAGTCCGACATCAATTCGATGACCCAAATATTATTTTTGCAATCGCTTAATATATAAAGACAAGATTTTGATGATGATGGGCTGTGCCCGAATGTATGTAATCGCCCGAATAGGCCATGAAATTTTCCATCCCGTACTTGAGGAGATGGGCCAAAAACATTTCATCAAAGTATATTTCGCCTTCGAAACCGAGGGTTTCCGTCAAAGAATGGAAACCCAAATCAAACTGTTGAGTATTGTATGTGGAGCATGGTTTGGAAGACTTTAAGTCTAAATTATGGACATCGCCACGTTATCTTTGGCCATAAATCAACGCAAATATAACTAAACTCACGCCCCATAATCCCACGGCGGTCCATTAAAACCACATCTATCATCGCATAATCGATTTCCAAACTTAATTCGCATTTACATCGCCCGTCCAAGCCTCTGTTCACTCCTCTGCCATTACCTGTCGCAGCTGTATGTTGAATTCTCCTGAGAGCGTCTGTCGCCGTGTGAAAATGAGATTTCGTCACTGGCGGTACTCCACCGCGGTCTCGTGAGGTGAATGCCTTACCGTGTGACGTCAAAATTACGTCACAGCTACCCCGCCGTCGTGTTGACAAGCGTGCCAGTTTAAAGCGTTTTCGTAAGGTTCCTGTGGGTTACCACGTGAATGTTGCAACGGCGGCGGTGGCGGTGGTATAACACGAGTTCTACAACTGTGTAAGATGGGAAAAAAGGTTGTAAATGCGTTGTTACAGAGTACATGAAATGAGCTACCCACAGCCGTCTGTGAGGTGGATGACAGACTCGCCCCAGGTCCTCAACTTTTCATTCAAAAGTTTCTAACTTCAGCTAAACTTGGAAAAATTTAAACATTTTACCAGCAACATGAACCAGATGTAACCACTAAACCCATCTGTAAAGAAAGTAACGTTTTAGGGTGGGCAGCTTTCTATGGAGCAGATGGTTGGAGATTTTTCCCATGCCTTCCACTTTTTGGCCACTGGTGAAGTGACTGACTAACAATTTGGTTGGTGAGTGAGCTTGTAATGCCATCCGACGAATTAATATGAAAACCACTTCCCCGAGACAAAATGCTTAATTTCGAACCATTTTTTCCGTCCTTGCTCGATCAGTAGCTGCAATCCCTCTTCTGCCAGAAAGCCAGTTGGGCTTTGCGGAAGAAGAAAACAGAAGAAGACCCATTCCATTGTTTGCATCCCAACATTTCCCACTGTACACATCCAAATATTTTCCACTGTCTGCTTCCCACAATTCCCCATGATGTGCACTCCAACATTTCCAATTATCCGCATCCTAACATTTTGTCCGCATCTCATCATTTCACTATCCACATCTTTAACTTCCATATTGTCCGCACCCCACAATCCCCCATTACCCGCACCCCAGCTTATTCCCCGTCCCAATCCTAGGAGATTAGCCAACACGGGGTGTGTTTGCCGGAGAGTGCCAGGGGTTTCGGTCGCTGACCTCTCGGTCCGCTGTAACATCATCCATGCTGATGAACCGGAGAGACAACGCGATGATGTTCGCTCTGACGACCGCGAGGTTGGAGATCTAGCCACAGTGGTGGATCCCGGAGCACAGATTTATCTGGGATCTGGAAGACCCGGATCCCGGACTACAGGTGACGGCTTTCGGGTCAGGATCTTGAGGAGAGGAGCTGACGCACCCACGACAGATGGAGCATGACGTAACTTTGAAGAGTCAGTTGATGGGCGTGCTAAATAAAACACACCGTGATATGCACACTGATAATCCGTGAAGGAGAATATGTACTACTTGCAGTATTAGACAAGACATCTTAGTAATGTTATGGGAGATACTTTTCAATTACTTTGCTTTACCTTCAAACTTTGTAGAGGTTTCAGCGTCACATATTTGATTCTGGTTCCTTCTTTCGTGATACCCGGCCATTTCAAAAGGAAATTGGCCACTGTCTGCCATTTGGCCAGCAATAACTCCTCTACCCCTGGATTCGCCATCGTTAACGTCTCTCTCCCACCGTTCTAAAGTCACTCTCCCACCCGTTTAGCGTCTCTCCACCATCCCTTTCCTCCAACCACCGCAGCTCCACAATACCACAATAGCCTATTCAGCACACTGAACAGAGCGCAACGCCAGTCCCAACCCACCGGACACCGTCAATGAGGCGTGTTTATAAACCCGCCACGGATATTATTTACGATACGGTCGGCGACTATTTGCACGTTCACGGCCGATATGCCTGCTGAATAATCTGCTTTGTTGGTGCAGTTTTAAACGGACGGTTTGGTTCTGCCGTTTGAGGCGGTGGAAATAGTGTGATTGTGGTTTAGAGTCGGGTCGTGTCCAAGGGCACGTTGACGTGACTACAGGTTGACACGAAGCCTGTGACCCGACAACAGAGCGTGTTTCAGCAACGTTCGGAATATGAAATGCTCGGTTGACCTCATGATTAAATAGTGTGATTCGGGTTTTGCGTTAGTTTTAAGGGAGATCATGAGGGAGAGAGGAAGGGGAGAGAGGAAGGGAGAGAGATACGGGAAAGTGAAGGGAGGAAGAAAAGGGGAAGGAAATTGCAAACAAGCGCCATTTCCAACCGATTAAATGTATAATAATTTTTAGGCTTCTCGACGCACCAACTGCCAGGGTCATATGGCGTCGCCAACTCTTTCCCTGTTGGAAGGGTTTCTCGGGAGCCAGCTTGCTCCTTGTCCAGGGAAGCCGCCGGGCCTTGGGCCCGGCTCGGCTGCGTGGAAGCCAGCAATGCTGACCGCTCCACTACGGCGCCCCCTATAGGTCAAATCTGACCGGTATCGAACATATCCAGCACTGGATACCACTCAGTGTTTAGACCTCCCGCGAAAGTAAACAACCCGCACCGTTCTCCGGCCCGGTAGTTCCCCGGTCCCGCCGCCAGGTGTCAGGCGGTACCAGGCAAGGAGCGCACCTTCTACATTCGCAAACATGGCCGCGGACTCCGCTATGGTTACATCACGTGCTGTTGGCAAAGAGGTCCGGTCCGCGTGCAAGTCACCCCAGGCGGCAGATGTGTTCAGAGGCGGACACAGACGAGGGTGGTTGGGAGGAGAATGGTCTGTGGAGTCTGTACGTCTGTGGAGGATGTACGGCACACCTACAATCCATCATTTTAGAAAACCACCTCAAACTGCTTCACATATAGGTTTACAGTTACATTCTTCATTGGATAATGAGTGGCCCGAGGTCTGTTGAGAGCTTTTCAGACGGATGTAGGCTTGCTAGAAAACTGAGAATAATTCACGTCATGGAGAAAAGACCTGGCTAACAGTGCCGGACCCAGGATTTCATTTCGGCGGGGGCACGAGGGCTCAAGACGCCGTCACCATAGTCCCAGAACAGCCCCGGGTTATGCATTTACTATAGGCGCTCCGAAATTTGGGGGGCCTGGGCTTCTTGCCCCCTCCCTTGTATCATCCATTTTTGGCTAAAAAAAACTGCTGTTTTAGGCCCCACAATCATGATTTAATTCCCGATCTCCAGAGGGCCATGCTAGCCTTGAAGATGTCTATGCTCATAATGGGCCAATCCCATGGGAACGAATCAACATACAAGGTCAGGATTAGAACCCACGTCGGTGGGAGTCCAATGATAGGCTAATGGGTTTTCGTCACGATCGTTTAAGACCTATGAACCATCTGCAGTCAATTTCCGCCAGACGCCGACAGACGAAATTTCGCAATCATCGAAACCGAGGTATCGATCTTACGAGAAATTAGGTTGAGATTGAATTATAGCGATAAAATAGGGACAATTAATATCGGGGAATTTCGCAACAGTGTTCTACGTGACATTTGATATCTCACAGCATTTTTGTCTGTTTCCGACTATCAAAATTTCGACAGTTGAGTTTCACGAGCATTGACAACCGTACGGTACCACCGATTTTTGTGATCCTCCACCCAGAATTCCTGTTAGCTGCGGTCCGAAGGATTCAATCCCAGAGCTTCAGGCATAAAAAGAGGACGTTTTAACGCTACAGCACATCCTTCACATCATTTCCGCATCAAA
The DNA here is from genome assembly GCA_034440635.1 of Lepas anatifera. Lineage (NCBI taxonomy): Eukaryota > Metazoa > Arthropoda > Thecostraca > Lepadidae > Lepas > Lepas anatifera. The sequence continues at coordinate 194,346 of JAOTON010000678.1, read as the reverse complement.
TGGGTGGAGCGTTCGTCTATGCTCAGCGAAGCATGAGAGGTTTTAACAGCGCTTCTTTTCTCACTTCCTGCTGTAAGCCTGTTTTTTTATGGGCGATGTATATAGCGGAGGACCTGACACAAGAGCAGACTCCGTAACCCTGCTTTAGAATCGTTACTTTACAGTGAGTGAAAATGAACGGATGCTACTAACAGTGAATATCAATAGGCTTGTTTGCATCCCATTTCAATCACTCTCGTTTCTTATGGAGATTCTCTCCAATCTGTGTGATTATTTTAGTTCTCAAAGATTTATGACATTGATGCCATAATGCGGTATGATGCATGTAACAATTTATACATCCATCAACTCGACACCTAACTTCACAAAGACGGGTCATTAAAAATGGAATGATAACAAAGGTGGTAATGGGCTTCCTGCCATTCAGGTCTGATCCACTATCATCAAATTATTTTACAGCTACCTTCATACATTAGCTATCTATACAGAAGACCCAAAAAACAGGTGACAAAAGCCCGTGTGCTGTAACGACCCAATTCACCATATCTCGCTCACTTGTATCAAATCTCCCTAGCAGCGGATACCGTTGGAGCGTGGCACGGACTCGAAATGAATGGACATCCAAATGGATATAAAAATCTGAAAGTGGACGGGCGAAGATTTGCCGGACTTGCCAGAAGATAAAGATAGTTTCAGAACTGTATATAGATTTGGGTTTCAAGTTTTTGTTTATTACGTCGGATGTTTTAATATGGATTGAGTTCGGATTGACAATCATGGTAATCGTACGGATTGGCTCGGGTCCGTCGGCGTCACTTCGGATATGCACCGGATAGGGACTGAATAATCCCGGCCATGAAGTACTTTGGATTGACTTGGATGTGAATCTCGCCGGCCGTGATGTGCTCTATTCGCCGTTAGCCTCTGCGATTCTGGGTCAGCGTCACACTCTGCGGCCGTCTCCGGCACAGACGAGTGGTTCTGAATGTCTGCCGGTTCCACAGTAACGGCCCCGGCTGAGCCAGAGCAGTCGGGAGGAGTCAGGGAACTGAGAGGCGAAATCTGATACCCAGACGTGATGGACGTGGAAGAAGGCACTAAATTAAAGATCAAGCAAGACGCTAGGATGGTCAGACAGCGTTGCCATAAATTCTCCTAGTTTTGTCTCCCTTGGCAATGTTTGCTACTTTACTGGTGAAAGGTTATATTGACAAATATCGTTGCTGGCATTACTTAATCTCCCCTCTACCCCGACGCTTACGCAGACACGGATGTGTTGGGCAAGGTGGTAGCCAACTTGTCAGAGAACGCCATAGTAGATAAAATTTAAGTTAGGGGTTCCTTGTTACTATCTCCTGGTTTCGCAACAAAGGGAGGCACATAAAGGAGGCGGTTTCTGCAACACCTGTAACTTCCTCTCCTGTCCCTCTTTGGCAGATAAACGGATATCATAAACTCACATTCCCTTCTGTTGTTGCTGCAAAAAAACCACAGTAGCTTTCTAGTTGTACAAAAACTCCCACGCTAGTATATAAACAAGGGCCTGCCAAGGTTTCAGTAGAACGCTGATCGTTTATTACTGGTAGACAGCGTGAGGATAAAAACAAGGAGCACAGGGGCGATCTCAGGTACCACCCTTTCGGGGAGAGGCACAAGCAGCTAAAATCGAAAAAACGAGAAAAGTGTTGTTGAAGACATTTGGGGAGAAACTTGGTCCTTTCGGCTTGAGGGGGTGACAGCTTAGATACGCCCCTCCCCTCCCCACCGGTGGGTAACGATAACTCAGGTGAAGCAATAAACACTAGACAGCGTTCCGAGGACGTTGGCTAATTATTCCCACAGAGAGTACCAGGGCTGGTCAAGATTAACGATCCTGGGAGGAGGCGGTGGACTAATCCCTTCCCATGTGGACACTGGGGCCGGTTGATTGGTCTTTTCATCACCCCACGCCTTGCTGTAATTGTGAGAAGTTTCCAGGAAAGGGAAGGTAATTTGCGTTCGGGAAAATGAAGGTAATTGAGAACGGACTTGCCATTCCCGCGCATGCAAAGATAATTCCATACGCTTAGGGAATATTTCGTAAATGTTACCGCCAAAACGAAGCATTTCATACTTCACCGATAATCCAAATCTTCAATGGGTTGTAAATTACATTACCAAAAAATGTCAGCCATATGAAGTCAGACCATAGGTACTACTCCATAAAAATGCTAATGTATGCGTACCCTACTCTAATAAACAGTTGTTCCAAAACAAGCAACAACACTGTGTCATATCTAAGGAAAATGTGGAACATTTCCCAACAAAGCAATCCCATCACTTCAAGAGTAAATATGCATTGGTGCGCTCTGCTGCCTTAGTCAGACGATCCCCACGGATATGACATCTCCACTTATCAGTAACTGGGCCACACAGCAGCTGTTGCCATGGTTACGTCGGCGTCCGGCAGATGGCACTAGTCACACTCCAGTTAGTAAGGAGACAGAGCCCGAGAAGTAAGGCAAGTCAATGGATTTATTAAATTAAATCAAATATTGAGGCTTGAAGAGGGAAGGTCATGTGGGGGGGGGGTGGGGGGTGTGTGGTGGTGAGGGGGTGAGTGAGAGAGAGAGAGAGAGAGAGAGAGAGAGAGAGAGAGAGAGAGAGACGAGTTTTTGGGGTTCAAAGTGGTATGAAGTTGATAAACAAGTTTTTGGCACAATGCCAGGGCCTGAAATCATATAAAATGATTGCTTACTTCTGCTCAGCTTCAGAATAACGTGCGTGATAACTCGCATGGAAACTCCCAAAATTCCACATGTGTAAATCTTGGCATTAAAAAGACACGTGTACTTTTTCGTGAGGATAGCAATATTCAAAAGTTCCTCGCCCCAGTCCCAGCCTAATGGTATCCCACACAGGTGTATCCAGGGGGGCAAGGGCATGTCCGCCCCCTCCCACTGACCAATCCGGCACCACAGCGCCCCTCTCCTAGCAACTCCCTGAAATGTCCCTTCCCACCATACCCCCACGTTACGACTCTAACGGCACCCTCTAATATATCTTGCATTAAGAATGGTCATCTCTTCCGAAATTGGCACCCTCAAGATTACGATGGAGCCATTCTGAACCAAATGGCGCCCCGACCAAAATACCCCTCCTATCAGAAATCCTGGATCCGCGTTTGATCCTCGGCATACCTATATATCACGATACTACTATTCCAAGGCCAGACAATAGACACATTCTCATGTGGTTAAAAACCCGCACTCACTACAATAGTAGCAAAGGGCCAGACTGACGATTTTAAGGTAAACGGACGTGGACAAAAGCATTGCTGGCTGATTCGATTTGGTTAGAAGCATTAGACAAATATCACCAACATAAGCTGAGAATATTTCATCTATGCTGATGTCCTCACCGATATGATGGACCATTTTATTGTAGGTTACGCAGGGAAGGATAATACCATGAGATATAAAAATAAAGTAATCTGAACAGAAAGTCTGGTGAACGCAACGAAACGGAAAGAGTCTAAGATTACTCAATCTGTTGATTATTCGAGTGAAAATCAAGAATACAGTAAAACTTTGCCAGCACCAATACTAATCTTCTTCCAGAAGCATGACCTATTGCAATATTTATCATGCGCGCTATATAACCTTGACTTCGTGCACATGCAGCCCCAAATAACCAACTAACTATACAAGAAAGAACATAATCGAACAAATGAAACACCATGAGCTCCTCTAAACCACCAAGGACAAAACCATTCCTAAAAAGACTACGTCGTTACTAAATGAACCGCTATATGGAAGTTGGTGTAAGGTATCCAGCACCACCTTACTCCAAGACATTGTGATGTCTTAAAAACATAACCTAAGCGCAAAAGCTTCATTTGTGAGATGGTTACAAAAGAGCATTATCTGGATGAAGAGGTTGTGAAATGTACAAATGATTGTGACAATAGACAATTGACTGAGGATAAGGAGGGTAAGATGACGTTCAGTCGGTTGCCGGGTTCGACATCAAGTCAGCCGGTTGTAGGGGTTTTCAAGCAATGTTAAGGCTGTCAGGATATGATGTGAGGATAGACAGGATGTGAGCTGGTTTTGCCAACTGATTATTTAAGTGGCTGTCACATCCTAAAAGTTATGGGGAGATCGGTAAGATAGGTTTGACGCATTTCGCGAAGGAAGTGGTACTATTCTGCTACTCTGGAGCTACACAATCCCCCCCAGACCTTAAGACGCAGAGCGTTCCTAGATAAGGTAATGTATCAGTAAAGCAAATTTTCAAACACAAGGACTTTTTCCAGATATAATTGAACTCAATTAGTACACCCTGCTACGTCCCCACTCCAGTTCGTGCTGTTAAAGCATCCGTGGTAGTATCTTGACCCCCAAAGCCACATTTCTCCGGTATTTAACCATTTGAGGCTGGATATTTCCGGCAGGGGGAATATCGGCCCCTAAGATCTCGTAATCTAACCGGCCGATTTTGAAAATTCAAAGTGCTATAGATTCCCCTGACGCTAAACTTTATTTTGAAAAAGAAAATTTCAAAATTTTGATTTTTAAGGAGAAAGTCGTGAAAATATACAATTTTGTGTATTTTTAGATTTTCCATAACCTTGTCTCTGTTGTACGATTTTCACAAAACTAGTTCAGATTTACAAATAATTGACCCAAAATTGTCATATACTAGAGTTACGCAAAATTCGAAATTCAATGGCAGTTCCAGGACCAGGACTATGAGGAAATATATACAACCTAAAAGTTTTTGTTACGCGGATTAGAAGCCTGATATACTCTTGGCATCTTGACACATAAATAATGAAAAAAGTGAAAACTCATCAGGGCGGATGCAGTAAGGTAAAACAGTGGGTAAATACATCCCAACAATATGCGAGTGGTATGCATAGTATATTAGTCCCTCGACTAGTTGAAATTTATTTCGATAATTTTACCTCCATGGCAGCTCTGGGAAAGGGGTGACATAGGCGGATCAAGGACTGTCGTGGGGGGGGTGGGGTGATTGGAAACACATTTTTAATATACAACGATATTGAGTCGCGGCGGTGATACTGGCTGGAATATGCATTTTGAAAATGTTAGTGATGGACACGCCTCGGTAATCTAGAATTTGTTATAACTATTTTGAATTTCATATACCCAATTGTATTCGCCCTGGCACGGCTGTAAGCAGTCTTCTCCTACTAACGTTTAGTCCTTCTGATAACATTCCCCATTTTGAATCTGTAACCGCCCCTATAATACAAATAGTGACAATTGTGAATGCACTATCATCTCACATAAAAATATATAATAAAACCATATAACTGGTATCAGGATCAGCAGAGACGGCTTCCTTTTACAAAGAACCCATCGCATACGATAATACTTGGTTTGTGGATAGAACCTCCCCAAAACCCCGCCATAGCTCCGCCCCTGGTAAATATATAATATTGACAATTTCAGAAAACCTGCCTGTACTAGTTTTAGGAAAAGTCAGGAAGTTTCAAAGTTCTATCGCAAGCCGTTTCGGAGATATTCTGAAAAACCTTAGGGGCAATATTAGCCCCCCTGCCGAAATAGGGTTAAGTTACCCGGGTTATCATGCACTTGGAAAACTTGTTCAACATCTTCACAAGCCAAGTCATGGTGCTCAGTACCGTTAAGACTTCCGCCAGGGGTCAGTTCTGAGGCCAGCAGACGGTGAACTTTGACATCACGAATTCACACATGCTGGTAACCCCATCCCATACAAATTTGCATCACTAGACCGGACATCCTGTCTGCAGCGGATATCTCGGCACGAGCTATTCGGGTCAAGTGCACTTCCGGTCGCCGGTGCAAATTACACGGAGAATGCATGGTAGTGCATCAGCAGAAACATAACACCGGAAACTGTGCAAGACTAGAAAGATATCTGTGAATCTCCTTTCTATTGTTTAAAGAGGAAGCGGAGGAAATTGCCGTGGAGACTGCAACACAGAGCATCAGTAGGAAAAAACACGGAGACTGCGTGTAAGACCAGGAAGGTATCTGTGAATCTCCTTTCTGATCTATTGCGGCGTGAGTTGCCATGGAGACTGCAACACAACGCATCAGTTAGAAGATAACACCGGGAGACTGCATGTCAGACTATGAAGGTATCCGTAAATCGTGTTCCTCGTAATCTGTAAAAGAGGCGGCGGAAATTGCTATGGAAACTGCAACAGAGCGCATCAGTAGAAACATAACACCGGAGACTGCACGTAAGACTAGGAAAGTATCTGTGAATCTCGTTCATGACCTGAAAAGAAGCGGCGAAAATTGCTGTGGAGACTGCACGGAGACGCGCATCAGTAGGAAGATAACACCAAAAGACTGCAGACCAAACTAGAAAAGTATCTGCGAAAACAAAATGCTAAAAGCATTCGATATTGACTGACGCACCGCGACCGGCCTAACTACATCGGCTTTTAGGGGAGGGGTGGGCAAGGTTGGCCAAAAGTCGTGAGAAATATGGTGTGTAAGTAAACTGGGTAAATTTCACCGGTTGGCGGAAAATGCATTCCCTCCAAGATCTCGGTGGAGACAATTACAGTGGAACGTGCATTCATAGGCGGATCCAGGATTGCCGATCGGGGGCACCTTCCCGGGGGGGGGCGCCATCCGGACCAGGGGCGCCACTTTTGACCGGCAAAAAATCCTATCGGTGGGCGCCAATTTTCGCATCCTGGGGAGGAGGGTGGGAAGTGACGTTTCAGGGGGCGCCGTGACCATTTCAGGGGGCGCCGAAAGTTGATCAGGGGGGCACGTGCACTTTGCCCCCTGGATCCGCCTATGTCTGTATTACAGTGCAACAACAGAAGAATAAGAGAAGGCCCAAGTTATCATCACGTATTATCAAGTTACATCACTATTTTTCCGTAGACTTAGCCCTGGAAATAAAGCGTAATGCAACTGAGCACTACGCAGAACACAGTGCGACAATTTTTGTCAGGCCGCGGCGTCTAAAACACCGCAGCGCATTCTCCGTTAGGTTATCAGTATCACAACCTAGAATCGCGATCACAAAATCAGTAACCTTCCTTTTATATTGTCAGAAGCCACGAGGCCGGACAATGTTTCTTATTTTAAAACTAAACCGTATTCACGGTTAATTTCCATGATTAAGCCTTGGATAGTCCTGTACGATATATTTTCCATCGTAGCTGCAGCTAAAATGTCGAAGTAGCGTAGCTAAGAAAATACCGTAGCGTAATTGCGCAGCGCAGTTCTCATCCAAAACCAGCCGAAACAAGTCAGACAAGTCAGCTGGCTGTTTTGGAGGGATTTGTGTCTGGATATGTCACGTGGCTGATGAGCAAGGTAAAAAACAACGCGACATAGACCAGCTCCGGGAGGATCGACCCAGGGAAAATAAGTAGGACTAGGAAGGTAACGGAGATAATAAAATCACGAGACCAATCTGCTCGGGTCGGGATCAAATTAGCACGGAGACTGAGGCCAGTGAATAAGTAGGAAAATAACACGACAGACTGCATCCCGGACCACGAAGGTATCGGTTTTAATCGAATCACGTGAATAGTGCTGCAGATTTAGAATAGCTCTCTCAAGAGGAGCTCATTGCCTTCTTCATTCCCAGTTCCTAAGCAAATGAAATCCCAATAGGCCCTCTTCCTCAACTCCGTATCAAATGTAAAGGCATGCCACTGAAGAGGAAACAGGCTTCAGTGTTGCGTAGCTTAATGTATGGTCCTTTAACATTTCAGCAGAATCTCCGACAGTCGTATCGCGATAATACCGGACCCAGTCTGCACCAGCGTGACAAGGATGTTTGTTAAACCCTCGACAACACACTGGTAATGTTTGAGGCTGCTTGCTATTAGCGTCGATTACGTCATAAAAGCATACATGACGTCAGCATGACCATTAGCACGGGCCAGGGTCTGCCAATGTTGACGCAATTTTTCTCTCTTTGTAAAGGGATGGTAATAGTGAGTTTAAAGTTAAAAAAGAACTAACTGCAAGCTGGTACGTACGAGTAACTAAACATCTTTCTCTCTCTCTCTCTCTCTCTCTCTCTCTCTCTCTCTCACACACACACAAACAAAAATGTGAAATTCTAGTTAGACCCCTGAATTTGGAACCGACAAGCTTTTTAACCTTCGGTTGAGTACGTAGAGAGGGATGTGAAACACGACACAGCTTAGTTCAGTTGGCTGAAAATGTGTTTTCCACATGAACATGTGTTAGTGAAGCGCACGATCTTCAAAAGTCAGCAAGAAGAAAATCCTCTCACCTGACGGCCGTGAACACCGCCTTCTGATACCTCGAGTAGAGAAAGTGAAGCAGAATTCCCGTTAGAATTACATACCCCGTAAACCGTCATGGAGAAAATGTATATTGTATACTTTTCATATTATCTCCTAACAAATGGTACCGCAAATGTTTCAATCCTACTATGGACACGCTGGATGTGTAAGTTTTAGTAAACTCCTTACCTGAATAAAATTTAAGGAGCACGCACTTTGGTGGCGGGGACACACTCACCCTCTGAGGGGGCTTGAGCCCGTGCATTCGCTATGAAAACAACACCATGCATACCTACGTTTCAAATCGTTCATATTTCTACACACTCGTGTTCTGACTTTACTGGTAGCTTTTTACCTATAAATCGTTCTGCATCGTGAGGTAAAAAATCGCCACGAATTGGTTCATTACCATCTTCCCTCGCATACAAATAGCTGTAGCATTGCTGAGGCCCCACACTTTCTCTCGCTAGAAACACAGGAGCGACAGCTCAGTGCATGGGCGGATCCAAATGGGCACTCAGGCTAATTGAACCAGACGGGGGTTGTTTTGGCGGAGCGACTTATCAGAGGGGCACCAAGCAGCTAATCCTAAGAGCGCTGATAAACACATCATGGAGAGAGAGAGAGAGAGAGAGAGAGAGAGAGAGAGAAAAAAGAGAGAGAGAGCGACGTTTAAAGGGGCGCCGGTGGCGCTCCGAAGGGCGCCAGGACACAGCGTGAGGGCACCGATGCTCACTTGGGGATATCTACACCTGGATCCGCCTATGAATCGGCCCAATCACCCCCTCCCCTCCCTCCCCCCGCTTCGCTCGACCGGAGACGTCGCGGCCTCTCCCAGCTCTCACACCACCAAAACACAGTCAGCTGACTAAACACAGTCAGCTGGCTATCTCAAGGTGAGCCAGACCATGACGTCATCACAGATATCGCGCCGGGGAGGGGGCTTTGGACGGCGGAGGTTTGAGATGAGGCGGAGAGTTCTGCTGAGTGGAAGACCGAGATGAAATGGGTCGCGAGGGAATCACTGTCTCTGATATTAAGGGTGTTATTATTCAAATTGGTATTATTACTATTCAATTGGTGGGGGATCAGTCCCTCAGATTAGAGATTTGAGCATAAAACCATGACACACATAACTGCCGACATTTGGGAAGAATGAAACTGAGTTTACTAGGCATACGATTTCTAAGATTGTGAGATCGTCACAAAAAGATGTAAAAGAACAAGAGACCATGAAGTTAATCTTCCCGATGTTTTGTTAACAAATAACGCAAAGGATGCCGACCCACTCCTTGTATGTAATGTCGTACAAAAGCCTAAGTCGAACGCACAGACTTTAGAAGACCTTGGGAGAAGCTCCTCGTTTCCCCGCGTCCTTCATTGACACCGGCCTTCCGTTGTTATCTGCCGACTCCTGTCTGACCATATGGGCGCCCCTCTGGGAAATCTAAGTTCATTAACTCCCGACAGTACTTTTGAAAAAAACGTCCCCTCTAAATAAGCAGCTATAATGTCCGTCAGAAGGGCGCTCCTAGTAATGACCAAGTGGCTCCCCGGATGTAATATCAGCACCCTCTCTCCGCCCCATTAGAAAAATCCTACATCCATCACCGACCCAACAAAACATACGCCACGTAGAATTTTTCCTTCCTCACAGCAAAATATGTTACTACCACCATTTAAATTAAGCCTAGTACGACAAAAATCCAGGAAAGGCAGATTCCACCGGATCAGCCTTCATTAGAAGACGTTGGTCCCAATCACACTTCCATCGACTTCATCGACTTCCAACAGCGAAAATATTGGTAATATATCACGAACACCAGGAGCGTCATGAATCTCCATCCCACCACACCTTGTTTTAGGCATTTAAGATCTTATAAAGTGAGAGTGGCTTCCTTTTGTATTCTCTATCTCCCTCCTTCAAATTCCGAGGCTATCGATAGTCCAAAGCGTATTACGGTGGCCACAAACAACTTGCAGTGGGAATTCCGCGTCTACAATCAGCATGAGAGAAAACCGTCAGTAAAGATCATTCAGAAATGGCGCAGCTGTGGCCGCAGGATTTACGGAGGACAAACGCGAAGGACACAAACTCAACCACAAGTTACTATCAGCAGCTCCGTCTCGTCATGAAAAGTGTAGCCAATAACTGCCCTGGAAACTTCCTTTCGAACTTCCCTGAGGGGCGCCCTGTTTTTTCTATTAGCTGAGCAGGAGATCTAAATTCGAGACTTTTGTAACTCAAAAGAATAAAGTTTCTTATCCTCTTCTGTCATTCACAGAGACATCCCTCGATGTCCCCTACTTTGTGACAACTGCTCGGCCAGTGCCTTCAGGTGGCATAAGCTATTTGTGAAGCTTTTTTCAGGCTTCTCGTGACGGACACCCAACCTGCACAGCTTCCCCAACACACACCACATTCACATATGTCAGGAGTCGAAAAAATATGAAAATAATTGGCCTGGAGTGTGATCATTAGACAGAGATCGAGGAAATTACCGCAGCCTCCCATATGCATTTACATTACCTTTTACATCATCTAGCCTTTTACACTACAGCGCTCCTATAGGTACAGGGTGTAGTCCGTGGAATTGTCGCAACATCACAATATTAAAGAAAAACAGCAGCCACCTCTCATTAAAAGGAAACTTGCAAATTGTATGCCAACCAAATTTAGCCACATTCAATGCCACAGAATCCATTTAAAAGTTTCCGCTCTTCTTCTCTGAACGAAAACTTTGCATTACAACTTAATGCAAATTCACTGCTGTTGCAATGGGTAAAATATTCAGATACAGGCCATGATAATTCAACTTTACAAAGAGATATAAAAACATCTACACTCAAATCACGGAGGTTCCCCGAGGCTTCCAATTAAGCCCCTTGCGAAATTAGACTAATACCGGTCCCAGCCTCTAAATCTCCTGGTTTATCTACCGTTATCTGGTCTAAAATGCACATCTTTCACAATCACGTAACACTGACTCACTCGCGAATGGCACCATCCATCATCATTTCACTGGATTATCGATGATTTCAAGCTCATTATAAGATCTCTCCATCAACAGTCGGGTCAGCTTCCATAGTTTAAGCAATCTGATTCTTATCAAGAACTATATAATTTGGTTCGCATAGAAGCTTTTGAGAATGCTAATTTTTTAGTGTCACGTGAGCAGTGTTAAATATACTGCTCAGTCTGTGTGCTGAGTAAAAAAACATTACATGTGTGCTTGGAGGCTTTGCAGAAAGCCTAAGCAAGAAAAAAGTCTAACAGAAAACATGCCCTCAGCCCAATAGAAAACACCACGGCAAACTAAACTTCCGTGCTGAAAACTCTAATAGCACCTCTGCTATGGACAGTGGCGGATCTAGAACAACCAAATTGAAGGGCAAACTGACCTGGCCCAAGTAACAAAATATTGTTAAAATACATGTCCGATTTGAACTCCTACATATTCTCCCGGACCTCGATATGCTTCTGCCCCCTCCCCCTAACCCCTGGACCCGCCTCTGCCCATGAGAGCGCCGCCACACACCGTTACCATCACGTTTCTTCACCCGTCACACCTCTGCGCGGCCACTGTCACGTCTTCAGAGCCTGTCACGGTGCCGGCGCGTCACGTGACACGGCCCGGCGCGTGACGGTCGCGTCACGCTGTCCGCTCACGCGCCGCCGCGTGACTTTCTGCACGCGCCCAGAGGCGGAAATCGGGCGCGGAGGGTGGGGAATCAGGGAAAAATATCGAGTAACATGGTGTTTTTTGTATGCAAATCAGTTTTTTGTATGCAAATCAGCCAAAATCAGTTCAAGGTGGGTGAAATTTGACCGATTTTAGAAGCTATGCCTGGATTGAACTCCTGGATCCGTCCCTGCACACGTCAGGTCTCGGATGAGAGTCGGACTCGCTTTTCCGTCTCGACAGAATGCAGTGGATTCTGTTTATTCGTGCTGATATTACAACTTGAACATGGGAGAAAGTAAGCGCATTCATTATCGAAAAAAGTGGAGTGTGGGTTAAAGTGGATGAGAAGTGGAAATCTGGCGGAACTGTCATGTCGGCATGACGTGCTGATTAGAAAAAGAAACACACGGCCAGAGCAGATAGACGAGTATTGTGTTTCGGAACAGAATGTTTAGTCGGCGTGAGTGTTGAGAGTCGCCGCCCTTTCCATAGCTCTGTTGTGACTTAACTGTAGGAAAAAGGGGTTATCACCAAGCTGGTTTTCACTATCAACTTTCCCTTTCACTGAGTAAATTCCACGAACAGTAAATCAGAGATTACGATAGCCAGATAAACAACAGCATAGCATGTAGACAAAACGGACTATTGGAAGGGATAACGAAAGGTACGTTTACGGGGAAATATATGTGTGTCGCCGCTGTGTGTCGCTGTATGTGTGTCGCTATGTAGAATATGTGTGCCGTCGCTGACACGTTTTCAAATTCGAACAGATTCCAAGCGATTCCAAGCGCTTGGAACAGATTTCAGAATTTCAGATTCCAAGCGAACGACGATATTCCGCAGATCAATATCGCTCTTTTAGATTGGGGCAGAATCACGCAGGCATGTTATTTGCCTCGACTCCACGGGATCGAGATAAAAACCAATTCAGCTACATTACACTAATTTCGGGAAGTTACACTAATCATTGCTCTAATCAGCTTAACCCTACCCACCATTACCTCGAAAAACCTCATGCTATGTGACAACTACGGACGCTCAGAAATTAGAACCTTGAGCCCCATAAACTCCCCTTGCAGCCTCAAGTTTCAAGCTCAAGCTATTTGTCGTTGAACTTTTTTTCCGAGAATTCCCAGAAGTCAGCAAACTCGTCCAGGTATGAAACAGTAAAACTTTAGGGTTTAAAGCCACATTGTGCGACGACGAATTTAAGATGACTGACTAATCAAATTCATACAGCAGGCAGATGAACGCGTTTCGACAAAAATTGTCTTCTTCAGCATCTATGGTAGGAGGGATAAGGAACCCGTCATCAAGACATTCAGCAGTTTCATCGTTTGGATTTTTGTGCAAAATTATCGTGCGATAGAAATATACAGGCACCGTTTTTGAGGATATTCCAATAATGCTTCTTGAATTATTCTAAAATGTATACAAGCAAGCTTTGATATGAGACAATCTAGCCTTATCACTGTTTTAAATAATGTTCTATTTTTATTTTATCATCATTATTGTTTTTGTTATTATTATATAAAACTTTTTCTCTCTCTTTGCTTAACCAACTCCTAATACAGCCGCAGATTTTGCCCATTTCATGAAGCCTGGCCTAAGATTAAAAGTATCATTTTTAGCTATATGTGCTGCTTCTGTAGCTTTCCTATTATCTTTGTTTTTACAAACTGCTATAATTTTAGCTCTATCCCAGTTTGGTAGATGATTTGTTTTCATGGAATGTATGACAAATGCACTGAATTCTGAGTTGTTTCGAAGGTCTCTTCTATGTTCTTTTAATCTTGTTTTTAGACCCCGTCCTGTTTCACCTATGTACGATTTCGTACAGACCCGCACGGCACCTGGTACACTACACTTTTGGTTCTGAGTCACCTGATCTTTCTTTTTCGCTAAGATGCTACTAAGTTTTTTACCGGAACAAAATGCTACTTTGCAACCCGTTTCTTCAAGTTTGTTTGCAATAATTTCAGCTGGTTTGGAGTAAGGTATCGTAACACATCGTATCTGTTCCTTTTGTTGGATTTCGCGGATCGTTTTCTTATATCTAGAGCTTTCTTTTCATATTTATCAGAAATCCTCTCGGATATTTTAGCTTCGTGAACGAGGTCATAATATGTTCTATCTCTTCTTGCAGGTATTCATCACTACAAATACGGAAGGCCCTAAGAAAAAATCCTAATACTACTCCTCGTTTCACCCTATCACTGTGACCTGAGTAATAATGTACATAGCATTCCTTGTTCGTTGGCTTTCGATATACTTTGAATTTAACTTCGGCACTCCTAACAATCTCTGTGTCAAGGAAAGCTAGAGTTCTCTGATGTTCTTTTCAATGGTGAACTGGATTTTTGGATCAACTGAGTTTAGTTGATTGAGTTTAGTTTCTAGGTCCATATCATTGGGGACTACAACTAATATGTCATCGACATATCGAGCCCAGATCACATTTGACCCCATTATCTCTAGGTAATGATGTTTTTCAAGCCATTCCATGTATAGGCATGCAGCAACTGGGCTTAACGGTGAACCCATCGCAAGACCACTGTGTTGAAAGTACTCATCCGAGTTGAAAGTGAAACCACCAAAATTCATGCACATTTTTAGCAATTTTAAATAGTCTTGTTTTGGTAAGGGCAGTTGGTCAGGGTTCATGTTCTTTGTTACGGATTCGATAGCTTTCATTGCCCCTCTACTGAAACGTTCGTAAATAATGATTTAACATCAAAACTGGCTAGAAACTTATCTGAGAAGTCGATGTCCTTAATTTTCATCATGAGGTCATCAGTATTCTGGAGGTGTGCGTCGCTGACGGCACCCAACGAGCTTGATAGGGGTCTTGCTAATACTTTGGCGATACGATGAGGAGCACTGCCAATCCCTGACGTAATGGGACGCATCGGTATATTTGTTTTGTGCAGCTTTGGAAGACCGCGCATTCGTGGTGCGGTAGGAGCCTCTTCCAGAAGGTGAAGGAGTTGTTTTCCCTTTTCAGACTTTTGTAACAGTTTTCTTGTTTCTTGGTTGAATTTCTTACTGAGTTTTCAATAAATCCAGAAGCTTTTTCTCATAGGTATCTGTTTCTTGTAAGAGATTCTTCATTTTGTTTATGTATGCAGCCTTATCCAATATCACAACTCCTCCTCCTTTATCCGCTTGAGTAATTATTATTGACGGGTCATTGGCAAGGCTCTTCAACGCGTTCATGTATCTTCTAGGTAGTTTATCAGGTTCTTTGTCCGTTAGAGCCTTGCAGCATAACAGAATGCCTTGTATAAATCCCTTCTCTATATCATCCTCGTAATATTTGTAGTTCCTACGGACATGATCTACATAATGATCTTTGTCTCTGCCTGTATCAAACTTGAAACCAAGAGATAACGCTTCTTTTTCATAATTACTGAGTGACCGTGTTGATAAATTTGTAACTATGTCAACGTTCCCGGCTTCTTTCCATGGACTAGCATCGCACAGATTCTTCAGTTTTTGTTTGAGTTTCGCTTTTTGTTTGTCTTTGAATTTGTTGAGCTTTGTTCGTAATGATATCGACAATTGTATTCCCTTAAGTTCGTCTTTTAGAACATATATCTTGTCTTTTATATCAGCACATGCTTCTTCGAGGAAAGAACGCGCAGAAGCACTAAAGGGATGATCTTTTCTTTTAAGTTGTTGAGGAGCTGATTTTGGTAAAACTTGTTCAATGATACAGTCTTGAAGGAATTTTAAACGATTGAAACTGCTGGATATCTTTTTCTGGTGACGAATTCTTGTCTCTCTGTGGTGTTGGTTTCGATGTTCATGTCAGACAATTGTATAACAGTGGTTGACAGATATTAACACTTAAACCAACACAGCAGGCAGATGAACGCGTTTCGACAAAAATTGTCTTCTTCAGCATCTATGGTAGGAGGATAAGGAACCCGTCATCAAGACAAACGAGGAGTAGTATTAGGATTTTTCTTAGGGCCTTCCGTATTTGTAGTGATGAATACCTGCAAGAAGAGATAGAACATATTATGACCTCGTTCACGAAGCTAAAATATCCGAGAGGATTTCGATAAATATGAAAAAAGAAACTCTAGATATAAGAAAACGATCCGCGAAATCCAACAAAAAGGAACAGATACGATGTGTTACGATACCTTACTCCAAACCAGCTGAAATTATTGCAAACAAACTTGAAGAAACGGGTTGCAAAGTAGCATTTTGTTCCGGTAAAAAACTTAGTAGCATCTTAGCGAAAAAGAAAGATCAGGTGACTCAGAACCAAAAAGTGTAGTGTACCAGGTGCCGTGCGGGTCGTGTACGAAATCGTACATAGGTGAAACAGGACGGGGTCTAAAAACAAGATTAAAAGAACATAGAAGAGACCTTCGAAACAACTCAGAATTCAGTGCATTTGTCATACATTCCATGAAAACAAATCATCTACCAAACTGGGATAGAGCTAAAATTATAGCAGTTTGTAAAAACAAAGATAATAGGAAAGCTACAGAAGCAGCACATATAGCTAAAAATGATACTTTTAATCTTAGGCCAGGCTTCATGAAATGGGCAAAATCTGCGGCTGTATTAGGAGTTGGTTAAGCAAAGAGAGAGAAAAAAGTTTTATATAATAATAACAAAAACAATAATGATGATAAAATAAAAATAGAACATTATTTAAAACAGTGATAAGGCTAGATTGTCTCATATCAAAGCTTGCTTGTATACATTTTAGAATAATTCAAGAAGCATTATTGGAATATCCTCAAAAACGGTGCCTGTATATTTCTATCGCACGATAATTTTGCACAAAAATCCAAACGATGAAACTGCTGAATGTCTTGATGACGGGTTCCTTATCCCTCCTACCATAGATGCTGAAGAAGACAATTTTTGTCGAAACGCGTTCATCTGCCTGCTGTGTTGGTTTAAGTGTTAATATCTGTCAACCACTGTTATACAATGACTAATCAAAGATGGAAGATAGCAACCTCACGTCCGTGAGGCACCCATCAATGTTCCTTCAGTCATGGAAGCTACTTTTACGAACGACCAACAATTCATGCCAACCTCCCCTATTCCAATCAGTTTTGCTTTCTCCAAAACACACACAAACACTGCATAACGCGGCAACTTTTTCCTTGCAACACACACCGGCCGACTTTCGACGTTATTTCGTCGGCGCATTCTGTCGGGCGGTGCTCTAATGCAGAGAGCACGAGCCTTCACCAAAGAACAGAGCCCGGTGAAAGCCCGTCTGAAAGAGCCGGCCCTTCGTAATCTTCCGACCGGAAATGGACAGAGGCAAAAACACGAGCTCACGCTGGGAGCTCACGGCGGGCGAAGATGCCTTTCAAAAGGTGGCTATGTACCAGGAAGGAATGTTAAAAAACAGATTATTCACATTGCGACACTAGGGTTTCACCACTTTGCTTTTTACGAACTCAATATTTGAGGGCTGTTATGTTGAGCAGATTAATGCTAGAATAATATAAATAATACTCTTGTGGACTCATAAAAATGTGTATCGGAGAAATCCAGAACACCGTGAACCTTTCTGAAGATCACAAAAGGAATCATTCCTGAAATCATTCCACAGTGACAGTACGCATCACAGATACATAGGATGACTGGGTGTCCACTGGAATTCCGACACTGTATTCTACTGGACATGGCTACTATTCTATTCTAAAGTACATGGCCATTCCATTCTATTCTATTCTAAAGTTTCACCAATAGCGCGCCTGGTTGCCTGACCCGGTCCTGACGTCGGCAAAAACTCGAACTCGGGGTAGAAGAAAGCTCGGGCAGCTGGGATACGCAACGCGTGTATGTAGACAGTTCCACATACACGCACACACCACAGCTGCGAAGGCAGCTGCCTCTGATAGTGTGGTACTAGTGATTTTTGGGGCTTATCGACGCACCAACTGCCAGGGTTAGATCACGTCGCCAGGTCTTCTCCTGTTGGAAGGGTTTCTCGGGAGCCAGATTGCTACGTGTTTAGAAAGTCCGCCGGGTATTGGGCCTGGATCGGCGGCGTGGAAAGCGAGCGTGCTGGATCATGCTACACCACCGCGCCTCCGATATGGCTTTTAGTCTGCGCAAGAAAAGGCTTAATTCCTCAAACCGAAGTCATACAACAGGCAGGGCATTATCACAGATTTCTTAAAGGAGGAGACGGACTCAAAATTGGCGACGATGGCGGGGGAGGGGTAGTAGGCAAAGTAAAAAATAAAGGCTGATTGGGAGAACGATATCGAGGCAATTTACCTCGAACTAGCTTCAGTGCGTTTTAGTGTAGATGATGATTGGGGTTTTAGGGCACGTCAGCTGCTGAGGCTATATGTGCCCTTTTTAGTGTAGGTACACATTGATAGACAGGAAGATATAGTTATTTAGAAGAATACCTAAAGCATTGTGTTCTTATCCTCATTTATTGTTTTTATCTATTTATTGTTCATTTATTTATTTGTATAGTGTTCTAGGCTCATTTTTACATACATTTCAAGTTTTATAACCAGACTTGTCACCCTGAAAAGCCCCTCACAGTAAATACTTAGCGAAATACATGACAATCTAAATTTGATTAAATTTCAATATAATCCGTGGAGTACCCAAATTTTTTGGGGAGATCCCCATTTCCCACACCCGTGACAATAGGTGAGAAAACCTGCCTTTTCAAACGCATCTTATTGCATCAAAAAGACACTATTCACTAATTCAGCAAGGGCACAGGAGCAGGCTGCCGTAAAATGTTCCACTTCAGGACTTCACCAAGCAGTTTCGGGACTGTACGGAGTGGTTTTCGGGACTGTATCAAGCTGTTTCGGGACTGTACCGAGCATGACGACAAGAAAACGACTGAGTCGCACGTGAAGACTGGTTTTCCGCTGCCAACGATGAGCTACGCTTTTCTAGAAAGTGGGTGCCTGGTGGCACAGAAAATGGAGGCGCTGGTGTCATGGCGCATTTATTTTGGTGCGTGACTGATAGAAAGAGTGCTACAATTGATGGGTGAAGAGAATACAAGCTGCTGGAAAATAGCGCATTAAATATAGACAAAATGAGGGCATGCCGATAATTGTTGTACGTGTGACGCTAGGCATAAGACAGGAAAGAAGAGACTGCCTGGGACCAGTATAGAGTTTTGGGAACTCAACGATACACTTACTGCTAACGTCTTACCACGTCAATGTTCAAGTGCGGCACCTGAAAGGCAGAGAGAGAGAGAGAGGGAGAGAGAGAGAGAGAGAGAGAGAGAGAAAAAAAAAACACAAGACAAGACAGAGACAGAGACAGAGACAGAGACAGAGACAGAGACACAGAGCTTATATATATTATGTTTCACCCTTTCTAGGCTAACATTTCAAAAGATAATCCAGCCCTGAGACGGCAGGCTTTTCCAGGGTTATCTCTCGATCTGAGCCGTTCTTCAAGTTGCAGCGCTGGAGCAGTCTGACACTGCCGACCACAATTACGCGAACAAAAGGCACTTCCTAAAACAAACCGGCCAGATGCAGGCGCGATAACCTACTTTACGGCAGATGCAAGAACAGTGGTTAAAAAACTAAGGCTTTGTCGTCAAGGGGTTACATTGCAAGCGTCCAACCCTGTGAGACTAGAAACGGCAAGGCCGGCGTTGAGTCGCGCCCTTTGTTTTACCCGCCCTGAACTAGATTTGGGGTCCGACTGTAGGACGTTCTTTGTGTGGAAGTGAAGTTTGATCGGAAAAAGTGGAGAGCAGCGATGAAAAACGTGATTAAATGCAACAGCTTCACATAGAGATATCAAGCTGTACGTGCGAACCAAACAGTTGAAAAAGGGCATGTGCGTCACCAACAGATTTTCATACCAAATATGTCTCGTTACAAATTGTCAGATTAGACACAACAAATGGAGCATTTGCTGGACGAGCTGGACAATTCTGGATCTTAAAGTAAGTAATAATGGACTAAGAGGCGAAACCCCTCCCCGCAAGAGCTGAACGAAACTACAGCATTGTTCTTACTATTGCGTTATATCAAAATGGTTCTTCCCACAGTAAGATTTGGGGCTCAGTCTCGAGATGACACAATTGATTTGTGTGACCAACATTGTAGGACAGTTGGCAGATTTGTTTCCTCCATAATAAAATGTTCACGCAAATATCACAACGAGGACAAGAAAAACTGTTGTTGACTGATATTCTAGACATCATGAGGTACTGGCGAGCTTTACAAATGAAGGTATAAGCTCAGTTAATTAACATTTTTCAAGTTCCTCGATTCGTTATGCCTATCGAATTCCCCATTAATACGGACAAGGTGAAACGAGAAGACATCTTTCCGATGCCTGAGTGGCGGGCTGACATCTTACTTGATATAGCATTGGATATCTTTCAACCCGTGAGAGCAGTGGAGTCATGGCTTTTCAATCTACTGAAGTATTTTCTCCGTCAGACTTCACCCAGACCAGCTTGCCTTTGGTTACAATGCTGAGCAATAATTACAATCAGCGCCAATATTGTGATAACGATACCGTAGGGTGTTAAACTATTTGTGAATACAAACAAAATCAACGCTAAAATGGCCCTGATACAATTTTGACCGTTCCATACCCACACCCTATGAACACGCTAGGATTTTTGAATGGCATTGAGCCGTTGTGTACTCAGTGAAGAGACCGTCAACAGATCAGCTTAACAGTAGCAATCAGCTGACGAGTAGAAATCAGCTGACCCAGAGCAATCAGCTAACTCAGAGAAATCAGCTGCCCAATGTTAATCAGCTGAACAGTGACAATCAGCTGACCCGGAGAAATCAGCTGACCCAGAGATATCAGCTGATGAGTGGCAATCAGCTGCTCAGCTTACCCAGAGCAATCAGCTAACTCAGAGAAATCAGCTGACCAGTGGCAATCAGCTGATCACGACCCAGAGCAATCCGCTGTCCGACGTAACCCAGCCAAGCAGAAGTTACAACTAACAAAACGATGCGAGAAGCCTGACCACCAAGTCGGGCAGGGTCTACACATTCTGCATAAGCAGGGGGAAAACATGCAAGCTCAGCTCCCACGAATGGTCCAAACGGTGTACCACTAATGGACACCGGTAAGGGTTACCGAGCTACCAGTCGACATCGGTTAGCTAACGGTAGGGAGCTGACCCGACGGTCTGCGCGAAACGCACGGCGATGGTTCACGTCTGTAGAAGGTTTGTCTGCAACCTGCATCGTAGGAAGGTATCTTATACCATTCCTATCTTAACCATCTTAGCATTATTAATCCCTCCAATTGGGGAGTTGCTCGTTCGGGTGGTGGGCGTCGGGGTCTCCGTGACAAGGCCCTTGATGACCTTTAGTGAGACTCCGACTCCAGCAGCCCTACCAGGAACAACTTGAACAAAATTTATATAAAAAATTATTATTTCTTTCTCATGAGGTGGCGTACATGGTAGGATTGCGGTGAATTTTGATAGGTAATAGAATAAAATATAGGTTATAGTGGAATAGAATAGAATCGTGGCGAATAGAATGTGGTGGCGTAGTGGCAGCAGGAATCTGCTAGCACGGATCGGCTTCCATGCTGTTGATCCGGGTTCAAACCCTCGGAGGAAAACTGAATAAGGTCCTCCTAATTTTTTTTGAAATGTTTGTCTCTTGTGGAAAATCTCCGATATAATCTCCGATATACCCTTCCAACAGGTGTGAGAGTTAGTGACGCCATCTGTCCTCAGCAGTCACTGTGAGCCGTGAAGCCCGCAAGACACATTCCACAACCTCAGAGTTCTCAGAAACAGAAGATGTTACGCCCCTGGAATCATCAAAGAGGCGGCTTTTCAAGTGGACGCTCACGCTTCTCATTACTTGAGACCCAGACAGGGTCATAAAAGCAGCTGCAGAGCGTCATTAACCGTGACCCCGCGACCTGTAAACATGGGACCCCGGGCCCCCACACCCCGGTCCGTCTACTCCCGCCCACCTTGACGTCTTATCCTACCAAAGCCTATTCAAATTCAGTTTCTTAGAACTAGCCAATTTCTAGCTTGCTGCAACATATTTTCCGAGAATGATTCCTAAATAAATTTGAGACCAAGTAAGTTCTTGCTCGCGTCTGTTGATTGATAATATTTTGCATCCCCAGACGGACTTTTCAATCCTGTCCAAAAGGTTCTAAGGAGGTAAAACGACAAAAAATATAGAACGTTTAATGGTGAATGTTTTGACAGAGAATATCATTAGCAAGTTAAAATACAATTTCAGGCCCAATTAGCCGCGGTGTTTTAGTAAACAGTCACGAGCCTCCCCACAGAGGTCCAGTTTGTAATAACAAAACGTTTGATTTTTACGTCCACACAGGTGTGCTGTCCTCTCTAGTAATGGTAGATATCTATGATTATATCAACAGGAAGAGGATCTCGTGTACGCAAATAGCCAAATGCCACATCACGAATCTTTTTTGGAACACGTAGGATTATTCATTACATAACGTTCCACCATCATTTCGTGATAACTTAATTATTAATGCTGCTTCTATCCTCATAATGGCCACACCCACCACACAAAAACTCGGCTGGAGTCAAGCATCTCACAACATTTCCCCACATACCGTTTTGTACATAACAAGCTTTGTCTCTCGTGGTGTTTAGCGAGTTTGCACCTCTCCTCAGGAGAAAAAACCGGTTCCTGATATTACCATACAGGTGGACCACATGCTGAGGGCGGATGACTAAGCAAAGCGACTCCAAACCCGGTCTGGACAGAGCAGGCCACCGACTGAAGTCTCAAAGCCTCAGAGATGCAAACAGACTTTACGATAAACCCAGTGCCCCTATGAACAACATACAAATTAGACTGCGAGTTTGAATACGGAGGCTAGGGCATTGGTGGCTTTGTGGATAGCGCCCATGTCTCCTGAGCCACTGGACTCCGGGTTCAAGTTCCGGCAGAGCCTCTGAATAAGTTGATCTGATCTCCCATATACCTCGCAACAGGGGATGTAGAGTTGGCGATGTCGTATGACCCTGGCAGTGGGTGCGTCGTCAAACCACAATAGTCATAATCATTAGTGTAGAACTTATACATGGGGCATCGCAGTTAATACGCTGGCTTACTTTGAAGTTGTTCCAGATAATATAGAGAAGAAAAGGAAACGGGCTGGAGCTATAAAGTCGACATTCCCAACTTAACCCCAATCACCTAATAACCCCGCAATAGTTGCATACCAGTTGCGACAGATTGTGCGTGTGTACACCAGCTTGATGACTAAACCATTCTCTTACCGCGGGATTCGACACAATGGTATCGCTTGCAGTCTCTGCTGGTCGACGCACCGACAGATACGCTAATTGTAACCAGCATCAAGCAGCGGAGTTATGCTGTTGATGGTGATCAGGCCCAGGGTGAACCACTCTCCAAACAAGTCAGCACAAGCTCAGGGTGACCTTCAGCTCCCGCAAACATCACGCAGTTTACACAATGTAAATAAAACTGACACTGTTTCAGCATTGGGTATTCTTTTATTTGATTGTGGGGCCTGCAACACCCCAGGAGATTTTCCTTGCCAGCCGACCAACTACGATTATTCCTTTATCAAAATAGTGTGGGGATGGAATTATAGACGTTAGTAGTCGGTATAGATAGTCGGTTAGTCGGTATAGAAAGTCAATAGTCGGTATAGTCGGTTAGTCGGTATGGATAGTCGGTTCGTCGGTATAGATAGTCGGTTAGTCGGTATGGATAGTCGGTTCGTCGGTATAGATAGTCGGTTAGTCGGTATAGATAGTCGGTTGCTAGTCAGTATAGATAGTCGGTTAGTCGGTATAGATAGTCGGTTGGTCAGTATATACAAACGTCCTTTTAGACCCAGGTGGAAAGGTGTTGACATTACAGCAGCATAGCCTTTTCAGTGACGACGCACCATCCAAAAACATAAGCCATCTTTCCTTAGCCTTCCAACACTTGTGAATGGTTTCGAGGTTGCACAAACAGCTTAATATCGCGCTGTGAAAACTAACTACTTCACTCCAGGTCAGTGGCAGATACAGGGGAGGGCTGAAGCCCCCTCCCTCTGAAATGTCAGTGCCTATAGTAAATACATAGCCGGAGGCTGTTCCAAGACAATGACGAGGGAGGTTCGAGCCCCCAGCCCCCTTCCAAATGAAGTCCTGGATCCGCCACTGCCCCGCACGCAACGGCAGTCAGCCTTTCCTTCCGTAATGACAGTGCCACCGTTATCCAGCCCACGAGATTCGGAAGATTGACAAATCCACTGACTAGCCTTTGTCTACGGAACAGCGAATCAGCACCACCTTTTGATTGAAGAGCCGAACCACAATCTACCACCCCGAGTTCTGTTTTCCAGTTCCTTGATTTCACACAGTTTCGCCCGTTTTTACTGCCTTTTGCTGCCTCCCACAGCGTGACGGTCAGAACAACGGCCAGTCTGGTTGTTCCTGGTCTTTGCACGTGATGACAGTATTCTACATATTTAGGAACAACCTCACATTCCTGTTATTCCGGGCGCGTTTAGAAATTCGTCCATAAGGCTTACACGATGAATTCCAGGCATCGTAAATAATTGAGCTACAGCATCAGAGCTAGCCGGAATCGCAAATTAAATCATAAATGATCAGCACCAAATAATTCACCAGCCGGAATTAATGTACTAAGACTCGCGAAGGCTCTAGCCACTTCCTTCCCATACCTCAAGTAGCCTATCTTCAGGGAAAATTCAAACTTGGTCACGCGCAGCTTCCATGGAATTTCCCCTGGTTTAAATTCAAACGAGGTTTCCATGACCTTTGAGCGGAACGGTAAGAATGTGGATGTCCTGTTCCAGCACTGGAAACACCGGCCCGATTATGGTCGCTGTTGGATTCACTAAACTCGCTAGAAAATATCACGAGATAAGTCACAGATTTTCAGCATTGCGCTACGGTACTGAACCGCTTCTTTGAGCATTACGACACCCAAAGTGATTAACATACAGGAAAATGTTATTGGCGTGATTCCTTCATTTCCATCCCAAAAATATACCTGAAAATAGGCAAAAAAAACACTCAGGCTTTGGGCCTCCGTGTAAATAACCAAAAGCATAGGCATGGGAACAGGAGGGGAAGCAAAAAGGGGCTACTGCCTCCCCCTCCCCTCGGAGATAACACAATGATGTAAGCCTGTGTGAGTGCATGTCTTATTGACACCAAACATGAGTGTATGTCTCTAAACTAGTTCCAAAGTAGGCCGTGGAGTACAGCTTTTAGCACCACATGAACGGTTTTAAAACTGGTCCCAAAGATGGGGCCACTTAGATTGTCCCCTGAGGCTGCCCCCTACACACACACACACACACACACACACACTTGCCGCACGGTTCCTACGCCCCTGACCAAGTCATATCTCCAACTGTGAAAACCCTCCGTCTTTCCCACCTTTCTCCGGTTTCTCATCCGTCATGTCCGCCGCTGCGTTCGCTTCCGCCTCTTTCTCCTCCTTCCTCGCCTCCTCCAGTTTCTTCTTCTCCTCCTCTAGCCTCTTCTTCTTCTCCTCTTCAGCAATCATCGCCTGCAGGTCTTTCGGCGCCAGTGTGTAAAATGACATGGAGAGGTTTCTTGCCGGCAGCGGCGACTGCAGCTTCGCGTGCGGTGCTGCCCCCACCAGACCGCCCCTGCACCCCGACTGACGGGCAGGCACCGGCGACAGCACGGGCCCCGCTCTCCTGGTACTAATGTACCGCTTTCCCGCGCTGGCCTCGCACTGTGATGGTTATGAGCCACTGAGTAATATGTTGAGATTGCATTGACTGTTCAAAATTATCGACATGGGTTTTTATGCCTCCCCCAGAGTTTTCATCAATGCCTAAATGGTACTTTTAAGAGGATGAGAAAATAGGAGTTGGCAGACCGGTACATGATGCCGAGTCCAGAGCGGTCGGCACGAACGGGTTCGTAGAGACGATATTCCGATTAAGTTTAAGCGGACATCGCCTTTGCCGCCGACACAGCAAACAAGCAGAGGCCTTAAGGCGTCGATCGCATGGATCGAGGTGTAAACATCGCCCTTAATCCCACAACTTTCACTTCCTTCTGCTGCAAGAACTCAGTCAGATGTTCAGAGACTGCTCTTGATGGCGGCACGTGACTTTAGATAGGAACTATTGCCTCCACTACGTGAAGTGTAGGCAGAGCTGCCAGGTTTTTTCACTGAAAAAAACAATGTCGACTTCAAAAAAACGAAAAAGAGCAGGCTTGTCATCTAACGGCGTAGCTCTTCAGTCCTGTAGTTAGTTTTTCCTCTCAAAACGTAAGCTTGTATTTCCATACTTTTAGTTACAACCACTTCGCATTTAATTGTTTGAATACGAGAAATGCTTGGCCGCGTTTGGCTTCTTTACTGGACAGCACCCTCTTCATTTCACCAAGTGAAGGGAGCGGGACAAGAGAGGAATAGCCTTTGCTACCCTCTCACCCTAACAATCTAAGCAGTCGGCTATTGTCATCCACGTCTGCGAGCTCTTGTCAAACAGCTTCATTAAATTTCGGGACCATGTCTCACTTTTTAGAACCTAAGACAAAATACGTTCGCTAGGTAGAATATTAGTTTGGGGGCACTGAAGAGTGAATACGTGAAAATTCAGAGCGTTTATTGCAAAGAAGAATTGATTTTGGCAGCGCTTCCAAACATCTCTAATGTTCGTTGTCAGCTAAAGGCGGCCAGGTGGAATATTCACAAAATAAGCTGGTTGTTTCCACTCTTTGTTTTCATCTCACCAGTGCACTGTTTTTCCTGCTTCCCCCACCACCCGAGTCAAATCATTACAAACCTCACCTCTTTCCCTCCTTTCCTCCCTACTCAAATTACTTTACATATACGGTCGACTCGATCAACGCGTCATGTCTTCAGAAAGTGGGTTCTAACTTCTGATTTTTTCATTTCCTTTTCGGCTCCCGATTCCCCCGGATTCTTTCATTCTCTCCGCGACTCCTTTTCCACACCGTGCAGCGTTTCTGACTTCGTTAAAACGAGCATTAGTCCGTACGCCTTGTCATCTATTGATGAAACTTGGACAGATGTACAGCCAAAAACACAAGAGAACGAATCAAACACACTTACAAGTCACACCCAACTCTGAATCGTAAGTTGGTGGAACGTTCGTAACTGAAAAAGGGTCGCTAAGCTGGGACAGAAGAGTTTGAAGGTTGGAGTTTCAGTAGCAGCACATGGAAAAACTCACCACATGATCAGTTTGTACTTTTTTAAAGTTTGTTTGCAAAGGGCAGGAACCTAACCAGCAGAATTGAAAAGGCTTTCAATCCAAACAGTGTAATAACCGTAGGTTTGCGATTTGCAATCATTGTTATTTTTACGGAGCAACCCAAAAACCTCGGTTTGGGTTGAGAAAGATCCAGGAGCTAGCCACCATTCAGAACCACAAGCTTACTTTAACTCCGCCACAACATGCAGTTCAAGAACACGGGAGACATCGCCAGATATGAATGGTGGCGCCATCGCATGGCCCAGTCTTACAACTACTGATTACAAAACGAACCGAGAGATGTCAGCACTGATCTATCCGCGTGCTTAGATTCAGCCAGCACCTCTCATCGGCAGAACAGCGGCGGCGGCGGCGGCGGGAGCGATGGCGTTGCTTCTTTGTATCTACGATCTGAGCGACCGGCTACGATCGCGTGCGACCGCTTCGGATTGCTGCGGAGACTGTTGCGACCGGTTGCGACCGCTGCGGATACTGTTGCGACCGGTTTGGACCGCTGCGCCGACCGGATGAGACCGCTGCGACCGTTGTTGCGACCGGATGCGACCGTGGCGAAAACCGTTTGCGACCGCTGCGGAGACCGGTTGCGACCGCTGTTGAGCGGCTGCCGCGTTGGTTAAGACCACTGCGGCGTTGATTGCGACCGTTTGCGACCGGTTGCGACCATTGCTCGGATAGGATAGCTGCAGTGACCTTTATTATAAGATTTGCGACCCCGAACGGGTGACACTAGACAGGAAGCATGCCGGGAGAGAACGGGCAACGGTGCGGTGAGATAAACCGAACTCATGTGACGTCATAAAGCGAGAGATGACGTCACCTGCTCCACACCGAAGCCAGTGAAAGGACCAAAACGTGAAACAGTATCATACAATCTTTTCACACAACGCAAGTTGAACACCAATTGAGGAGCTCTCGAAATCGTTCACATGGTGCTACATCTTGAGACCATGGACGATACACTTATGACGTCACGGACGACGGCGTACGGATGACGTCAGACCGCGCAATGATGACGTCACAGCGGCGATGGCGGCGCGGCGCGGCGGAGGCGGCGCGGCAGATTAGTACATGCGACGCGGCGCGGCCTGGGGAACCCTGCGAAAACAAGGCCGGAGACCACTTAGAGTTAGAGGGTTTTTATGGTTCTAGAGGTAGTTGGAGGTTTTGGTGGTAGCACGTGACTTTGTAAAAAAACGAATATTGAGAAAGGTTTGATTTTGTTTTTCTCGGCGAGCAATCGAGAGCATATTACCACACTAGCTGGGAAAATATTGCTTCTTTTGGTAGCTTGGCGGATATGCTCCGAATACAAAGGTAACGAATTTTAACTTTTGAGACTACTGTAGGACCATCGTGAGTTTCTGAAGAATAAAAGGTAGGCCAGCCTTTTCTTTGAGGCCACCTAGGAAGTAAGCTGGAAGCTGAGAAAGCTCGAGTACTATATCATATCAATAGTACCATCGCTGTTATGCGTATACTTTAGTCTAATCAACACACAATTTAATGCTTTCAAAACTGCATCATAACCAGCATGCAATAATTTGACGCGAACTGACTTACCAAACCCTACAGACCTCATATTTAGAACTCTGAGCCGATGATAATTACTGACTTAAGCATACAAAAGTGATTGTGCCACAAACGCTCTTCTTCCGCCGGTCCTCCGCTAAACGTTGATCTCTGAAAATGGTTAATGTACAATGCGTTGGAGTGCTGCACCTGGTCTACCCTTAGCACCACCTAGGCGACAAAGTACCGCTGTCAAATCCTCAAGGATGATCTTACGGGCTGCTTCACCCATAACTCACAAACACAAACAATGTTTCAGCTTCTAAATGAACCAGTAAACCTCATTTGGGGCACAAACGTGGGCGGGGTATGAAACGTTTCCGGTATTTGATAGGCTGATTCGGACAAAAGTCCTAGCTACGACATACGAAATACACTCTTAAATTAACGACAATCACGAAGATTGACTAGAGGTGGCATAACGCCAGCACGGGGGTGAGGCGACTTGATCTTCTCAACCTATTTCTTTCCAGAAAAAATCATAGCTTCTGCCTACATTTCTCTCTTTAAGATAGTATTTCACCCATGTACCCGCCCCTCGGGAAGTGCCACGTAAGGAACCAACCACAAAATGTAAGACAGGGATCCACAATTTTCGGAAAGAATCCATGGTAGAGTTTTAAGGTAAAAACAAGAATTTCCATCCTGCAATTTAGCCTGTTAAACACTCAACACATGAGATATATCTAATGAATCTATTCATCACATACATTGTATAGACTTATATATATGTACCATTTGATACGACTGTCACAAAAAAGCACAATCAACCGATCACAACGACTGCTTACCGAACAGGGAAGTGCAATATGCACACTGATTATTTGGACATGAATCAAGATAAGTTTAACCCAGCTAGGGAGCGGAAAAACATATCACATCATGGAATCAACACAACTTTGCATTCATACCGCTCATGTTTCAAACAATACTTTTACACCATCCAGACAGGAGAAATAAAAGCGGAGAGAAGTCCACAGTCCTCACGAAATTAATATGGATAATTAGCTCAAGGTCAATGTTCAACTATATAGGGACAGAACAGTAAGACATTTGAGCACAGCTGATACCATTCCCAGGAGAACACGATTCCGTTCATTCCATTCCATTCCATCATTCCACGATATTTCACCCCTGTAGATCCTCCTAAAATAGCGTCAATTACCAGATCCACGAAACATATCTCCTCATGCAACTCCTCTCTTGTTTTGCAAAATGGTTTAGAATTAAAACATGTTGAATACATATCAACATAATTTTCCAACAAACCTAACATTTGTGCACTGTAATGTTTTACTGGCCATTGACAAAGGGGTTAGTTTCATACCACCTTCTTGCCAAAACTACTTCGAAGCAGTAAAAAAAAATGGGACAAAGTTATAACAATAACTGCGAAAATCGCACCAGAGAATGTTTAAGGAATAAATTGGAGAGAAAAACTTTCATCTGAATATAGTCAAACAGTTTTGGGTTTCCTGTCACTGTCACTCCATGCAACAATTAAAATCATGCAGAATCACACTTGCTACAGAAATTTATCGGGTGAATAGTTTTTAAAAAGTTACAATTCCTGCTACTTTTATACTTAGTCATGCCCCTGAACATGCTGTACGTACAAATATTAATTTCCAGGTCTATATTGTTAAGACCAAAGTCACAAGATTTGACTCAAAATTTGGAACTTCTTGTCTTCTGAGTCATGAAGCTCTGTCTACTTCTATGCCACACAAGAGTCTTTCCTAACATTTTTATTTCTTTACATCCCGGAGCATTAACAAATTTTCCCTAAAAAAAGACTTATTTAGCCCCAAACACTTGTGACAAATACTATAAGAACAAGTTTTAGGGATCTCTGAAATATGCAGCACTACTCACGAGCTCGATGATTGTTCATAATCGTAACAATACGTTTGCAACTATAAGCACAGATGTCAGATCAATCATCCAAAACATTGGAAAAGTCCACACGGTGCAATAAAGTTCAGGAGTATATAGTGCAAGAGCAAGGCCAAGGAATAATGAGAATGTTGGACAAAACGACTACATGATGTAAGAACCCAGACTTGCTCTGCCGGTAGTACGCATTAAGACGTATCAATGTTCAAAAATATGCATACAATTTTAAGCTTTGCCCATGATGATAAGAAGTGTTAGAAGATCAACTCCTCGAGAAAATCTAACACAAAAAACTACATCCGCGAATCAAACCAGCCACGGTACTCATTCATTCCATTGTAAAACCGTAGCCTGTTCTTCAGAGTTTTTCTATCAGTTCCACGTGCATTATTGGACGCAACACTATCGGCAAAAGGCAAGGTTAAAAAACGACAGATTGGCAGACGGCAGCTTGCACGGCTTCGTCACTTAACTCGGATACACTCACCCCCTAGATAGAAATCCACCTGGAACCAGATAAAACCAGGAGAGAAGCGACAGGCAAACAAGGTGAGCGGGAAGAAAAACTATCCAAAACAAATCCAATCACACACACACATACAGTCTGTGCTCGTACAGGACTCTTCATCACTAAGTGCGTCTCCCGTAAGGTATTAATATCTTAATTTGACTTTAAAAATTCGTTTACTGAAAATGGAGAGCGCTGGACGATTCTCAGCATTCAAGCTATAGAGACAGGTGAGGATTTTCACTTACAGTGACCTGAGTTAAGGAGCAAAAACGTGTTCAGCGTTGATTCGAGTTTCCGTTGAGCGAATCGTGCAACTGGGCGCTACCCCTCAACAGACCTCAGAATCAAGCGCATCATAATAGGAAGGGGCAGAGGAGTGGTCTGGCCCATTACTTGTCATCCGATAATTCCTAGATTTCAGTCAGGTTGGGAAAAATCGGATAACTTTGCAGCAGCAGTGAAGAAGGCAACAGGGAGCCAAAACCCGACGAGCTTGTGATTTTAGGGGAGTTCTTGTCAGCGGAGGTTAAAGCTCGGCTGGGCCCCCACACTTATTGACCGATGACAAAGCTTTCCTCGTAACTGTTAACAACCACCGCAAGATAAGTGCAACTCCGGTGATGTACTAAAACTTCCGTCCACATTAGCTGATAGCGAAATCTAAAAGTGATAACTGGAAAAGTAAAGCATCGTGCTTTTGGTTTCGCTTATACTTCCACTAATCTCTCCTACTTTCGCGGAATACTGAGCTGTCACGAGGCATTTCTTTCAGCACACTTCCTGCTGCATTTTGGAAGCTAACCTGAGCTGTTCATGATTTCAGTACAGATGAAATCACAGTTTAAAACTATTTTCCCTGAAATTGTGTGGTGCCTATGCATGCCTGTATTTTTATCCTCGTAAATTCTTAAAACTCATTTCTCTTTACTTTTACCACGCCACTCTCTGCCAAAACAATTTCACGAAACTGCATCTCGAACACCCCCTCCCCCAGTCTCTACCATCCCCCCTCTGCCAAAACAACTTCGGGGCTCTGCATCTCCACCCCCCCTCCCCCCAGGCAATCACCTGTAGGCGGAGACGGTGGGCCTTCTGTCGTAGAGGGCGTCCTCATAACGGCGCAGCGGAGCAGCTGCGGCGGCGGCGGCGGCGGCCGGCGGAGGGCCGTAGGGATCGTGCAGCGGAGGAACCGGAGCCGCCCGGCGACGGTCGTACAGGTCGTAACCGTCGTACGTGTCGTAGTACGGCTGCGCCTGTGAATGGAGGGTTGCCGGTTCGAATCCTGGTACGGGCTTTTTTATACTAGGTTATGGAGATAGCAAATCACGTTGCTAATTATGGCGAACGGGAAACGTCCAAACACAGTTATGTTATCAACATTCCAGTGAGAGAAAATGAAATTTTCTTTTGTATCTGTAAAATACACTTCCCGTCTCAACTGGTGTTTGTAAGCAGTGAACAAGGTTTTCCCTATTTTTCATGCAATTTTAAGCTATATTAAACACTCATGACTGATTCTGACCGCAAATGTCTGCTGCCTCGCCACTGAAAAATATTTAGTGGCCACCTTATAGTATGGATCTCTACTCGGTACCGAGCAAGGCTACAATTTCAGCTACGGCGTCAAGCTGTCCCATTATACTGAACTTCCATCGATTTCCGCAAGTTTGGCACGTGCAACACATTTTTTCCAAATTCTGACAACAAAAACCACGCAGGATCAACATCAAATAATTGTGTACGTTCATTTTTTCCGAACATTTGTGTAAATCTATCTAAAATAGACACTAAAATAACAAGCATAACAAACACGACACACAAACTGACAGCACAACCAACCCGTATACCCTGAGTACAAACACCCCACCCACACACCCTCACACCCACCTCGTAGTAGGGATCCCGTCTGGGCGCGGGGTCGTAGTACAGTTCCCTGCGGTACGCCGGCGGCAGCGGCGCGTACGCCGGGTACGGAGCGTACCGGCCGCGGTCGCGCGCCCCCACCGCTGCGTACGCGCCGTACCCGTAAGCCTCGGCGGGCGGGTAGTGCGGTACAGTGGCCGGGTACGGACCTCCCACCGGCGCTTGTCTGTCGCGGAGGTGAGGTCGGTTATTGCTGGTGAGAGAATCTTCCGTGGACACATACATTCTAAAGGTTTTATGGAGATATCGGGTGAGTTTTATATACTTTTCAGGGTCAGGATCACGATTTCTCGTGACATTTTTCTAGAGAGAAAATGGGTGATGCTGACTGTGGTTCATAAATTAATAACGATTATTTTTATTCCCCCTATGTAACGTTTTTTACACCCCTGTGTAACACTTAACAACACTTTGACTGATCTACCCCCACCCCCCCCTGTTTGCGTTACGTTGAATATGGACTTCCCGAGCCATAGAGTAAATTTACAATGACGACGAAACGATATCATCTAGCACTTCAGTTTCTAAAGCTCTACCCTAGATGAATAAGATGCATGAAGCTGCCCGTAAGCCTCAGGGGGCAGATGGGACGGGTCTGCTGATCAGACGCATTTTCCAGGACAGAATGGGACAGGATAAATTTCAGAGCAGTCCTACACACATCATTAGCCCTTTCTTCAGCTAAAAGACTACTACATAACCCCATCCTTAAACACTGGCACCAATTTATACACTACATTGTCTTAACAGTCTACCCCTGTGTGTTGGGTCTGTTTACACACTTGCGCTAGAGCTTTGCTCTTTGCAATAGAGACGATGACATTCCCGCACGGGGTTCCCGATATACAGGAATACAGCTACAAATGAGTTACACTGAAGGAGAATACAAATATCGCTTGACACCAACGCAATACGATTGATGCCCCGTGAGATAGGTCTTTAAGAAATAGCGTCTCTGACTTAGCGCCCCACCCCATTGATCAGAAATCCTAGATACAAAATCCTCCAATTATCCTCCAAATCTCTTCCACCTATCCTCTAACTAATTTCCAAATATCCTCCCACTTTCCTTCAAATATCCAACTATACTCCAACCATCCTCCAGCCCCCTCCAACTAAGGTCCAAAAATCCAACTATCCTCCAAGCATCCTCAAAATCTGCTAACTACCCTCCAAATCTCCTCCAACTATGCATTGAACATCCTCTGACTCTCCTCCAGCTCCCCTCCGGCTCCGCTCACCTGCCGCAGTCCTTGCTCCAGTGTCCGTGACTGCCGCAGCGGAAGCACATGTCGGCCTTGTCCATGCCGGGCGTCTGTCGGACCGAGCTGGTGGACATCTGCACCCGCAGCTCCTGTCCGTGCATCGAGCGTCCGTTCAGCGCCTCGATGGCCGCCTGCGCCGAGTCCTCGCCGTCCATGTGCTGCCGGGCAGACAAGGCTGGTTAATATACAGGGATAGGGCTAGTTTATATACGGACACAAGGCTAGTTAAGATACAGGGATAGGGTGAGTTAGGATACGGAGATAGGGTTAGTTAACATACGGGGATAGGGTTATCTAATATACGGAGATAGGGTTAGTTAACATACGGGGATAGGGTTAGTTAACATACGGGGATAGGGTTAAGTTAACATACGGAGATAGGGTTAGTTAATATAGTTATATAGTTATAGTATAGTTAATAGTTAAGGGCGTCCATTCAGAGCCTCGATGGCCGAGTCCTCGCCGTCCATGTGCTGCCGGGCAGACAAGGCTGTATATAATAACCGGTATATGGCATATGCCGGTTTCTGGAACCATATGCTGGATAACCAGCATATGGTCCCCATAAGGAAACCATATACTAGTTAACTTTTTTTAAATAAATTTTGTCCAACTTGTTCCCAGTACGGCTGCTGGAGTCAGAGTCTCACTAAAGTCATCAAGAGACTTGTCACGGAGACCCCGACCCCACCACCCGAACGAGCAACTCCCACAATGAAGGGATAATTTAGAAGCCAAAGTTTAACGTCCCACAAAGCACAGGGACGGATATTGGGATAAGGCTTGCTAAGATATGGAGATATAACTACAGAGATATGCACGACGATGTAAATGTGCTGCCGGAGACAAGGCTGGTTAAGAAAGGCAGTGTCCCACCTTCATTTACTCTCATCCATCCTAATCCTTACCATCTCCTCCCACAGTCTTCATCACTTTACGTCTATTACGCCGGCGCCTGAAAAGCCACCGTATGTGTGGAAGTGTTCGTAAAAAATACAAATACGGAGATAAGGCTAGTTAACATACGGAGATACGGTTAGTTAATATACGGTGGTACAGCTCGTTAACATACAGAGGTACTTCTAATCAAGATACGGGGATATGGCTCATTATTATTAGGAGATACGACTAGTTGATATACGGAGGTACGGCTAGTTACGATACGAGGATAAGGCTGCTTAATATACGGAGTTATGGATGCTTAAAATACGGAGAAATGGCTAGTTAAGATGCGGAGATGAGGTTAGCTAAGATACGGAGATATGGCTAGTTAACATACGAAGATGCGGCAGCCAATATACGGAGATTCCGTTAGTTAATACACGGAGATACGGCTAGTTTAGATACGGGGATAAGGTTAGTTAATATACGGGGATGGGGTGAGTTAATATACGACGATACGGCTAGTTAAGATACGGAGACAAGGTTGGATACGTTACATGATGATTTATTACTTGTAATTCATGTTCCGCTTTGAATCAGCGGCAATGGTTTTCGAATGGGCCAAGACAAATTTAACACACAATGAGCCACGGTCGCGGAGGTCCAAGGCTCAGCGTATCATAAGATTTTCATCTCTTACCCGGGGGGGCAAAGTGCAAAAAGCTGTCCGGCGTGTTGTAAAGGCTGTTGCACAGACATGCAATCCCTGATGATTCTTCAGGGATTTCATTTCTGTGCAACAACCTTTACAACACGCCGGACAGCTTTTTGCACTTTGCCCTCCCCTCGGGTATCTTGTGCTTTCAAGTCACAAACCATGCATATTTTCAGCCGAGGTCGAACTGTCGAAGTTAACAAATCCCCCTGAAGTTGTGTAAAGGGAAGGTGATATAAGCCAAGATAATGTAGACGAAATTCAGCCATCAGGAGTGCCCAGGGACGTGCGAAAACCTCACCCCGAATGAACGGATCACGAACAGTCAAATCCACACACCTTTACTGACCCCACATACTCCAAATTGGGCCCGTCGGACCGCCAAAAATATTTGCCATACTTTGCAGCACTGGTTGCCCATGTGCGCAAGTGAAAACAATTATGCTCGCAAGCATTACAATATCTTTTAAGACCATACTTCAACACCGTCAAGTCACATAGCAAGTTTCCTCACATTACCAATACAGAATGGTTCTACGTATTGTACCATAATCTGCAGCACGTAACGCTGGCAAGTCGGTACAGTAATGCTGCCGAACGGGCAGCCTTGTCTCAGTCGAATCAGAAATTCCCACTTTTTACTCCGATTCTTAACTTCTATGCCTGCGCGCCCTCTATTGGCAAGATCTAAAGCTGAGGTTTATAGCTATCACAAGGGAAGACCGGTCAATAAACTTGCGAAGAAAGTAATATCCTATTCAATACCAACGACAGCATTATTTCACCGCCTATACTAAGCACTAATCCCTCTCCTAAGAAGATGCAACTATGCGGCCGGCCAGACAAGTCATAGTTATAAAATAATAAAAAAGATGGCAGCACATGCATCCGTGTAAGTACGTTCTCTTGACGGTATCATCCCTAAAGTCCCAGCAATTGACGCCACTCTTTTTGAACGCCCCGACAGAGTGAAACGAGTATCATCACTCCGTTCCAAAAGGAAGGACAGGGATGAAAAGCAAGCAACAGCGATGCCCCATATCACAGTGGCTGTCATTAACGTCGAAGAAAAGATTAAGTCTCATGCAGCTGAAGCGTTGTGATTTGATGAAAATGACGATGCAAGGGAGCTGACCGCTCACTGAAATAAAGCTTCTGCTGTTGTTGGTTTGATATTTTATAAGCTTCTGCTGTTGCTGGTTCACTAACAAGGCGGGAAAAATGGCAACTACCGCCAGTCCACCTCCAAGAGTAAAGGTCGGTCCGTGCTGTGACGTCACACGCCCAACCTCCAAGGCTGTACACAGGGTGTATCAATACTATCCAGAATATTCCCAAAAGACGACCATAGAAAACCAGAATGCTTTATTTCTTAACTTCTGGAACACAATTGAATACCTTGTGTTCTATTGCATTTGCAAGCGAGCATCACAAAATTGGGACTATTTTTAGTAGAGCCAGCGGTGGAAAAATACCTCCACGCCTTTGAGACCTCACTCATGCGTAAAGAACCCTGAGTATAACTCTAAATAAAAGTATTGGAACATTTCTAACCACCCCGTGCACTGGGTGCTCAGCACCACCCGACCCTCATCTCAAATGCGAACACATTCACACATGGACGGCAAATCCACACAGTATATGGGCATGTCAGCATCCTACGAATTTGCGTTCAGTTCAAAAAGGCTGGCGATGAAGTTCCTGGCGTTCCACGATTCCACTAAGCCTGCTCCATTTTTCATCAAATGTATCCAAGGTGTTTCTCATTCTACAGATATTTTGTTCTTTTTTGCCTCCATTTTCAGTGCATGAGTAAAATGGGCCACTGCAGGTTTAATTCCGATGTTACGAGCTTTATATATGATAGATTTTGCTAATGTTACTATTAGCTTTTGGATCGAATCTAGTTGTTGTAGGAAGAACCAAGATTGTTCAGTTATTTGAAGTGTCATATGAAAACTGTGTTCCAGCTGATTTGAATATCTTTAATAAATTTTTTAACGATTCGACAATTCCAAAACAAGTGAGTTATTGTCAACAGGGTGAGAGTTGGCGACGCCGTATGACTCTGGCAGTTGGTGCGTCATTAAACCCCAACAATTATGAAAAAGGCCCAAATGAGGTATTCGCATCAACAGCGATAAATTATTTGCCCGGGATACATGGTAGGTAGTCCGTTCACGGACAACAGACTCTAAAGCCTCTCTTGAGGACTTCCAAAATATCACATACCCAGATGGTACGTTCTAAAACTGCTGACGCATCCGAAACAATACAAACTACGAAAATGAAAAACCTCACGATCCACCTACTCGCGACCATTCGATGTACAATTCTCGAAAACATCTTTACATATCACCTTGCGAGGGCCCGACCGGGCACCAAAAAGAATCATACTTGTAGCCCGAAAGCTTAAGTAATCAAAGGAAATCCAAGGTGAGTAAACCAGGTAAGTAAACAATAGCACCATCTTAGATGATACAGGTATCCTGACGATAATGTTCGGGTGATTGGTTACGTGATGCAATCAACCTATACCCTGGGCAATGAGAGCTTTTGAACAACCAATCACGCTTCAACATACAAGACATCTCGAACTCACTCAACAAAGAAATCACTGCCGATATTTTCTTATGACTAAATAAAAAAAGCACCAGATCAGCATCCCACCTCCATACTTTAATTTCCACGCCCTCTATTACCAGCATCGAAAGTTTCAAGTTGAAGGATACATCACCCGCTACTGGTTAATTTCAAATCATTTCTATAACCCCTCAAACCTATAAGTTCCAGGCTTTATAGGTTCGATTGGCTATCCTACATTCCAGCCCTGAAGGCAAAAGCGGGAAAGCGGCTGGAACGACAACTTATAGTTCTTAAATTCGCAAAAAGGTGACACGACATGTTAACAATAGGTGGCAGCACATGACATCCGACCCCAACTCCAACGGTTGCAGTGTTATGACGGAAACTGATCCTTTGCAAAAAAACTAGCTCTGTGAAGGTAATCCCCTCTTGTACTTTGCAGAACCTTTTTTGAAGGCAGATAATATGAAGAATAAATTCAAACTCGACATATAAGGTTCATTTACCACAACAAAACAAGTGCAAAATGTTCCAGAATATTGCCCAACGTATGCCTTTTACACTGTGGGTGCTGACAAAACACTTGAACCTTGGAAAAAAATGTTAAAAATTAAATGTTGACAAAAGGTATACGAATTTTCTGCCGTCCCTATGACGTAACAACGTAGCGGCTATGAACCAAACCCACTTCGCTCCACCAACCTTGCTCATATTATTGAATAGGGGCCACAAGGGCCCGCCAAACATTTATCCGATAATTACCAAAGTGATAACCACTAAGGTAGGTAAGGTAAGGTAAGAACGTCCCATCGAGTCAAATCAACCCCTGGTTCATGCCCCCACCACGTGGTTGCCCAGTTTTCTTAAATAATAATCCGACACCACCGACATCAGTAACCTCAACAGACCACACTATATTTCCGAAGCAAATCGGTCACCAGCTCACTCAGTCAAAAATGTATTGTTTCTTTGTCGTTACTGCGGACCTAGAACTCCTACAGAATATCCGCAATATTTTGCTTCACAGTCGAGAGCCCTCTAGCGAGTGTATCGCAAGTTTAAGTTACGGGCAACGACACGACAGGCATCATTTCGAGAATAGATGCGATAGTAATTGTCATTCTCAAGCTTAGCGCACATACTTATTCCTTTCCACAATTTTTGAATCATACCTCGATAATTTTCATACGATCATACTTAGAGCACAGGGAAACGAGTGCTTGAGCATATAAGCAAACTTAAGTTGACTGTCCAAATATGGTAACTAATAACATGAAATACTGTTTTTATTTCCCAATTATGTTTAGTAACCCTTTTCAAATTAACGCGAAGATGATTGATCCCTACCCTGAATCAACAGCCCCGGGGCAAATGCAACGATGTGGCGGGTGCAACAACTTATAGTTCTACAATCCCCAAGAGATGACAGGACATGCGATTATAGGTGGCAGCACATGACAGTTCCCTTGGTCCCGAACGTTATCAGCTGAAGAGAAGAGCTTGTTTCCCATACAACTGCTCCATCCAAGACATAAAGTTGGCCCGTTAAAGGAAATTAATCCCCAAGGGGACGTGTCAAAGCTATATGGCACTGATATGGCTTTGTCAACGTTAGAAGGTTCGTTTCAGCTTAGGAGTCGCCACTGACCAGCGCGAAGTGGGCAGCGAATTTACCGACTTGCTTTTCGCATTCAGGTTCCGAGCGAACTTCCTCACGTGCTGGCTGCAAACTTACAGTTTTTTTCCGCCGCACAACGGGAAATGTTGTCTCTCATTGGCAATGCGAAGGAGATTACGTTTTTCCTTGGCACAGCAGTTTTCCTAATATGGCTGAAATCGGTCGATTTTGGACGAAAGGTGGGCAACGAGGGAGAGACAGGCCCTCACCCCGCCCCTCCCCACCGGCCCCGAGGGCGTTCCCACACACTTTTATTTACAGTGGGACCAAACGACCAAATCTTCTAAATATAGCGTTTACAGGGTAATAAATCGCGAAAACTCGACCGTTTTGGACAGCCTTCGAGCTGGGGGGGAGGCTTATGAAAGGGGAATTGATTAGTCTCAAAAGCGATGTACTTATGCAGCCATAAAAAGTCGTAATTATACACGACACCAAGTTCTACTGCTGAGAGGACAGTGTACACACCCGAACAGAGTGTAACACTACTCCCAGCAGAGTGTGGCACTACTCTCAACAGTGTAACACTACTCCCAACAGTGTACACCCCCAAACAGGGTAAAACACTACTCCCAACAGATCATACACACCCAAACAGGGTGTAACACTACTCCCAACAGAGTGTGGCACTACTCTCAACAGTGTAACACTACTCCCAACAGTGTACAACCCCAAACAGGTTGTAAAACTACTCCCAACAGGGTGTAACACTACTCCCAACAGAGTTTCACACCCCAACAGCGTATAAAACTCCTCCCAATCGAGTTTACACACTCAAACACGGTGTAATACTACTGCCAACAGGGTGTAACACTCCTCCCAACAGAGTATACACACCCAAACAGAGTGTAACACTCTTCCCAACAGAGTATACACACCCAAACAGGGTGTAACACTACTCCCAACAGAGCCTAAACACCCAAACAGGGTGTAACACTACTCACCAGAGTTTAAAACTACTCCCAACAGTGTACTCACCCCCACAGGGTGTGACACTCCTCCCAACACAGTTTCACTACTCGCAACAGTGTATGACACCCCATACAGGGTGTAACAGTACTCACCACGAAGGCGTAGTTTGAGATGATGTCGGCCTCCACGACGCTGCCGTAGGCGGAGAACAGCGCCTTCAGCTCCTCCAGCTGCGTGTCTTTGTGCACGTTTCCCCACGAAGATTTTGCCCCTGACGGAGAGCGGCCTGATACGTTGGTGATGGGAGCATCCGACTGCTGATTGGTGGAGACGAAACAACGAGACAGCTGATTGGTTGGTGATGAGAACACCAGGCTTTTGATTGGTTGAGACGAAATTATTATGACTGATGGCGAGGGTTTCAGCCTGTTATTGGCCGAGAGAAAAAAAACGAGAAGGCTAATTGGTTGGAAATGAGAAACGCCGGTCTGCCGATTGGTCGAGTTGAATGGCAAGCACGTTGAATGGTCAGAATGGAGTTTCCATTCATCCTGAGTCTGGGACGAGGGCCATTGATTCAGAAATGGTAGTAGTTGCCAGATCATGACGTTATTCCCAGGCAGAGGTTTATTTCTTAACCTAGAGGAGCATTGCAAAAATATAAATACTGAGTTATTGTAAATTTTTGGGAGAAATCATGGCCGTTTTCATGATTTTCGGCTAAAAATATCCCTAATTATACTAAATCCCGGTATTCGACCCAAAGTGCCACATTCCCTTTAAACCCAAATAATCAATCAATCATTTACTCTGCCTACGCCCATTGCCAGTACTCACTTTCCCCGCCGGAGGCTGCGTTTGTTGAGGCCGGTGCTCATCTCCACCACCATACTGCGGCCGTTCATCTCGTGCCCGTTCAGCTCAGAAATGGCGCGCCGGGCCTCGTCCTCGTCCTCCATATGCTGACAAAAAATGGCGAGAGATTGTCATGTGGAAATACGGCGCGGAATTGTTATGTGGAAATATTGCGCCAACCTGTGCAGGCTATGAGCAGAGAAGGGCGTAAGAAAGTGACGATAGTCTTTAAAAGGCAGTAAATTTGACACATGACATATACAACAAAAGCGAGGTAACTTTGGACTGATCAAACTGAGTTAGTTTATGGTAATTTTCATTGAGCAATAAGTGTTAATGCT
The DNA here is from genome assembly GCA_034440635.1 of Lepas anatifera. Classification (NCBI taxonomy): domain Eukaryota; kingdom Metazoa; phylum Arthropoda; class Thecostraca; family Lepadidae; genus Lepas; species Lepas anatifera. Next base: position 151,997 of record JAOTON010000678.1, on the reverse strand, counting down.
TCAGGACACACAGTAGGCAGCACTGTCAACTCTCAACCTAACAGAGAGGATTCCTAATTCTCACCAGGTCATCCTCAAGGTCATTAAACAAATCAGCTCTCTGCACAAGCCCTTCAGCCATGCTCTGACCACTCGTTGTACTCACCACAAACCCATAATTTTTTATGACATCGGCTTCCACCACCTTTCCGTAGGCTTCGAAAAGAGGTCGGATTGTGTCGGGGGTCGCCTGATCGCTCAGATTCCCCAGAAAGATCTTCACTGTGCTCGATTTCACTGGCATTTTCACGTCTCTGTCTGTGGAATCACGGAAACAAGACTGTTAGCCTGGGGAAACCGGAGATTGGGGAAATATGGCAGAAGGAAGCATTCTTTTATTGCAGAAGGGTAGTGGTTCCACTATTTTGAAAAAGTAATGCAAAAACTGTAGCGCTACCTGCATGGGCAGTGTCCTGAAATTGGAAATTTTGCGTGGAAACCCACACCCAGACTTCATCAATTTTGACATCCTAAATCTTGAATTTTGACATTCTAAACAAAATCATCAGAATCATCGGCTTGCAGCATCATCAGCTTACGAGGTGGTGGCCTCAAGAATAACTTTTTAGTGTGCCCTTATTTGCATCTCGTACTGGTTTTTAGCCTTGTATTAACATGTACTGTAGGGTGTCCCAAAATTAGCAAAGTTTTAAAAGTTGGTGTTTACCTTTCTTTTTCCCGTTGAGTGTGACCTGAAACGAAATTGTGCAAAAAATCAGGCATTTAAATTAATATTTGACCCCAGCGCAAATCGCTTGAAGTTTTACCCATAGCTCCCTATGGAGACTGCAACGCTTTAACACGAAGTATTTCGGTATTTCCATCGTAATGCGAGACTACAGCTTAGTGTGTCTTATATTTTTTCTCTTTTGGCTATGTTTTGTCAGAATTATCTTTTATCTATTTTTTACATGGCATTCCGACTTATTTCCACTACAATTAGGAACTTCACGTTCTTCGTTTTACATAGAACCATATTGTGTTATAAGGTACACAACCCTGATCCGAATAACTGGTTGTTTTTCCTTGTATGGTCAGGCAAAACACTGTTTTATAAACATTATCATTGATCCTTAGACTAGAAAGACACAGTTTCAAGACATATACACGTTATTCAATATGGAACAAAATTCCATTGCTACATATAAACATCCTTCTGGAGGGCCCCTGGCCAGAGGTGTACGCCAGAACGGATTTCCTAGTGTCGGGAAACGGCTTGTGGTAATGCTCTACAACTTGCAGTAGGTGTTGCTGGTGAGTGGTGGTTGGGGGGGAATACATTCCCCGAAAACAGAAAATCTAGGGGCAATACTATGGTTGCACCCCCCCTCCCCAAAGCTGTCGGCCTCGTTTTTGCCCGGACTCATTTTTAGTCTACAAGCAAGGTTTTAGTGCTTGAACTCTCAACTTTAAACACAACCACCCAACTTCAGTGCAAAAATTGAGCCCTGGATGGCAAAACAAGCATCTTGTGGCTACAACTTTGACCCGGCGACATTTTTTTATTCTGCTTATCGACTCTTCAGCTTACCCCCACAGCTTACCGTTTAAATTGTGGTATGCTATCACCGCGTGACGTTTTTTCCTCATCGACTTTGGCTTGTCCCCAAACCCGCCGGCTAAATCCGCCACTGCTGTCCGCTCTCCTCATTCTTAGTAAGGCAGCCGATATAGTAATTCATCAGCCTAGCCCCTCTCTCTGCTGGGTTGTTCGCCAACTGCAGGTTTCGTATGAAGGCCTCCAGCCTATCGTAACCTGGGATACCGTCCCATGGCGGGCACTCAGCCAGAAATGACGTGTCAACCGACCGGCTTTTCAAACATGGGATGGGACTGCGCGCCCACAAACTTATCCAGCGTCAGATCCTCCATGCCTTAAAGGGAATGTGCCACCTTCATAACGTGATTTTAACGGAGATAGCTAAGTTGTAAAGCAAGTCGGAAAACCCGGTACTCAATATATCATTTGTCCTGGAACTCAAAATTTCCGTTGAGAAAAGCTAAAAACTACCGGAAATGTACCCCTCAAGGACAATGTCCAGGTGATTTCCTTTGATACAATTTCTTCGTAGGTTGGGAGAACTTTTTAACCTCGACAGTCAGTTTAAATGAAAGAAAATCACTGAGAAAATAGCCATATGGCTCTCGGAAACCCTTAAAAGTTTGAATAAAAGTTTAAAAGAGTTTGCAACCTCGTGTAACAGTTGGTGCGCCCCCAGAATTGTCTCATTACCGCCGGGGGTCTGATCGGGCCCCGACCTCAGATTAAAAAAAAGATTCTGAGCCGATTTAAAGGGAATGTGGCACCTTTATAACGTGGTTTTAACTGAGATAGCCAAGTTGTAAAGCATGCCCGAAAATCCGATACTCAATATATCATTTGTCCTGGAACTCAAAATTTCCGTTGAGAAAAGCTAAAAACTACCGGAAATGTACCCCTCAAGGACAATGTCCAGGTAATTTCCTTTGATACAACAGCGTCCAACACCGGGTGGCAGTACCGGGTTTTCCGACTTGCTTTACAACTTGGCTATCTCAGTTAAAATCACGTTATGAAGGTGCCACATTCCCTTTAAGGCATGGAGGATCTGACTCTGGATAAGTTTGTGGGCGCACAGTCCCATCCCATGTTTGAAAGCCTGTCGGTTGACACGTCATTTCTGGCTGAGTGCCCGCCATGGGACGGTATCCCAGGTTACGATAGGCTGGAGCCCCTCATACAAAACCTGCAGTTGGCGAAAAACCCAGCAGAGAGAGGGTCTAGCCTGATAAATTACTATATCGGCTGCATTACTAAGAATGAGGAGAGCCCACAGCAGTGGCGGATTTAGCCGGCAGGTTTGGGGACAAGCCAAAGTCGATGAGAAAAAAACGTCACGCGGTGATAGCATACCACAAGTTAACTAAGCGGTAAGCTGTGGGGATAAGCTGAAGAGTCGATAAGCAGAATAAAAAAACGTCGCCAGGTCAAAGCTGTAGCCACAAGATGCTTGTTTTGCTATCCAGGGCTCAATTTTTGCTCTGAAGTTGGGTGGCTGTGTTTAAAGTTGAGAGTTCAAGCACCAAAACCTTGCTTGTAGACTAAAAATGAGTCCGGGCAAAAAAAAGGTCGACAGCTTTGGGGAGGGGTGCAACCATAGTATTGCCCCTAGATTTTTCTGTTTTGGGGAATGTATTCCCCCCCCCCAACCACCACTGGCCAACAGCACCTACGGCAAGTTGTAGAGCATTGCCACCAGCCGTTTCCCGACACTAGGAAATCAGTTCTGGCGTACACCTCTGGGCAGGTAGGTACCCTCCAGAAGGATGTTTATATGTAGCAATGAACTTTTGTTCCATATTGAATATCGTGTATGTGTCTTAAAACTGTGTCTTTCTAGTCTAGGGATCAATAATAATGCTATAAAGCAGTGTTTTGCCTGACCATACAAGGAAAAACAACCAGATATTCGGATCAGGGTTGTGTACCTTATAACACAATATGGTTCTATGTAAAACGAAGAACGTGAAGTACCTAATTGTAGTGGAAATAAGTCGGAATGCCATGTAAAAAATAGATAAAAGATGGTTCTTACAAAACATAGCCAAAAAGAGAGGAAAATATAAGACACACTACGCTGTAGTCCCGCATTACGATGGAAATACCGAAATAGTTCGTGTTCAAGCGTTGCAGTCTCCATAGGGAGCTATGAGTAAAACTTCAAGGGATTTGCGCTGGGGTCAAATATTAATTTAAATGCCTGATTTTTTGCACAATTTCGTTTCAGGTCACACCCAACGGGAAAAAGAAAGGTAAACACCAACTTTTAAAACTTTGTTAATTTTGGGACACCCTAATGTACTGGCATGGTCTTTTGTTGCTTGTTGCTGTTGTCACGAATACATGTATGGATCTAAATGAATAAAAATGCAGCACTATCAGTTTCCTTGTTTCAGAAGTTGAGGAATGAAAACAGGGCCAGACCAGCAACTGAAGCCAACATACCATTCGATAAAGATGCTGCAACACTAGCTTTGTGAAACTATTGCCTTCATACGGAATGGAGCATTCTTTTAACAGTCCCGTCAGGACTGATTCCATGTCAAAATAGAACACAGCATTCATCTTTCGCGAGAAGGAAGTTTGAATACTGAAGGATTCTAGCACGAATATTTTACAATGAATGCTCAAAAGGACAAAACCCTGTAAAAGAGAACATTCCTAACGATGCTTCTTCACAAGCACACGGAGACCTCACAGAATGTGAAAGATAATGCCTGACAGACAGCATGTCTAAACCGGAGATGCAATAAGCTGAATCAACCATATAAGAAAAATAAAGTCAGCCATCGGCCCCTCACGTCTCTTATCGTACTGCGTAATAAAGAAAGACTACTAATAATATACCCCACTTTATAAACCACACTCTTTTCCAACTCTCTCCTCTTTTAACAACAAAAGCCCCCACGCCTCACACGCTTGGGATGTACGCTTTCGTCTTAAACATATAGCTAAATTCAAAATAAGCGTGATGACTAGCGGCAGTGCTGACTCGCGGTACCATTGGACAATTAAAGTCCAGGGACAAATTAAAAACCTAAAATATTACTCGCAATTTGGTTAGCCGAAATTGATGGTCAAAACTGCCTGAGGCTTAAGCTGGTATGAGACATCATGACATTCACATTGCTTGAAACCAAAACAATCGTCACTGCATCCACCGCACCATTCTTGGAGGCTCCTTCTAACCAAGGCCCAAGGCCTTGAAATGTAGTGCTACTGACGTAATATATGGTTTGATGACGTCAGCTCCTTACGACTGAATTTCGACATCCTTAGAAATCGCGCGGGTCAGGGTATTTTTGAAGTCTCTGTGCAAAAGAAACTTTTGAGAGTACCCGGAATATGAAATCAGAACATTTTCTATTCGAAAAAATATTGGTTAGCCATAGTTTGGGTCATGTCACTCAGAATTTTGAGTGGAACAATTCAAGCATTGCTAAATAATTTCAACATCCTTGACTTTAAAAAGTAATACTTTAGTTTTAAAATGTTTTTGTGATTTCAAGTATATAAAAATTAAGAATTTGACTGTCTTGGCTTAATAAAACGATCCCAATATTGGATATTTGTTCAATAATTTTTAAATAAGTAATACCTAAAGAGGGAATCTTCACGGATCATGAAAATTGCACCTCTATGTATTTCCCGGAATATCTCCAAAGGCAGCAAAAATATTTACATGAATTTCAGGATGCTTTTAGAAAAAGAACGAAAGATTAAGGTAAAATAAGTTTTTTTCTTTACAAACACCGAATCTCTGCGTGATTTAAAGGTGGAGAATTTCGACATCCTTTTCATGCTCAGGGGCCTGCCTGTTCAGTTTACTCGCATTAGAAAAACCGTACTTGGCAACCGGTGTCGACAGGCTGGCCTGAATTGACGCTAGATGTCTCTTTCTCAGCATTGTGAAATTTAGGGCCTGTTCCAGCGCCTCCTCAAACCTGCTCCAACCTCCTCAAAGCTCCTCCAACTTCCTCTCGCCCGGTCCAGCGCCTCCTTAAACTTCCTCCAAGCTCGCCAAAGCTCATCTCAAATCTAATCCAACCTCCTCTCAAACGAAAGGTGGTTTTTCAGAGGAGATTGGAGGAGCTCAATTGTGGCGCACGAATTTCAAATGAGAAACTAAAATAAGTTGTATTACAGTGAGAAACGACGTTTGTGGGCAGCTAAAGGTTTTGATTACGTTGTTTTTCTGTATTCCACTTTCACTAAAATACATTAAATGGGTATCAGAGGCCTTAATCAAATTCGATTAGTTTCTTGGCTGCGCCACGCCCACCATATTGGCGCTGATCAGGCGCAATCAGCTGATATTTCATCCAATCTGATCCGAAATCGGTCCAGCGGACACCGGTTTTGCGCCTGCTTCGACTTACTCCAAGCTACTCTCATCTTTTTTATAAGGAGGCGCTGGAACAAGCCCTTAATTTGCTGCAGTTGAGATTAGTGTTTGTGTACGTTTCTGGATTGCATGCAGGGTGTCGAAGCTCATGCGTACATTTGAGAGTTGGTAAGTGTTTTAAGTAGCCAGTGTCGGTATGTCTTATGGCTTAAGCAGGCTAATTCTGAACCTCAACCTGTTGTTCATTCTTTATTTCAATGAGGGTAGTATAATTCAAGTTTCAGAAATACAGTCACCTGGGTAAAGGTAAGTTATTATTTTCATGGTGGCCATCTGACTAGGTATTTTTATTGTGTTATTGCATGCTGCAATTTCTCCATGAATGCAAGTGAAAACAGAGGGAGTGAATCCCGCTGTGTAGGTATAATGTCAAAAATAAGCTTGTTTGAAAATATTTTGTTGAAATGGACAAGTTTTGGAATTTTCCCTGCCTTTCAAACATTTCAGCTTCTTAAATGTTCTAAAGCAGGACTTACCTCACCCGAGGTATTGTTTTGGTAGGTAGGTATTCCAGACTTTGCTTTACTTTTATCTTAATACTGTAGGTTTGCAGCTTATTAATGTATTCCCTTGTACGTTTCTGATGCTTTTATTTTGGAAAATATGCTGAACTGGGCAGGAGTTGAATTTGTGGGTTTTTCAAAATGGTTTAACTTCTGGTAATACAGTTAATTTTAATATTCTTCATCCCTTATTTTTTTGTATTTTATGTGCATATGATGTTTTAGTACATGTATTTTCAGTACATGTACTTGTTTTTTTGATATTCTGATCCTACATTTGCTTTTCCCCTTTTTGTCTATTAATTTTGACCTCTTTTTTCCCTGAGTTTTGACATCCCACACTCTGCAGAAAAGTAATTTCAGTACACTGTGCATGGGGGCCAACGTAGACTAGTCGTTTTGTTGCCCGACTTCGGATCAGATAGCATGGATCAACGTGGGCTCATTCCCAGGGCATTTTTTAAGGAAAAGTCAGTGGGGGGGGGCATTTCTTGTGCTGGCCATTATAGTGTCTTCAAGGGGTCAAGACCCATTTTGAGGGGTTTAATACAACTTACACGCGTTAGTGTTAAAAAATGTTTCTCAATTTTTATTCCAAGTTTAGAGATTATAGATGCTGCCCAGGGCTGCCAGGTTTTTTTCAGCGGAAAAGATCAAACCGGAGTTAGAAAAAGGGCCAAAGAGGGGGCAAAATTTTATTTCCACTAAAATAGTCAAATAAACACCATAAAAGCCAGCTTTGAGGCTAAAACGACCCCTAAGCGGTAATCATAAAACCACAGAAAAGCGACTTGTATCACTGTTCAAAACTAATTGTTGAGAGTTTGATATTGACTTGACGCAATATTTTCAGCACACTAACCCCGCGTGGTCATCGAATGATTTTATCCACATAACCAGAAATTGTTTTGGGAGCATTGCCCCCCTCACTTTTTTACCAACAATTTCCTGACCTCAGTCAAAATGGGAGTGAACCGGAAATTTGTATAACCAGCCGCTGCGGAAGGTAACAAAAGCCCACATTCAAAAAGTTGTTGGTACTAACGTGGAAAGTTTGCTGTCAGCATCAGGTTGAAGTTTGGCTGGCCCCCTCACTTTTTTGCCGGTGGTGACGCTTATGTATGCTACCACCACAATAATAAATTAAAAAGCTACACTTCATACCGCCACACCAGCAACCAGTCTTACGCACTTTGACTACACCGTGTCCCGTCTAATCCACGAACGAGCTCTTAGCGCTGACAACTGACTGCATGTGAAATGAGAGCATCATGCAATGTCACGGTACTGGCTGGGATGTGGGCTTCCGGTCAGATAGAACAGGATGTTTGATTGGTTGTAGGTCAGCGTTCTTCTCCAGCGTTGTGATAAGTTGATGCTGAGGCTGTTTTGCCGGGATTTCCCGTAACTACGCGCTTTGTTTCGTCTTCACACGATGAAGAATACAGCCACGGATGGAAATTTTTTAACACAACTTTTTTGGATTGCGAATTTGGGAACAGAAATAGAACAAAGTTATAATTATCGGGTGGTGTTCTGTCTTATTTTTGTTAGGCGAGTCTGCATTTGGTCAATTTTAAGTCATCTGTCTATTTCACTGGAGGCCACTTTCCAGGCACTGGGGGGGGCATTTCGCCTGACTGGGGGGCAAATGGCCCCCAGTTAAGGTGTTAAATGGCCTGCTCAATCCCCATGGCAGGATACTGCCTTTCAAGTCCAATCTGACCCGAGGAGAGGATCCTTAAAGGGAATGTGGCACCTTGGTTGAATCCTGGAATTTAGTGTAATTAGGTGTACTTTTAGCCAAAAAAATTAAACCACTCATGATTTGTCTGAAAAATGTACAATAGGCTCAATATTTTTATTTTCAAAATACTCCTCTAGGAAAACAAATAAATATCTGCCTGTGGATGATGTCACGATCTGGCAACCACTACCATACTCGAAAAGCTTCAAGGGCTTTGATTGGCTGATGCTAATTGTGACGTCCGCATATGTCCTCACACCAACAGCCGTGACAACTGTGGCCTGCTGCTAGGGGTGCATGTTGGGTACACTGCAGGTAGGTTTTAGCTTTTCTCTACGGAAATATAGAGTTCCAAGACAAATGATACATCGAGTACTGGGTTTTCCGACTTGCTTTACAACTTGTCTATCTCAGTTAAAATCATGTTATGAAGGTGCCACATTGCCTTTAAACACCCATGCCAATACTCCCTGTATTTGGGCAAGTGTGCCTGGTGGGAGTTGCCCTAATAAAATTAAAAAAATCAATAAAATCGGACCAAAATCGGCAATACGAATGCAAGCCATGATGTGTCTGACCAAGAGCAGATATGGAAATAACTTAAAGTATTCAGATACCCAGAAATCTTAATTGCTCAAACATACATAGAGATTTAAAATTGCTTTTGTTTTTAGTCTAAATCCATATGAAAAATTTTAAAGATATCACAGTGAGGCATTTAAAATCCTTAAAACCCATATACATCCGTGTCATATATATTCAGAGTAGGCAGTAAATAAAATATAGATGTGGGCATTTCCTTGCTGAAGTCCCCACAGTATTTGCACATTAAATTATTCCACTATTTTACCCCTGGATTTTATCCTTCCTTGGGTGGTGGGGTCAAGGTCTCCATGAAAAAGCCCTTGATAACTTCAGTGAGGCTCTACATCTGAAAATCAAATGAGGAACTTTTAAAGTTGTAAAATTTAACAGATCTTTTACAAAGTTATCTTTAAATTTAAGTATAACATGTTCTAATCATTAATTTTATCAACTTTGTTTAAAGTGATTCAAAAATTTGGCAGCAGTACCCACTTAGAGAAAAATAAATTACAACAATTATAAATTCACATGGTGTATCCAATATTAAAATATGTGATAATATTCATCTGGCAGGCCTTTCTGCAGACTTTAAGAGAGTGGTAGTGTAGAATTTTGTAGACCTTCACAGTTGGCTCATCATCTGACTGGGTGCCATAATTTGCAGACAGGCTACACAGATCAAGCCAATAACAAAAACATTAAAACGGGTCTGACATCTTTAAAACTCAACACCACAAATTAAAGTGAGTTGAGAACAGTGTCCCCATTTTTATAGCCATTTAAATGTTTCCTTGGAGGTGAAATAAGCCCAAGATGGTCCAAATGTAGTCTCCATGGTAAAGACTACATTTCAGGGGTCTAGATCTTCCAGTGCCAGGTGACTATGACTTACTTCTACACAACTAATTTTCATCACCAATTTTCTTATCTAATTTTAATATAAAGACACATGACAGAGGTGAAGGAAGAGAATGCCAAAGGAAGACATGAGAAAAACAAGCAAAAGTAGCAACAGAATAGGAAACATTCATAGGCACACAGTGCAGAGCAAAAGAAGTAGGCGAGCATGCTATCAGATTATAGCAAGTAATAAAGTAGGTAAATGGAAGAAAACCTAACCACCAGCAAGGAAGCAGCTACAATGAAACAAAAACGATAAAACGGAAAATTGAAATAAGGATACAAAACTGAAAAGGAGGACTGGACATAGCAAACGAGATGAGCGTAACAGAACGATGCACGTGATGGTAAATTTTATCCATGACTGAAAAATCACACTTAACAGCACCGTATCACAACTATACTCACCGATGATATATAGCGATGCAACCCTTTTACTTTTTAGGTTTATTTACTTCTCTAACTTATTCACGTCGCCGCGCCGCCGCCGCTCTGCGCTACTCACTCAAAACACAAAGACATGCGGTGGTGATGCCAGATCAGGGTTGAACGCAAGTAGAGACTTAAGATGCGCTTATAAGTCTCCAGAGTCCCTCGAACTACAAGAACATTACGGATCGAACTGCAAGAGCATTATAAAAGGATTGTGGTGAGTCAGCCACGTTACATCAACACAGTGGCGGATACAAGGGGGCTTCTACCCGAATACTTGGGGGCTCAAGCCACCCGAAATGTTAGTGCCTGTACGCATGCATTGGCGGGAGCAGGGGGCTCTGCCCCCCAAAGCGCTGGAGGGGGCCAAACTGTCTTTTGGCCCCCCTACCCAAAGGCCGGATAAATGTTTGAAAAATGTGTTTTGCACTAGGTCTGTTGAGCAAAAATATTCCCTCCCACCCCCCCTTCAGGAGAGCGATCATGTACTTGAACAGGTAGCTCATAGGTACTACGTCTGTCGGGCACCCAAATCGCACGTTCCCCCACTGAGGAGAGGCAGGCATGGACGTTTGCCCCCCCCCCATTCGGATCTGCGTCCGCCCCTGTACGTATAGGGGTCGAAACTGTGGAGGAGGGGGGCCAAGAAGACTCGTCTCCCTGCTCGTGAATTAGGAAGACGTCATTCCAGAATTTTGGATTTCGAAATTTCCCCTTGCATTTCCTCCCTGTTACCTGCGTTAGCCAACATAAATATGTCGGTAAAGTGCATCGCCGTTTGTGTTTTATATACAGTCGAAATCCTCAGAATTTGCCTCCTACACCCCCCCCTGCCCCCACCTCCCCCACTACCGTCATCACCAGTCCGGGATCTGACCCCTCCCGCTGTAAAAATTCTGCGGTGACGCCCCTGAGCTATGTTGTACAGCATAGCCGGAGGCTATTCAGAGGCAATAGCGGGGGCCAAGGCTCGAAGAGCTCTTCGAGCTCGAGCCCCTAGCCCTCCCCGAAATAAAGTCCTGGTTCCGCTACTGTGTCAGTGTTCAATGTTGCACATGGGTATCAGAATCAATTACAAGAGAAGCACATGAAAATTCAAAAATGCGTGAGGCAAGTTATGGACAGCGTCATAGGGGCTATTTACATATGACGTTGGCAAAATTTAAGACGTGCGAACTCCGTTCTCCCTTTGTTAGCTAAATGAGTGCTAAAAGGTTTCATTCGACTTTGTTGTAAGCTAAATGGCTTATTCCCCTGCCCTGGTCGTCAGAAATCTTCAACAATATCCAGATCCCTCGCCATCAGCAAAATTTTCCTTCACCTTAAAATTAATAATGAAAGGCGTTGAAGTTACAACAAGCCAACGGTGTAAAGTTCGCATAAATGTCAAATTCAGATTTTTGTGTTAGGTTTTTCTTCCGGCACGGATTTCAAGGATTTATTATTTTTTCAATATACAGATTTACATTCATGCACGGATTGAGGGAGTGGGAGAAAATCATTTGCCCCCAAACGCCCAAAAATGTGCAGTTTTATGTTTAAGAGCCATATTTTTCAAAAATTTTAGGCTCCGTTGCCCCCTCCCCCTCCCCAACATCGGCTCAAATCCCACACTTGGATACATTACCACGATAACAACTAGGTACAGATTTATTTCTGTGTATGTAACCCTTCACTGCCTGCGGGGTCCGATCGGACCCTTCCCCTTCGGTTTGTCGCAAATGATTACAAGCTTAGCTGAATGGAAGGCGCGTCGCTTTGCATCTAGATGTTCTGTCTTAAAAGGAGCTAAAGTTTCACTGGTAACCTCTTCTTCCGTCCCTTTCCCCACTTTTTAAACCATGACGACGTTCTCGAAACAGTATCATTTTACTCCTTCTCTGCTCATAAAATCACGATCATATACAGTCACGGATGCATAACAACGGCTCCCTACACCTAATTACACCCTGACCCACTTATGATATCCTTCTTAGACGCAGCAAACGCCGCCGCAGAACTTTAAGACCCGGGATTTCACGGCAGTCTCTGACGTCACTGGTCCCCGTAACATAAAAATGACGTCAGCGGAGAGCGGTGTTATAAAACGGACGCGGGATCCGACTGCTCCACAGGAGAGCGGGACTTCATAGGTCGAGGGTCATTGCGAGAGAGAAGGGACAGTGGTCAGTCTCAGTGAAAGTTTTCTCTCAAAGCAAAGAGCAGCACTGATAGTGGACACAGTCTGTTGAGGTCAGCGGCCTGAGAAGCATCGCGACACCAGCTGGCTAGCTTGCGCAGCAGGAAGTGAACAGGTTGTGGCAGTCCACTGCCTTACTCGTGAGAGTTTTGTTTGTGTGAGACGACCTCAGGGTAGCCGCTTCAACTTCGTGCTCACCAGCCGAGATCCAACTCAAGGAGACCGTCCTTCAACACCAGATCAAAGATCGTCAAAGATCCCACGTCGCAGTGCTCAGCTTCATCTTCACCAGCATCCGCCTAACCGATCAGCAACATCATGCAGCTGCTGCACGTCTTCCTTCTAGTTCTGGCGCTCGCCACGTCCTTGGCCTCTCCACTACCTGCAAGAGGAGGCTACTACCCCGACTACACGGGTGCTGAGAATGAGTTCTTGTCGGCCAGCCAAGACGCCAGACTGGTCATGACGGAGAACCCTTACATCCGGGCCATTCTTCGGAGCAATCTGCTGAGGTCCAACTTCGAGATCTACCACGCGGATGAGTGACGATCTGAGAATAGGGATGTTTGCAGTCACATGGCTGTATATGTGGTATCTTTCTTGTGCAGGGTTGTCGCTAAGCGAACTTCTTGTAACTTTTTTAAACGTTTTGCACGGAAAACTGTTAGAACCATATATTTATCTCGCTAGCTTAGAAGAAAGCTGGGAATGACCTGATGCCAAAAATGTGAGTTATTTAGATAGATGAAGACAATTTGTTGTATAAAACTACACCCCGAGGGGTTATTTTGCGGACATTGATGTTGAGAAGTCTATCGAGACGCACGAGGTACAAGGTCGTCTCTCAGGTCAGGGGAATGGTCGCGCACAAAGTGCAGTTTTGTGTTTAACAATGTTTTCATATGTTCGTGTGGGTATGATCTGTTATGTTCTTATTAGTGTGAAGGGTGAACTAAATGGCCTGAGTGCCGCTTTTGGAAGCTGTGATAAACCAATATCGACAATATCTCCTCAATCCCAATATCGATGTTCGTATATGAAAATACAATGACCGAGATATTCTGTGTCGTCATACTGGTAAATTACGAACCCGACACAGCTATGAAAAAATGTTGACAACGATGTTGACCATGCATATGGACAAGGGTACCTAATTGTAGGCACCATTGTTATGGTAGTTACCTACTTGTATAAAGCTCAATGGAAGAGTCAAGCACTCAAACAAACAGCAGAAAAAACATGCCCATCACGGAAACTCAATGTATAATTGTTATTTGCATATGATGAATTTTGAGTACCGCACCGACCAGGACCTTCTTTTTCAAACACCTCCAGAAACATTTTGAAGGAGTCACATATTTCAGCATAGGAAGCAGGCACAGAAACACACCGCAATTATTAAACGTGAGTTTCTTATAAGTGTGATGGGTTCCCAAGTTCCTATAACAATATCAATCGGGTTTGTGGCATTTTCGGTGATTTCTCTCTCTTATCCTATTTTATTTTGGAGAAGAGGTAAAATGTTAAGTCTTAGGTAGCTAGGCACTATTAGATGGCTTTAGATAAAATTCAACTGTCCCTTACTAAGATCTTGGCTCAGGCAGTGAAAACTCTTGCAATGTTGAAATTCAAGAAAACTGGTGAAAACAGTGTTGCGGAAAACACGGGCTTTTCTATACTTGTAAGTTTTATCAACACATAAATGTAATCCTTAGATTGAGCATCAGGGAAGAATTCTCACTAATTCGAATTCAATAAGCACACACTATTCATTCTGGGACAGAAGTGCATATTCTAGTATGACAGAACAATAAGCCTAGCGATCCAGTTCAAGGAGCCGTAGCGGTTTGTCACCAATTTCATCCATTGTTTGAGTCCTAATTACAAACATATTGAATGTTAGCTATTTGTGCTGTCCTCATTTTACAGTATGGACATCTTGTTACCATGTGCCTACTGGTATAAAAGTACACATTGTTGATAATATTTCTAGTTTTGAGCTTACGTTTAATTTCAATCACGTATTAGCATGATATAGGTATGCAGAAATCTAGCGTACGCCAGAAAACCGAGTTAAGATTGGAAACAAATCTCCTCAATCCCTGTCTAATGATATTAGTTTTCATTATGTATCAGCATTAGATGCCTTTTTAACACTCGTATCACTCTCACCTTCTTCTGTGTGCAGCGTATCATTTCATCCCAGAAATGTGTCTTGTAAGTACAGGGGCGGACGCAGACCCGAGTTTTGGGAGGGCCAAACCCAAGTATACCTCTCCTCGGGTGGGAGGGGGGTGGGAGCGAAGATTTTTTTGCTCTACAGACCTAGTGTAAACACATTTTTCAGTGGTCGACAGACCTAGTCTAAGCTACCTCTCCAAGTACATGATCGCTCTCGGTGGGGGGGTGGGAGCGAATATTTGTTTGCTCTACAGACCTAGTGTAAACACCTTTTTCGAAAAATTCCGGCGTTTGGGGGCCAAAGATAGTTTGGCCCCCCTCCAGCGCTTGAGGGGCATGGCCGAAATGCCCTCCCCTGCGTCCGCCAATGTGTAAGTAGTGTCATCCCCAAACACTATTTTCCGTTTTACATTCTCAGAAATTTCCTCACGCCATTCCCAGTGAAACCTATAATATTTCATCCCATGTCGTTCGGTACGTTTTAAGATTTTAGTCCATTCCGTTACACACACACTTTTTCGTGTTGTGTTCTCATAAACTTCCTCATTTCGTTCTCAATAAAACCTGTAAAATTTCGTCCGATGTCGTTCCGTATTTGAATTTTGTATTTATTCACGTAAATGGGCAACAGGTACAGCCACCTGTAGCTCAAGTCAAATATCTTATCTAGTATTGTCCATACCCTTTCCTGTCGCGTGAAGACCGACGGTCATTACACTTCACTGACAAGGGATAAAACCTTAAGCTAAAAACTCGGTTAACACCTCCAAAAACCAGAGAACATGATCAACCTATATCTATTCTGTCGATAAGCTTCAGGTCAAGCAGCTTGAGCGTCCCGGTGTAGTACAAGATATCATTGGCATGAAAAACGAGTGCTCGAATTTATCGGAGTGATAAGTAATGCATTCGGGGAGCTCTGTCGGTCAATGTCAGGGACTGACCTTATTTGCCTCATGAACGTGACGTCATGCAATGATAGCATCATACTCAACCAGTGACGTCAAAATTGGCTAATAACTCTCACGTGCCGATCCGAAGGAAGGAGAAAATTCATTTACGCAGCATCTGCATAACTGCGTACAACAACCGGCTCCCCTCAAATTTGTTTCTGGTTACACTTCTGGACGATTTAACCCCCCGAAATATGAGTCGGCTGAATCCGCCCCTGCTAGCCTTCACGGGGCGGTTCGTCGCCCTGGCCGGAATGACTTTCACTGCTGGGTGCACGGGGCTCGCGCTGCAGGCGTTGCTATTTTTCAACTCTGCAGCAGAGAGAGTCACGGCCGCAAAAACTCAGACCTGATCTGGACCGCTTTAAAGTTTTCCAGAGTAGCCTGGCCAATTCATTTGGGAATCCAGATTATTGATATAAACCGAACCCATGTTCTAAAGTCTAGAACAATAGGGCGTCCCAAGCTTGTTAAAACATCTATTAACTGCAACAGGAGATTCAATACGACACCGACGTTGGGATCACCTGCCTAATTAGAAATCATTAGCAACAGTTCTGGCATATTTACAGAAAAGCTTTGAGTGGAAATCAATACAGGTCCGTCATAAAAGGGAATCCAAACCCAGACTCGGATCTGAAATTGCCAAAGTCTTAGGCTATTTTGTACGGGTTCGTCAGTAGCATCTATTTGGACATCCATTTGGAGGTCCAGCCCACGCCATTTTTATCCGCGGTCCTGGAAGCCTCGTGCAACAAGGGCTAGAGCACTGCAAATAAAGACGGGAAAAGTTACGAGTTGGTGATTAATTACCACGTAAAAATGTCAAGCATAAGTATACAGTTTTGTGATTTATGGGCGATTATATAAGCTTCGCATTCTGGAAGAAATAAGTCAGGGTCAGGGATTACGGGAAATGATTGGGGGCGTCCAGCTCTCAAGCAATGTCAATAGCCACCCTATTAACGAAAAACAGGATATAAGGTAAGCTGCAGCCTTCCCAAAGGTTTCAAACGTTGATAGGTTTTGAAGTGCTTCGGCTAGGAGCATGATGATAAGTTGATAAGGTGGCCTGTCCCCTCGAATCCGGAAATGTAAAAAACACTGAAGATTATATATTCGGGCATAGCCCTTCATCAGAATCGTGTAGAAGATATTCAAAGTTGTCGGTCATAGTGTAGCCAGACCTCGAATAATAATCGAATAGCCAGCCTCGAATTCGAGGTCTGGCTCCACTATGACCGAGAATTTTGGATATTTTCTACACGATTCTGATGAAGGGCTGTGCCCGAATATATAGTCTTCAGTGTTTTTTACATTTCAGGATTCGAGGGGACAGGCCACCTTATCAACTTATCATCTCCTTATCAACTCCCCAAAGGTTTGCTGAACTGCTCAAAACCACTTTCAAATCCTTAAAACGGAAAAATGATAGCTTTAAGGATATTGTGAGCACCATGCCCCGCCGTTTCATTGGGTGGCGTCCGGGAAAATAGATCTAAATTCATGCCCCTTAGGTCAGCTTCATGTATTCTAGTCGCAGTAGATAACTGGCAAAAAGACAAAGCCTCCTGAAGACCCAGAAAACAAATTCGACCGATTTCTCGGACGGTCCATTGCGACTAGGCCCTCTTTATTTGCTTTTCTGATAAGGTGTCTTTAACCCTTACCTACAGTCAATTAAGCTGTCTGTTTAGCAGCCATAGGCGTCGGCACTGGGGGGCATCGGGAAAGCGTGTCCTCCCTTAAATGAGAAATTGTAACACAATCCCTATTGCATTGACTGGAAATAATTGGACTGTAAAGCCTAGTTTACATCGGGGCTACTTCTCGGAGGGAACGAAACAACGAACGTCGAGATCGATTTTCAACTGGGGGGGAGGATGGACTCCACACTGCCTCCATCCTTTACCATTGGAGCCAAAACCGGGGGAGGTTTCCCCGACTGGTGAACTAAATGGGGATGTCCCCCTACTGACCTAAGTTTTTTCTCATTTTCCCTATTACTTTTGTAGACTTTCGTAAATGTTCTTATTTCTAGCGGCTGTGAAATGCTTCCTTTTAAGGCGTAAGTTTAAGGCGAGCCTGCATGATCGAGCTTTGCTTTCCAACTCCCTCCCCACTCCATTCCCCCCGAGTAAGTTCCGCCCCTGCCCTTCACTGGTCACTTTCACTAGAGACGTACTACGCTGCTGCCGACGACCCGGAACGTGTGTGGTGATGGTGACGAATCCACGCAGAACGAGGTGATATGCAGGGGTTAGAGCCAGTGGCGGATCCAGGCTGTTGGGTTGGGGTCTAGGGCGCTTCAGCGACTCGACTATATCGCATAGGCGGGTCCAGGCCGGTGGTTTGTGGGGGTGAGCGAAAGGGTCAAAAATCGTGTAAGATTTTTTCGCTAGCTTTTTTTTGTTAAAAAATCTCAAAAAAGTGTAGATTCTAGGAAAATGTTTTCTTTGCTCCTTCTTGCTCCTTCCTGGTTCTGCCAATAAGCAGGACCAGGAGCAATTCAAGCAACTCCGGGGGCTTCACGACGCAGCGACTGCTGAGGGTATACGGCGTCGCCAACTCTAACCATATTGGAAGGGTATTATGGGGATCGGAAAGACTTATGCAGAATACCCGCCGGGGATTTGAGAGAAATATACTTTTTGGATAACATCAACCGGGTGGGGAACAAGTGTCCCATTCTTGTCTTGTCGCCTGGAATCTATATTTTTGAAGGTGACGTGGCGCAAGGCAAGTAACTAACAGACCAAAGTCCAAAGTTACTGGTTTTAATGTCATCGGCAGATCCAGGATTTCCGTTGGGGGGGGGGTGACATGGTGACATGGTCGGGTTCCATCCGAACCATCAAGACCGGCACCACATTTGGACGCAAACCCTATCAGGTGGGGCAGCAAATCCAACCGCACTGGCGCCGACACTCGCATCCTGGGGTTTTGGTTATTGGATCATCTGACGTCATTGGAATTCAGTGTTCTCTGACGTCATCGGATCTCAATGGCGCCGCCGCGACTGAGTGCGTATTGCGAGACGTCTGTCACGACGATGTGTCGCCACATACGATTGTCGCATACATTCTGACGACACCGGCGCGCTGTTCGCGACACTTCGAGAATATTGAGGAGTTCTGGCAGGACGGGACGTGGTTGGAGTCATTGATAATCTGCAATACTTGCAGATTTAAGAAAGTATTAAGATTTAACCCCTTGGTCCGCCTCCCCCTTCCTGGGGGGGGGGTGGGGGGTTCCCTTTCTCCCCTTTTTTTTTATGTTTTTTGGGGTTTGTGGGTTTTGTGAAATTTATTTTTTTTTTTTTTTTATTTTTTTTTTTTTTTTTTTTTTTTTTTTTTGTGTTGGTTTTTTTTTTTTGGGTTTAGTAATTAATTTAATTTTTTTTTTTTTTTTTTTTTTTATTTATTTATTTAATTTTTTTTTTTTTTTTTTTTTTTTTTTTTTTTTTTTTTTTGTTTTTTTTTTTTTTTATTTTTTTTTTTTTTTTTTTTTTTTTTGCTTTTTAGGGCTTTTTGCGCCTTTTTTCCCTTCGTTTGGGGTCCCGTGGTTACCTTTTATGTTTTGGTGTGATGGTGTGTTGATGTTTATTAAATTTTATTTCAATTTAATTAAAATAAAAATAATTTTTTTTTTTTTTTTTTTTTTTTTTTTTTTTTTTTTTTTTTTTTTTTTTTTTTTTTTTTTTTTTTTTTTTTTTTTTTTGTTTTTTTTTTTTTTATTTTTTTTTTTTTTTTTTTTTTTTTTTTTTTTTTTTTTTTTTTTTTTTTTTTTTTTTTTTTTTTTTTTTTTTTTTGGTGGGGGGGGGGGTGGGCTTCTCCCCTTGCCCAAAGGATAAAAAATTAAAATTTTTTTTTTTTTTTTTTTGGGGGGTGGGGGGGTTTTGAGGTGTTTGATTTTTTTAATTTTTTTTTTTTTTTTTTTTTTTTTTTTTAAGGTTTTGGGGGGTTTTTTGTTTTTTTTTGTTTGTTTTTTTTTTTGGGTTTGGGTGGCTAGGGGTAAAAATTTTGGGGGGGGGGGGGAGGGGGGGGGGGGGGGGGGGGGCTGCTGCGCCGGGGTGGTTGTTCTTTTTTTTTTTTTTTTTTTTATAAAAAAGTTGGGGGGGGAGGGGCCCCCCCCCGGGGGGGCGAGGGTTAAGAAATTAGATTTAAGAAAGTACTGAATTTATGTCGCTAGCCGACCACAATACATTCTTATGCACGAGTTCATTGAAACGTTGGGAAAATGTATAAATTAGAGGTGAGAACTAGATTAAGGTGCCCAAAACAAACTGCCACTTGTACCTTTCTCTTTTATCATGGGGGCGCAATACAAACGCTTTCCCCTAATGTCACTATTTTATCACTGGTTTCTAGAATGAGTATAAGCTTGAAAGCTCCATTGATCATGTTAATTTTTTTGTGAAACGCTGCTTATGAGGACCTATGCAGACAAGAGCGTGTTAATAAGCCCGACTTCAAAAATACGGTTAAAATGGTTGAAACCCGTTATAGATTTTCCTTTACAAGTGCTGAAGTGATGGGAGGTGATGATGGATGTGATTATGGATACGACTAGGAGGTGGTGAAGAAGGTGTTAATGGAGGTGATGATGGAGGTAGGGATGGAGGTCGTGATGGAGATGGTGACGGAGGTTGTGATTGAGGTGGTAGTCTGGTGTTGAGTATTATTATGGGAAGAAAATAAATATGTAAAGAACTGAAAAGGCCCAGAAAAATTCTTTACAAACTCCCGGCGGGTCGATTTGGCTCACATGCGCGATTTCCTTTCCCTATTATTTTCCCCTAGGCTGTAAACTTTCGGAACCGAAACACGGCTGATATTTATGAAAATTGGT
Organism: Lepas anatifera; assembly: GCA_034440635.1. Lineage (NCBI taxonomy): Eukaryota > Metazoa > Arthropoda > Thecostraca > Lepadidae > Lepas > Lepas anatifera. Next base: position 131,682 of record JAOTON010000678.1, on the reverse strand, counting down.
GCACTTACACCTGGTAAGAAACGATCAGTGAGATGACCTTAGGCATGTGTAGGCTATAGGCAAGGCCGTGTATGCAGCAAACCCCCTCACCGAAAAAAATGTTTCGGGACAATTTCGGGTTCAACGAGTTAATTATCATATTTGCAATAGGTATATGAAATCCATATATTAAATCCATAGATAGTATCATAAATTCTCAAAGTTTGCGTGACTGGATAAATGTGCCGTCATTTGTCACTCTTGAGGCACAAAAATACAGAGATGAATGCATTTTTGGACGTTTTTCACCTGATCAAAATTTGTCCCGTTAGAGTCCATCTAGGCGGACCAAGGGCCCGGAACGGAGGCAGTTGCCCCCCCCTTCCTCCCCGGGATCGACCCTAATAATAATTGTTGATGTATAATGCTGCACCAACTGCCAAGGTTATACGGCGTTGCAAACTCTCACCCCGTTGGGAGGGATTTGGGGGATGAGATTAACTTATTCAGAGGCTCCGCCGGGACTTGAACCCGACCCCGGTGGCATAGGAGACTTTGATGCTATCCACTGAGCCACCCATCCCCCCGATCGACCCTCGGCGCCCCTTGAAATGGTCACGGCGTCCTCATGAAAGGTCAGCGGCATACCGCGGGGTGTCGCTTTCCACCCCTCCCCCTCCCCGGTTGCGAGTATCGGCGCCCCCACGATAGAATTGGGCGCCAGCCGGATAGGTTTTGCCTTCCAAAAGCGGTACCCCCTGGCCCGGATGATGCCCCCAGGCTATGTCCCCTCCTCGATCAACAATCCTGGATCACCCAAAAGTCTTCTGGTGATACCATTTGCGGATATGCGTACAAAAAATCACAAAAAAAACAAAAACCCAGTTGCACACAGCACATATTTTGGTTCCTAGATGATTTGAAACAAAGGAAGCCAAAACGCTCCAAATCTGCACTGCTCATCAAATTTTTTTAGACCTGACAGGTTGCTAACAATCGGAGAGTAAGCATGTTTCTCGGATACTAAACATGCAGTCATTTTTTATCAAAGCCGAAGCGGGTGAATTTTGAACATATTCGTGTCAATCCACCGCGCCGTGCAGTAAGGACGACCTCAGTAAAACGACTCTTTAGTGCAGTGGCGGATCAAGGGATTCATTTGGGAGAGGGCTCGATCCTCCCCTGCCACTGACTCAGGTCGGCCTCCGGCTATGGATTTACTATAGGCACTCCGATATTTCGGAGGAGGGGATTGAACTCCCTTGTATCTGCCACTGCTCTAGCACATTTCCCACCGACGAGAAGGACGCCGCTGAAGGTGCCGGCGGTCGGACGAAAGTGTTCCAAAAATGCCAGTGAATTTTCTTCACGCAATAATTGTATAGCGCTGCTAGGAAATCCAGCTATGGACAATAGACTTTTCATTAACTTAACTTAACATTAACTTAAAATTTCTCTCGTTTCAGATGATCGTTGGATCAGCAGGTCTGAATACTACAGCTACACAAAAATTTGTCTCTAAAAAACTAAGAGATATCGTGATTTGTGTAAAAAGTATTATTTAGTGTAAATTTTGTCTGCATACATGGCAAACCAGGCTATTGAAGCCATTGGCGGATCTTGGAGCATCTTTTGGAGGGAGCCAAACCAACATTTTGGGAGGAACTAAATCGAGAAAAATTGCAAAGAATAGTATCTTACAAAAAAACGGCCAAAGTTTTATCCTTTTGCGGGGGGGCAAGAGATACTATTTTAGACTTCGGTGGGGGCCACGACCCCTTTGGCCCGCCTTTGGCTCCGCCAGTGCTTGAAGCGATGGAGGAGATTTCTCTGAGCTCAGGCTGGAGCAGTACATTGCAGAGGGACATGTCGTAATCGCTCTCCCAACATGGGTGTCAAGGTCCGGGAGTAACGACTTGCAGGGCTGGGCTGCCAAATCCGCTACCAGATCTCCTCAAATAGAGGTGCCAGAAAAAGAAAAAGCTTCGGTTCCGATCCTCGTTGAAGTTTTACTTTTCCAGGCCATTTTTATGGAATAGGTATTTACGTCATAAACTTGAACGATTCGGAAGATTCTTCTTTGAGAAAACTCCGAAATGAAACGGATCTGAGAAAAAGTCATCACCGTCGTAGCAAGTTGAGGTTGACATCATTTTTGGCATACATCACAGTCATGACTCATGAGGCCCAAGAGTGACAGCATTTCGCCACTTTATGCCAAGTGTCATTCTGGGCTCAACATACCCGCGTTCTCCTTATTACGTTGTTTTTCTGCGGAGGTAAAAAAGGGACGGAGCAACACCAACGGAATTTAAAAACAAATCGCGTCAGAAAAAAATACTGGTATTTGTAAAAAGAACCATTTTCCGGATGCTCTGAAGCATACTGAATCTTAAAATGCACTTTCACCGACGGAGAAGCAATTCCCCACCCTGAAACGAGCGTGAAAAACTGAACAAAACGATGGGTAGTGTCCTTTCGTTACGGATATCGCGAATGATCATGTAGCCATCACAGAGGTTAATTATGAGGCTCAGAATCTCTGGATGACCAAATCTATTTTTCATCACAAGTATTGTAGGCGAGCAAAGAGGCTTATACCCCCAAGGCAAAGCCGCTGCCCGGCCTAGCCAAATCCCCCGTCAGCACCGGCCCGTGTCCCCCTTAAAATCCGGCGTGCCCGCTTATACCTCTGTCTCCCCGCCCTGGCCCTGACCACCCTGGCTTTCCCAGTGCTGTGTTGTCTGACATCTGTAGCGATCTATAAAAAAGCTCGAGGGTTTTTCCTTACCGGCTCGGTTTAGCGAAGTTTAGCCGTCAATTTTCCAGCCTTTTTGTCTTGAGTATCGCCTGTTTTCCTATAAAAGAGTGTTTATGTTCCTGGCAGCTGAAGCGCCCTAAAACCCCAACACACGTTTGCCAGAGTGCCACCTCAATCAAACATTGTAACTACGAAACTAAGGCTAACTGCGATTTGGTGAAAGCTAGAGACCGACGATGGATCCATTCGCGAACCATTTTTTTGACAACTGATATTAATATCCGAGTCTCACGAAGTAGAAGTAGGTCAGACAGAACGTCCCAAACCGTTCCTGCTCAGCTGGAACAAGACTGCCTGGACCGGCGACATTCTAAACGGATTTGGAGACGGACGTCGGAATCAAGATACCTTTACTTAGAGGTACGTTCAAGAGGGATTCCTTCACGCCCACGTGACGTCACACGGGCGTGGAGGAATTCCTTCACCATTGGGCCGTGCGTCAAACTGCTGCTAACGGCACTACCCACCTAAGAATTTGTGTGAATACACAGCAATCAATTTATGCCAAATGCAATAAATGTGCATTTAACTTTGGATTCTGAGCCTTTTCTTGCAAAAAATTTGAATATTTTATCATTTAATTTTCCCATGTTATATGCTACAAGGTGTGACGTCACATCCGGTCGTCTGCGCTGGCTGTTGGAGGGGGGCTGGTCGGAATACGGGTGGAGGGCAGGGGGCCTGGCCACCTCATCTGCCATTGATACATTTCCAGATTTCAGTGTGACTGGAGAAACAACGTCTAGCTTTGCAATCAGCGAGTGGTTATACGGTTAAATAACGCCCTGGTTATATAGTTATAGTAGTTATACGGTTATATAACGCCTGGTTATACGGGTTATTGCGCCTGGTTATACGGTTATAGTTTATACCGTTATATAGCGCCCTAGTTATACAGTTATAGTGTTTATACGGTTGTATAGCGCCCTGGTTATACAGTTTATAGTGGTTAGATTTTATATAGCGCCCTGGTTATACGATTATAGTGTTATACGGTCATATAGCGCCCTGGTCAAACGGTTATAGTGGTTATACCGTTATATAGCACACTAGTTATACAGTTATAGTGTTTATACGGTTGTATAGCGCCCTGGTTATACGGATTATACGGTTAAATAGCGCCCTGGTTATACAGTTTATAGTGGTTAGATGTTTATATAGCGCCCTGGTTATACGATTATAGTGTGTATACGGTTATATAGCGCCCTGGTCAAACGGTTATAGTGGTTAGATGTTTGAATAGCGCCCTGGTTATACGGTTATAGTGGTTAGATGGTTATACAGCGCCCTGGTTATAGGGTCCTAGTGACTATACGGTTATATAGCGCCCTAGTTATAAGGTTGTACAGCGCCCAAGTGCAAATGCTGCAAGTTCAGAATAGGCGGAACGGAAATGGGTAGCATAACGCTCTAAGACGGATATTAACGCGCATCCAACCGGGGAAGGGGGTCCGGAATCCAGTCCCTCCCCTCCTGGTTTGTATTGACTAAAGCAAAAAAAAAAAAGAACAGAGACGCAGAACAATATAGCCCGAAGTACAACAAAGCTTACAGTACCAACATAGCTTACAGTACCAACATAGCTCACGGTACCAACATTGCTTACAGTACCACTGAATTGAGATAACATTTTCTCTCCTCGTGGGGCGATCCGTCAGTCGCTGATCAATTTCACGCATCTGACTTTCAAAATATGATGACGGCAATGGGGTATATAAATTTGGTATTTCGGAATTTTCGTACTGTTGATCTAAGCAGGGGTAATTTTTCAGGTTACCGCATTATGAATCCGTGGGGAAAAAGAAAGGGCTCTTTTCAGTAGTTGGATTGATCAAGCTGGAATTTTCGCCAGACGATACAATCTTCGCATGTTCTTGGCCATCAAGCAAGTTTTTGAGCATCTGATCTCTTAGAGGTCAACGTGACCATGACCAGGTCACAACCAGGTCATGCCATTTTCACAATTTGACCAGACGTGTTCATATAATAAATCATTCGATTCACCACGATGAGAGGACGCCAATGATGCTCGAAAAATTGCTCGGTTATCGCTGAGTAAATTTACATAGGGAATACGTATTGCCCTGGTGTAATCCTACGGAACATTCTTTGACATCTGCTGATCTGAATTTTATCTGACCAAACAGTTTATTTCAGTTCTCTTCGTCCGTCAAAAGCTTTCGACGTCGCCCATAACTTACTTTAGTTTATGCAGGAAATGTGATAGGTAGCTCTCTGTCTCTCTCTCTCTCTCTCTCTCTCTCTCCCCCCCCCCGAACTAAAATAGTCCAGTTTCCCAAAGTGCCCGTCCCACCCCTACAGAGACAGCTTCAACAAGGCAGCCATATATTTTGTAAGGCACAACACGCCCAGACACTTGTAAATAGTTTACAGCGCTATAATACACGCACCGCAAGTAAAACAGGACGCTTTCCACCACACGCTATCCTATCACAATGCGTGGCTGGCGCTATAACTTACAGGTCACAAACACCGTCGAAACACCTGGTTATGTACACACGACCCAGCCAGGGCCAACAGACAAAAGCCTAGAGTCCAGCAAACGCGGAACCTAGTGGTAGATGCGGACACAGGACTGCCTCATAAAACACAACGGCAGCAAACACTGGTACGGTAAAATGCACGTAGGAATCGTCGAGAAAATGATCCACGCAGGACCAAGATGAGAGCCTTGCGGGATACCGGTGTGTTATCCCGCGGGTTGGTAATTCCCAAGGCCGTTACCGCCTCAGGCATGTATTGACTGAACTGGGTGGTAGAACATGCTGCGCTGCTGAGGTCTAGAAGCTGGAAATGGAAAGTATCTGTGCCGGCCGCATTTATTTCAAACTGTCAACACAAAAACCGGGGAGATATCAAGAGTGAGAGCAGGTCCACGCAAAGAGGCAACATATTGAAGTGACAACAGGCTATGATCATAAGGGTGACGAAGAAAAGATTCTGCGGCGCAGTAACGTTGAATCATATTTTTTGCCGCGTCACATTCCCAGCGAACACTATCACACGTTGAAGAGGGAATGCCTTTGACAGTTACACTGGAATTTGTCGTTTGGACCACCATAACATCACCCGCACACCAACGCAAAACAGCCGGAGCGCAGATTAACCGGTCTTCAGTACAGATTCAGATATTTCAGCCGGCCCTCAGTACAGATCAAGCATTCGTTCCGCACACTCTCACCACATGATTCCACCCACAGTGGGAACTGCCGCTTTCGCGCGTTATCTTTGGTCAGAGCTTCATTACGAACAGTAACGGTATCTCGGCATTTCAGATTCAATAATCACAGACCCAGTAGACTTATAATTCGCCTTTTTTACTCTAAGTGGTCCCTGAGAACCTTTCTAATGAAAAACCTACAAATTTCCTATATTTCTGTTATTCTCTGCCAGAACGTTTCCAAAATGGGTCGCCCTTGATATGGTGAGACCAGACACTTAATTTTTCGACCACAAACGGTATCAAACTGATGATTTTTGAACAGCAGACCAAAACGAAAAAACAAGACTACACAGACACTCCGGAACACTGGCAAGGGTTCATGTTTCACAGCGTTGGCAAGAAATGATTGCGGTGGAGCTATATTTATACTTTTCCCAACACAATTTACTGATTATGAACACAATGTGCTCTTATATACCGAAAGCCATGGTTATGCGGCAAAAATCAAGTGCATTAAAAAGTAGCCGCAATTTGAGCATGTACGAGCTTTTACCGTCGAAAGCTTAAACAAACCGTAGCCTTAAACAAAATTTCAGGGAAAAGGTGGTAACCTCAAAAGTATTTTATCACTGACTGGGGTTCAAAGCTCAGACCAAGCCCCAGTTTCTTTTAAATATCCCAGGGAAAGACAAGTGTTTTAATATCAGCTGAACAATGGTCCAGCGTAGTACAATCACCAACCAAAACCGAGCGAAAAACTCCAAGTTTCCAACATGGTGTATTGAAGTTTCTTAGTCAAAAAGCCGGCACCGTCATTGATCCGGTACTTCGGATATCCGTTGTAGCAGACTCCGGATGTACCGTCCCACCCTGGCGTTACCACTCTCCTTCGCTGGAGGCCTGGGCGAGCTCAGCTGTCTGGCAGCCGTGGCTGGCGGCTCGCTTAGCGTAGCCGATCTGGAGACTTTCACCCTTTGTCTGGAGGTGGTGGTGGCTACCTTCAGACTAACGCTCTTCTGTAGCCTGGTGTGGCTGCTGTTGAGGTTGCCAGAGCTGGATGGAGGCTCCTCGATGCCCGGAGGAGGAGGAGAACCCTGAGCGGTGAGGATCTGGTGGATCAGACCCTGGGAAGGATGCATCAGCGCCGGGTCTGAAGGCGGGAGACCCGTGTGACGGTATCCGAACCGAGCGTCCGAGCTGGGAGAGGACGGAGTCTGAACGGGCGTCGATTTCGACAGCGCTGCCGAAATCGGCGACGATAGCGGATCTTGATCCAACAGATTCAGTCGCTCCAACAGGCCGCCCCGAGCTGTGGACGTCTCCAGCCCGCTTCTCAGGTACCGCCCACTGCTGACGCTGCCGTGGTCGCTACCCGCCTCTTCACCCTCGTCCTCCGACCCCGGCGGTGACGTCATCAGAGAGTCAGCCACCTCACCGTCTGACGTCATCACGTGTCCTCCCGCCTGTTCGAACCTCGCCTGTCTCAGCCTCCTCTCCATTTGCTCCCGTAGTGACCGGATATCCGCCGCCGTCCTGGCCAGCGTCTCCGCAGCACTAACGCCATCTATAGCGCTACTGGTGCTGCCACCTATACGGGTTTCGACAGAGTCGCGGATGTTGTCGCGGCTGCCGCCGCGGCTCAGCGCGGTGAGAATCTGACCGATGGCCTGGCTCTGAGTGACCGGGATCTTTGACGGAGAGTCGGTGCTTGTTGTGGCGCCGGAATTGGCGCTGCGGCGATGGTGGCGCTCCCGGCTGCTGCGCGGCGTGTCTGGCGCGGTTGGCGCGCGGACGGTTGGAAAACTGGCGCGCCAGTCCTGTCGGAACAGAGGCGGTGGTTACGGTTACTATGGTTACTTGTAAGGTAGTACGCTAAACAAGAGACGCAAGAAATAAAAACCGATATATCCTGCGGGAGAAGCATACTTAGCGAGAGAAATAGCGTTTTAGTCGCCAGTATGCATACAACGAGAAGTTAGTAAAGTCCCTCAGAAGTACGTTCGCCCGGGTATCAATTAACTTCGATGTTTTCAACTGGAAAAATGCGAGAGGCGTGAGTCTCAGCCGATATGTTCTGTACTTGCACGTGCGTTTACTTCATTTGGTAAAGACAAAGGTGCACACCACCAACATGGGGATGAGGAGAAGACGAGAGGTCTTCCTAAAATCGGTTTGAACTCAGAGGAATTATCATCGAAAAAGTATGCGGCACATTTCGTTTTGAAGACGTCATTCCCACAATACAAAGTCTGCCAAGGCCTCTATTCTAGGGATCCACCTTCTTCATGCCTCTTTTCAGCTAGAAAGCACCCACAAAGATCTAGATGAACGTTTGTCTGCTCCATGGCTGAGCAGATGTACTTTTTTCGAAACTTTTCATCGCTGATGCGACCCCTCGGATTAAATCTACAACTCAAGAATTTTAGAGCGGACCAAACGCACCCGCTCAGCTACGAAAGCACCCGCGAAAATATAGATGAACGTGTGACACTCCATGGCTGACATGTAAAGCAATGCTCCATGCTCCATGTAAAACAATTTTTGCAATCTTCCCATCGCTGATGAGATTTACCGCCGGGAGATTTACCCTGGATTTCTGGAGGATTACTTTGGAATTTGAGGATTTACCGCTCAATAATTTAGGGGCGATACATATTCCGGGAACAACTATGGGAACTTAGATTCTAGTTGAAGTTAGTCTCTATTAGCCACTCTAGTTAAATTTAAAGCGCAGCAGGAGAGCAGAGCAACAGAATGTTTCTATCAGTTAGTACAGAAAAAACATCCTGAGGCAGAGGGGTAACAGCTTCTACACAGAAGGTGGGATAAAAACAACGCAAAAGACTGATGAAGGTTATGAAGCAGACACGCGATAACAAGCAAATCAAACACAACGAAATTAGTGAAATTATGCATGAAGCTATTATCCACAGACAGATATGATTACTCAAAATGTGAAAAAGCAGAGTTAGCTAAGAAAAACGAAAACATCTCTCTAGAAAGAAAATAAGACAAAACAAAAATAAGACCAACGAACACCCCAGCAGCAACAGCAGGCGAAGCAGCGTCTCCAAAACACCAGAAGCCATGCAGGCCAGCGTGAGGGGCGGCGTCACAAAAAGTCAGCTGGGACGGAACAGGTTGCGGACCGGATAAAGGTAATGTTAAAGATAAAGATCATGTTCCGACTCACTCTGCGAAACGTTTTCCGGGTGGGAACTTTCGGTCTGTATTGCAGAGTTCCGTTAGCGGGGTCGAATTGGATCAAGGGGGCTGGTTACCAAGAGTCTCGAAAAAAGTGTCATGATTAAATTCCTTTCATGTAGAATGTATAACTGTATATGAATGTATAGAACACATACAAATCTGAACTAAACATTTTAAAATCTAAATCTAGTATTACATAAAACAATTCATAATAAATATAGTATTAAAAATCTAGTATTGGTTAGTGTGAACCTGCTTTAGGCGACCCTCTCCCCCTTTTTCCTATTACCTGCATTATTATTTAGGAGGATTTTAGGCTTTCCCCGGAAGGTACTAATTATTACTGTCACGTGACTATTCCGAACTTAACAGCTTCTTGGCAACCAGCCCACTTGCTCCGATTCGACCGAACTCTGTAATACAGACTGAAAGCTCCGGCCCCAAAAACACTTTGTGGAGTAAGTCTGAACGAACTTTATCCACGAACAGAACATGTCAAGAAATTTGTGCACCACCGCTGAGTCACCGTCATCACAAAAAGGAACACCTGTGGAGTCTGCATGTCTAAAAAAACGGCGGAGCTAATGCAAAAGGAAGGCACTGTAACAATGTCCCTGACTGTCGAAATAGTTCGACGAAATAACCATTCCTACACTGCTTATGGAGAGTTCCTATGGATCAGATGATGAGAAATATGTAAGTAATTCTGTTCTGAGAGGCAAAATGTTCATTTCACTTCTTCATTCTAAGACAACATGAGCTCAGGCGTACTTTTGAAGTTGATTTGATCCTGCCCATATGAGGAAGAGTGTTCAAACGATGAAAAAGGACATAAGGTATTGGAGTGAACAGACCATTAGGCTCGTAGTCTTGATGAGCGAGAAGAGAAATGAACTTCCTGGGTGTGGCTCTCCGCCCAAAACACCGCTTTTTGGAACACTTTCCAGCGGATCCGACTAATGAATTGAGACTCTTAGGACCAGGGGAGAACACTCTGTACTTCGGTAGACGGGGTGAAACATAAAATAAGAATGATCTTACAACCCGCTCCAATAGATTTGAAGGAGTCTGTTTTCAATTCGCCAAGAAACCGCATACAGTTGTGAATTTCTTTAGTTTCAAGCGATGTCATTCCAAATAAAATATGGTTCCAGGCTGAGGAGGTTACCCTCAGTTATAAAGCTTAGGCCATCGCTTGCACCTCTCAATTCTAGCTAATTAGGTAATATTTTTGAATGTCAAGACGATCTTGATTTCAAATTCGAAGGCAACGAAGGAAAACGGCACACTCAGCCCAACGAACGAAGAAATCAACGAAACAAAATCAAACCCCGTTTACAGGGTCGTTGGGTAAATGTGTCGAAAACCAAACAACAAATTCGAGAAAACAGCCCAGCAGCACACGAAGACAAGCCCTCTCACGTATCACACTGGAACACGTCCCTCGTTGTCACGCAACGGACCAGTCAGAACACGTACCACCCACAAGCACAAGTAACTCAGTCATTTTCAATCGGGGTTTTACCTTGTACGTCGAGTCCCGTCGTTATTCAGTCCATCTTCAACTGTTCAATAAATCATGCAGAACAGAGAAAGAGCAAGTTAGCGCGTGCGTGATATTAGTAAAGCAGTTAGTGACACGCATAGTGACACAGCCAAGAGATAGGTTAGTGACACAGCCACGTGCAGTTTTTAGTTAGGGGCCGTCACACATTAAATATCCGAATGGACCCCAAGCAGTTTGGATCCCGATTGGATAGGACTAGGCCGAAAATTTCCGAAGTTTCAGATCTGGAGTTATCAATTCAGGCTTATAGTTGGCACTCCGCCAAGTGTGAGATTGGGGAGGGGTTTCTTAATCAACAAAGGGCAATCATTTCAAATGGGTGGAGCAACACTGCAGGTCGGCGAGACCCAGGATTAAAGGGCATATAGATCTGGATATAGATAGGGATTCTCATATTTGTCGATTAAGTCGTATTCCAGGCAATGGATCGGACTTAAGATTGAAGAAATCATGGTGCGTGCAAACGGATTTGTCGGAGAAAGTTCGGATATTAACCGGATCGGATCTGAGCGTCCCCGGTCATGTCAACATCCAGTATTAATACAGCAGAGCCAGTGCTACATCGGCAGACAGGTGCTACATACAGTCTACTGCTACACAGGCAAGGGGTGCCGGTAGCAGTGAGATGGAGAAACATGCGAGAGCTCTTAAGTTTGTACAGAGGAGGCTTCAGGGAGTTTAAGAGAAGTCTCAGAGAGCATAAGAGAAGTTTCAGAGATAGCATAAAGGGGGATAGTGCTCTTATGGTAACAAAGAGAGAGAGAGAGAGAGAAAAAATTTCGAACATGTGAAGTAAGAATATGGCAAAGAGTAAATAGGTAAAATACGTTAAAAATTCAACTGGTCGGATCCAAAAATTCAGGTCAAATAAATCTAAAGATAATTATAGATCCCAATGCATCCAGATCAAAACAAGATAATTATAGAACACTTTCGTCCAGTAAAGGCAATCCATTTTTTTCCTTGGAATAGGCATATGGCTACCACAAAATATTACACTAATCAAAGTGACCCACAAATGCAAAACAAAGACAAAACCATTTAAAAATACAACAGCAGAGAGAAGTGAGGTAGTTTAAATAGCCTAAATTAACTCAGAGTTCACCAGTTTTAGTGGCATGCTGAGGCCAGAGTACCAAAAACAGCTCACACGTGTGACAAATGTTCCAGTTCATCCAACAGAGACAGCAGCACGAAAGAGCAGCCAGTGTAGGAAAAAGAGCAAAACAGAACAGAAGGCGTGACCCATTAACGCAAACCAATTAAGTTTTTCCATCATTTGACCCCATTAACGAAAGCCAATAAATGTTTTTGAGTTATTTGTCTTCAAAAGGAATAAACAAAAAGCGTTTAACCATATGCCACGTCAATGCCAACCGAAAAAGCAAAACGGGTAGGGGAGGGGGACTTGACCGCAAATGTGTCATACATATGCATTCCAACCCCCAGAAAACTCGCATTCAAAGGAAATAAGGAGACTAAAGGAGTCCATCCACCAGCACCAAAGCAGGAAAAGAAACCGACCCCACATCTGTGCCTTGACCCATGCGGTGCAGTCGTGTTCCGTCCCGGAGCCAGCCAGTTAGAAGACCACACAACTTACAGATCGGTTAAGAAATGGACAGATCTAGATGACTGAGACTCCTGGACATTGGTTAGCTGTTTCGGCCGTCGGCACGCAGCCACATCTCCCAAATCGCTCGCGCCCGTACCTTCGCTTTGACCTCTTCGTGACCGGCAGATATCGGAGAGGCTTGGGTTCGCTTCTTGGCCGGGTCCGAACTTTTATCGGCGGCGGGGGAGTCTTGTGTGGTTTCCGGTCGATCTGAGGCCGGTGAAGGAGAGCCTGAGAGACAGCTGGTGCTGGAGCCGATGCTCCCACGGCGTAACGTCCAGTTCAGCTGCTTCATCGCCTTCACGGTTGCCAGATCGCCGCCAGAGTTGCCAGATGGTCGTGACGTCAGATCGTTAGCGCTGCCGTATCTGGTGGGAGTGAGTGAGCCGCTGTTGGCGGTGTTGCCAGATCGGAGGGTTGCCCGGGTCGGTGTCCTTGACCTCGGGCCTGATCTCAGATCGGTGGCGCTACCATATCGGCCATTGCTGAAGCCCGGACTTCCGTCCCGGTTGCCAGATCTAGTCGGGGTCACAGCCTCTCGTCGAGTGTTGCCAGATCTAGAGGTACTTGTATACGTCGTTCTCGTCTGTCCATCACTAACTCCCCTCATGCCCTTGTTATTAACATCACCACAAGTACCACTTCCCGCCGACGAAGCGTTCTTCCCATCACTTCCCTGATTCCCTTTTACGCGAAGTCTACCGGGACTGGTAGAGCGCACTAAAACCGGTATGCTGGAATGTAGACTCGTGTCGGCCGGAGAGCACGTCAGACTAGTGGCGCTGCTGCGTTTGGGCGGATCGGTAGACTTGCCACCGCTTCCGAAAGCGGTGGAAGTTCGCCCGGGCCGGCTGGCAGAGCCGGGAGAAGGGGACGCCGTCTCCAGCTGTCGCAGACGAGCTCGCGTGCCTTCCAGCTCTATCTGACGCTCTTCCAGCTGTAACAGAAAAAGACAGAGTTAAACAGAGAAAGACAGAGAAAAACAGAGTTAGCGAGCTGTTCTCTAAGACAGTGGTAGCAGCAGTTCCTTTGTTCTCAGTGGTAGAACAGGAAAATACGGACACGTACACGAATAGACATAAGCGAACCCCAGCAGAAAAGTGAGGGGAATTCAGTATTAAACTTCCTGCTGACAAGCAACTTTCTTTCAATTCTAGAACCAGAAACTCATGGGATTCAAACTTCTCCTACCTTTCCTAAGTACTAGTTAAACTTTCCAATTTACCATTCTAACGGATACCAGATTTTATCAGAAGTGGAAGGAGTGAGTATCAAGCCTCCTGATCCTCATTCGAGATGTATGTGGACACCGTCAAACAAGCGTAGACCAAGGGTGCGAATTCTTTACTTGGGTTCAGGGAACGATCAAGTGAGTGAGGACTGAAGGCTTCGCAAGAAAAGGCAAAGCAGAACTCATTCTTGGGAGAGTGGATCGTTAAAAAAGTACAGCACTTGCCTCTCATACAGACAATGCGAAAAAAACAAAATATAGAGCCAGTATAAAAGTCACGGCACGTGTCACCAGACAAATTAGAGCCAATCGCATCATTTCAAATCTGTGATTGCGTTCCTGTTTGCGCTTTAAGAGCTGGCAGAAATTTCCCGCCTGATAAAAGAGAACATCAGCACGAACATTCCGTTATGTTCGGGGTTTGGGGGCCCACCAACCAGGAGTCTCACCTGAAGCCGAAGCTCGTCGTTCTCCTTCTGGAGGACGGTGAGCCGGGAAGGACGACCTCCTGCTGACTGACGCCCCAGCTCCGCGTCTGGATCACCCCCAGAGAGGCTACCTGCGCCCGCAGCAGCTGTGGAGGATACGGCAGAGTTATAGTCACCCCTGGCAGAGGCTACCTGCGCCCGCAACAGCTGTGGAGAGATGGCAGAGTTATAGTCACCCCTGAGAGAGGGTACCTGCGCCCGCAGAAGCTGTGGAGGAGACGGCAGAGTTATAGACACCCCTGGCAGAGGCTACCTGCGCCCGCACGAGCTGTGGAGAGACGGTGGAGTTAAAGTCACCCCCGAGAGAGGCTACCTGCGCCCACAGGAGCTGTGGACAAGACGGCAGAGTTATAGTCACCCCTATAAGAGGCTACCTGCGCCTGCAGCAGCTGTGATGAGACCGCATAGTTATAGTCACCCCTGGCAGAGGCTACCTGCGCCCGCAGAAATTATATTTACCCCTTAGACAGTCTACCTCAGCAGTGGCTGAACAGGAGACAGGTTTATAGTCATCCCCGAAACAGCGGCTTACTGCCCAGTAGCTAGACAGGACGCTGGACAAGGTTATACTCATCCCAGGAAAGCCCATCATGTTAGCCGTGATACACAAACTTGACTGTGGTTTTCAAACAGCTGAATTCTGAAGCTGGTTGTTTTTGTGGGCCTTCTGACAAAAACCCTCACAACAAATCCTTCCCACTCACCTCTGCCTCGACCAGCATGATGAGCAGCTGTTTCTGCAGCTTCAGCGGCTCTGTCTCCCTCAGGACCTCGGCCACCCTCACTCTGTCCGGGGCCGCCGGCCTCACCGCCGCTCTCTCCACCTCCTCCGCCCCTCTCTCCTTCATCGGGTCCGTCTGAGTACCCCGCTCCGCCGGTGTTTTGTTAGCGGATCGGACCGTGGTAGATGTAGTAGATTCTCTGGCGGTAGTAGTGGATACCCCGGTGGTAGAATTCCCGGGAGGCCGGAGCAAGGACCGGGGCTGCTCCTGCAGCGTTCGTCTCCGCAGAGACAGAGGCTGCGGTATTCTAGAGGGTAGCCGGAGATCAGGTGTCGACCTCGCCATCGCCGCCGTCGCCGCTGGAGACGACCCTGAGGGGACCGGGGAGGCCGCCGCCCCGCCCCCGGCTGGGGCCGCCGCGACCGGACGAACTGTTGGTGCATGTCGTGGATCCGGGCGTCCACCTCAGAGCGGGTGGTGGAGGCGTGACGTAGCTCGCGGCGCAGCTCCTCATTGGCTGCGGAAACCATTTGGAGGCGGGTCTGAAGGCTGGCGGCCTGGCCCTGCGACCGCACTGCCACCTGTGGACGACCAGGAGAATTAGAGATTGGAACAGTGACAGGTAGATGTCAGTCTAGCGGGAAACAGTTAAAGGACAACCAAAGGCAACACAAGCGTTGGTACATTATAAACTACCACAATTATGCGATAAATAGTTAAACAACAACATAGGGCTGATGCGAAGAAGAGCGCATCACATCAGAATTGAACCAGTGAAATTACATACAAAAGCTTAAAGTATGATATTATACCGCCCGTAAAGGGCCACGAGCTTAAAAATGTCTCCTTCAAAGACTGAAAGAAAGGCGAGTAAGTTCAAGTCCATTATTTGATTTCCATAGCTCAAATAGAATAATAAAAAACACTTGAAATTCTGAGCAAAAACAATGCCAAGAAGGCATAGTCCAAATCTTGGGGCACTCGCCCCCTCCTCGACCAAGCACCCGGCGTCCTTGACCCCTTCTCTCTTCAGGACTTATTAGCGCCCTAAAATGCAATTTGGTGGGCCTCTGACAGGACACAAGTTACGAATTGGCGACAGCTCCAGACTCAAATGCCGCCCCACGATCCCAGTGTCCCCAGCAAAAATTATAGATCCGCCTATGCAAGAGAGGTTATCAGCGCTATCACGAAAAATTATGCAAGAGGACAAGGAGATATTATGGAATGAGGTGGGACACAGCCACCATTTGACCCACCCGAAAACAATTAAAATTTAATGATGACTTTCAAATTGAATGTCACACTGAAGAATGGGCTACCGAGGGCTAGAAGAATTGAAAAATGTATACCTACAAAAAATCGCAAAATATTGCTGGAAGGCCTAAGCAAAAGAAGAAAGGAAGTATGATACCTAGAAACCAGATCGTATGAAAAATAGATACATGAGTTTAAAACTCGTTGTGTGTGCCCCACCCGTGCCAACAATGTATTTGTATTTATTCAGTATATATGAGCAACAGGATTATCCCACTTACAGCTCAAGTCAATTGATAAAACAATACGTGAATATTTACAAGAGATGATGAACTGATAGTCAAGATGTTTTGAAGACGTTGCAATTTCAAGCCTCTAGGACCGCACGGAAAATAAATAACAAATCAATCCAAAAACTTACTAAGAAACAGTCATTTCCAAACCCCACCGAACATAACCACAGTCATTCGATTCACATTAAGACAGCACCACCATGAGAATGCGAGCAAAAAGCCTGAATATACGGATTACAAAAGCCATTGACACAGCACTGGAACAAAAGGCATTGTGTTCCAAGAATAGAGCCGAGTTTGAGGACGTTCCAAGGACTTCTGGAGCAGCTCCGAGGGCGGGCGTGGGAACCGGCTACGGAGAGAGAGAGAGAGAGAGAGAGAGAGAGAGAGAGAGAGAGAGAGAGAGAGAGAGAGAGAGAGAGAGAGAGAGAGAGAGAGAGAGAGAGAGAGAGAGAGAGAGAGAGAGAGAGAGAGAGAGAGAGAGAGAGAGAGAGAGAGAGAGAGAGAGAGAGAGAGAGAGAGAGAGAGAGAGAGAGAGAGAGAGAGAGAGAGAGAGAGAGAGAGAGAGAGAGAGAGAGAGAGAGAGAGAGAGAGAGAGAGAGAGAGAGAGAGAGAGAGAGAGAGAGAGAGAGAGAGAGAGAGAGAGAGAGAGAGAGAGAGAGAGAGAGAGAGAGAGAGAGAGAGAGAGAGAGAGAGAGAGAGAGAGAGAGAGAGAGAGAGAGAGAGAGAGAGAGAGAGAGAGAGAGAGAGAGAGAGAGAGAGAGAGAGAGAGAGAGAGAGAGAGAGAGAGATGTACACCAGGTTTCATTAGTTATCTATCATTGCACTAAAGCAAAGACAGCATCTCTTCTCTTCCGTCGAAGCGTGCGGCTATTCTCGGTCTTAAAGAAGCATACGGTAGATATGGTCTTTATACAGGATTAGAGCGCGAAGACGCCAGTTTTGTGCCCGGAGGCAAGCAGCAGATTCCTTTTCCGTGTGGACAGAATTGATGCACGGAGGTCATATGTCTTGGCTATTGCAATAGGAAATGCCTTCTGTCAACGTTTGCTCGAATAAATAGGTCAAAAGTCGTGCGATACATCTGTATAAAATATAAGCCCATCCGCATCACCCCTAACCCAAACCCGCATCATTCTTTACACGTTTTGACCTTTTAAAATAAAAGGAAATAACTTAGTGTCCGTTATCATTTTTCTCCCACGACGAGATGTTGGGAGCATACTAGCGAAACTCGCCCTAGACAGCGGACATCAGAATACCTACCCCAGTCTGCTTCCCATTACGTCACAAATATTGAGACGAAATGAACCCTTGCTGAGACGGTGCATAATGCGAAATTCCTAACTAGAACACAGTAGTTCTATCGTACAGTATTAATTATATATATATATATATATATATATATATATATATATATATATATATATATATATAGTTTTACCTACATAAAATACAACATATACACTAATCGAGCGGAGTAAGATATAAATACATATAAAGAGGATACCTTTAAAACATAAGCTACAACATATTGTAACGGAAGCAAGATAACCTTCACACTGAAAGCAATTAAAAGTTCAAACGACCACGAAGGTCACGTGATAACTCCCGGTGTTAATCACACCGTAATAATTACCCGGTTGGCATTGGGCCGGTTGTAAGTGCCGTAGAGATCCACAGCAGGGCTCCGAGACGGCTGACTCTGACTCTGACTCCGAGTCCGGACTCCAGAGCTTTAGCTTCAAAACTTCAGCTTCAGAACTCAGACACAGTGTCGAAGGGAGCCACGGCGGGTGACCAATGTGTCTGACTCAGTGTCCAAAGTCGAGGGACTCGAGAGTTCAGGAGAATGACTCAGGGTTCAAGTTTAAGACCCGTGAAATCCGTAGCTCAAACACTGTATGCTACTAGGGTGATGCGACTGCACTCCGCCTTGGGTTAAAACTACTCTGTTGCCTCTAAAACCTCTGGAATTATCGTGTCTGCCACCTGATGAACAAATGGGACCACTCAGATTTCCTCTGTCTTTTCACTGTGCTAGAGATGTAAAATCGACCGGTGTCGAAAAACAGCGGCAGCAAATCACTGCAGATGATGGACTGTTCCTTATACCAGGAACACAGGATTTCTGCCGATGTTCCGGACCAAGTTATAAAACTCCAGTTTGTGTTTTCAGAGATTTCTAAAAAAATGAATCCTTCAGAAACGACAAACCAGCTGACAGATGTCGCCTTCGTCTGCGACAAATCTGTCCGACTTGTGCGTCAGAAAAGCGGCCACCTGTTTCGTCTAGTCCACCGACACTGTCTCGTTAGCCGCCAGCCAGCCTTGGTCTCTGAGAACCGCTACCGCCTCGGTCCACCGCGTGAGAACCCCGACGCTGAGAACCATCTGAGAACCACAGCCCTGTCGCCTGAGAACTGTCGGAGAACCACAGCCCTGTCCCTGAGAACTGTCGGAGAACCACAGTCCTGTCATACAGTGTAGCGCTCTGAACGTGATCCTCTGTATGATTGCCGAGCTGTGAGGATAATGGTATAGTAATGGAGCTTGGTGTGGCGACGGTTGACGGCGTGTTATCTGACGGTTCTCGTTCAGTGGATGTCTTGAACGCCTCCTCCCGTCGATGAGAGTTCGTGCTTATCGAAGCGACAGAGCAAGACTGGGTGGCTGTGAGAACCCGAGGTAGATCTAAGCTGAGTAACCGTGTCGCATGAAGCGATACGGCACAGCTGTCGACTCCCTCACAGCACCACACACTAAGTCTTCACGTCCGCTCTTCTCTCCTGAGATACAGACGTCCTTCGAGGGTATAGCAGAGCTTCACTGACAAGCGCAGCAGTTGCAGCTCAGGTGTGGGGCGAACTGAGCTCCACAGGTGTGCAGAAACCGACTGCTCCCAGCAACGGGAGAACACGCCGCTGGGTTTGAGAACCAAAGAGATAGCGGACCGTTGGGTTTGAGAACCACTCGGTCTCAGAGTTCTTTTCAGGCACAAATGTTACTGCTCACTGTTGTTATGGATTCACTGAGAGTCGAATCGGAATCTCAGACGTCTTCTGTTGTTGCTGATGTCACTAAGCTACACTAAATGTCTGCTTGAAATGATTTTATACATCCGCTTCTGCGAGAGGTAGATCATTTCACATTGTTTCTCGTATTTCTTGGAAACTCAGTTGATATATTTTCACTAAACTCTGGTAGAAGTCGGCGAGAGCTGATGATTATTTCAGTCCCGACTAGAAGCGATACGTTAATCCAATCCACAGTTTCTGCTAAGACCGCTAATGTCCACGATACTTCGAGTGTCGTTTCTGTAACTAGCACCTTCCTGGTTACACTTTCCTCTTAGCACTTTTTGGTTCGCTATTCCCGCTACAGGTAGTTGAGAGCCGCACTTTCGCCGAATATAACGTCACTGTTTAATTTTCCGTATTTGGAATCACGCCTACGAGGTCACGCACGGAGGTTTGGGCGGTAGCTGGTTTGTACAGTCCCTACATCACATTTCAACAGCCAGAAACAGCTGCTGGGCTTCGCAGTGGCAATTAATTACGAATAAAGGTTCTCAGCCAACACGGTTGATTCTAAAACACCGATAAAGTTTCTCAGGCACGATCTGAGACCACTACGGTGTCTTTTGCGCTCACTATTCTGTTCCGTACTCGTAGGAAACCTTTCTTTCTCCAACACGAGTCTTTTGAACACAGCTATGACGATAAAATGTTCTTCCAGCTCCAGAATCTCGCCTGCAGAACACACCACCCGCCAGAAGTCCACTTTTCAGAGCTCTTCGAAATATCCACCGGAGGAAGTTTGCCCGCTGATCACGTAGTGTTTCTCAGAGAAGAATCCGAAGCCAACGTGGACACGAATCACCAATAAAACACTGCGCGGTGGACTCGATGACCAGCTAGTGGAACAGCTGCTTTGCCCACCACCAGCCCAGCTCTGTTCACACAGAAATCCACCTTCGATCGCAACTCAAATCTCCACCACTTCCGACACTCCTCAACAGCAGCCCGCAATCGCCCGGGCCGCTCTTCTCTCCTTCACAAACTCCTCACTGAAGCATCGAGCGCCCGCGTTTGACCGTGACACAGCTCGTTGGCCCAGCCTCAGTACACCTCAGCACACGCTCGTCGACTGCGACGGGGCGCGACTCCATCGAGCCATCACCGCGCGCAGGCCCGTCGCGGTCCGTCGGCTGCCCACTGGCGTCACACTCGCGGGAGCGCCGCCGTCACCGCACCGCTGATGGTAACGGCCGGCATAGGCGGCGCCAGGAACGGAAACTGGGGGTAAACCTCACAGGAGCGCACCCGTCACCACAGTCTGATGGTAACAGCCGGCAGAGGCGGAGCCAGGCACAGAAACTGAGGGGTATCACTCACACCCTGATGATAAAAACCGGCAGAGGCGGCACCAGGCACGGGAAATGAGGGGTTAAAACTACTGATGGTAACAGCGGGCAGAGGCGGCACCAGGTACGAAGGAAACTGGGGGTATCACTCACAGGAGCGGCGGGTAATTAAGGAAAACTACTACAGATGTGATATTTAAGGACTGAGTTAAAGATAGGGCTGAGTAGTTAATGAAGGATCTCGTCTGGTGAATCGGCTGGTTAGGTTTATGGGGAGAGATAAAAACAAATCATGCACGAGCGATCCGGGAGAGGTGTTGCACTTCAAAAACCCGCTGTTGCGCAAAGAAGTTCTGTTGTTCTTTTCCGTCCGTTTTCCATCAGAACGCCTCATCTCTATCGCTCGAAAATAAACACTTGTTTAAACCTATCAGAACATCCATACCCGCCACCTTCCTGTGTCCTAGCGACGCCTCTGTCCGTGCCAAAGTACAGCACTGGACACAGATACAAGGTAGCGACAGTAGCGACACGAATACCGAACAGCCGCACCTCTGGTGGTGTCAAAAGACGGGTCCAGGGTACCGGACACAGAGGGCCGTCCCTGAAATCGGAGCACGGGACACTGGAAGCGCCGGATGTGTCCAGAAATCATGTCTCATGGAGTATGAAACGTCAAGCGAATAATACAGAGATGGAACTGGCAAGGAAGACTTCCAAGGAGGGGAGCTTTGACAATATACACCACATGAGAACTAGAAGAAGTAAACCTCAGAAACAAGGAGAAAATAGAGTCGGTGTTTAACAGCAAGACAAGCAGGTCAAATAAAAAAGGAAGAAAGGATCCACAGAGAAGAAGGGAGATTAGACAGGTACATTAAGATATTGGAATAACAAATCAGACGAGGAGAGTTTTCACGATAACCATAAGTTACAGCCCCAGGAGATACTAGGTAAATGACAGGCAAACCAGTAGACTCGGGGCTTGACAATAACGGCTTACCGTGAGAAAAACTGGACCTATAAAACCGAACACAGCGAGCTCACGCCTGTCCGTAAGGCCACCTGAAGGCTGCGGAGGTGTCAAAGCTGGTGTCAAAGAGGTGTCAGAACCATGCCGCGAGCTCAACGAACAGACGCAGCGAGCTGGGGCTCTCACAAAATGGGCTGATGATTCGTAACCAACTCTTGCTATCCAAGACAGTTGTGGATACAAGGGGAGGGCTAAGGGGGGCTCAAACCTCCCGAAATGTCAGAGTGCCTATCGTTAATGCATATCCGGAGGCTGTTCGTAGCCAACTGTTGCTAAGCAAGCTCGAGGACCTTACCCTACGAAGAAGAAAGTAAGCTAAGATATAAAGAAGAAAGTACGGACTGAGGACGCAGTGTTACGACCCGTAAGGAGTGTATTAATATTGGACGGCGGACGAGTCGGAATCTACATAACCGGCCATGGCAGCCAGTTACCAGGGCCTAAACTAGGGAGACATCACCGTCGGAAATACTGTGTTTAACACCATCATCGGAAAGGCTGTTATTGACTGTGTTAACTGACAGTCTCACTAATCCAAAGTATAGCTTTAGAAAAGCTTTGAACGATAACAAAATTTCTAAAATGTGATTTAACGATGCCTTCTGCACATTCGCTTCATTCGATACATCGTTTTCAGAGCGTTGTTGTAAAATCCAGAGCCAGAACTGGTTGATCCACCTATTAGTCCTACCGAATGCACTGAGGACTGGAGTGAGAGGAGATGTCGAACAAACAACCCAAAAGTCGCCGCTGCCTCTGACCATGGGCGCCGAAACCGTGGGCTGAGGGAAGTCCCCCAGAATTGCAAAACTGGGCCAATGTTCTCGCCTTTCTACCCACCCGCTACCAACGTGGACCTCTGAAGACGACTCTAATCTTAGTTTATGTTTTGCTTTCCCGGTACTTGGGTTTACCTGACAGGGGAACCCTGGTAATGATATTGGGAGATCCCAGGGCCGCGGTAGATTGACGACCTTTAGCCCCGGAGGCAATCTCGAGGATAACCAACCAGTTCGCTATATTGTCGTCTCCCCTTGTCATCACCAAGTCAGATCCCCTCCCTTGCAAAAAAGTGTGGCGACGCCGCTACTGCTGGTATTATGGAAACCTGAACAGTGGAGAAGACTGACCCAGAATGTCCTCAGACAGACGCCAGTCACAGACGGTAACGGAACTGGGTACCAGCTGGCGACGGCAGAGCGGAGGATGCCAGACGTGCCGGTCACGTGTCCGAATTCAGAAACAGCCATCCCAAAGATCGGCAGAGCAATGCTACGGCAGTTTAGGTGATGTTTCAGGTCAGCTGGAGGCCTGGTGGGCATTCCAAGGCGCGTAATATGTTTGCAAACAGGAACTCCTGGCTAAGACTAGGTATGAGCAAGGTTGCGTTTTGACAGCACGCTGCTGAAGCTGATGGGTCTGTCAGTGACAGCTGCTGAGTCTGTCAGTGACAGCTGTTGTGACAGTCGGCGGCGACAAATGTGGACAACGTCTCAGGGATGATGGACGGGGCTCGAGGTAGTCGGCTAGTGGTTAGGACAGGGTTGGAGGTAGTCCACTGCTGGTTAGGACAGGGTTGGAGAAAGTCAGCTAGTGACTAGGACATGGTTCGAGAAAGTCCACTAGCAGTTAGGACAGGGTTCGAGATAGTCCGTTAGCAGTTAAGACAGGGTTTGAGAAAGTCCACTAGCAGTTAGGACAGGGTTCGAGATAGTCCGCTAGTGCAGGTAGTTCGCTGGTGGTTAGGACAGGGCTGGAGGTAGCCCGCTGGTAGTTAGGACAGGGTTGGAGGTGGTTGATTATTGGTAAGGAAGTGCTGAAGGTGTCTGCTGGCAGTTCAGAACAGGGTTCGATATAGTTCACTGGTGATCAGGACAGGGATGGAGGCGGTGGCGGATCACAATGCTTCATTTCAGGGGGGATCGCGCTAGGATGTTCGAGCGTCCCTCGCCATTGCCTCTGAATCAGTCTCTATCCTCTGCTTCTTCTCTATCAGCAAGTATGGAGAGTAAAAGAAGGGCCCAAATATGAGTTTTTGCTCTATTCTAGCAAAGAAAGCTTATTGTCAGAAAAACATTGAAGATTGACTGGCCCCCAGACTTTTTCGGCGGCGTTTAAGGTGCCCGGCTCTAAAGCGCTGTCCACACCGCCGCCATTTCCTGCACGCGCTCGTCAGTGCCGGCGCGTTCCTTCAGAAGCCGGACGCTGGATCGCCTCAGGCTGTGCAGTGGCGCGCGTCCCGGCGAAGGCCGAATTACACAGCGCACACCGCTGCCGCGCCGCTGGAGCCGGAGGCGCCGGAACTGCCTCGGGGCATGGCGCGGCTCGCAGGTACGGAACGGCGCGGACGGCGGAGTCGCCGGTACCGGTCAGTGTGCGGCTCAGCTGACACTCTCAAAATATTTAGTTTTCATAATTAGTAGGCATTGAAATTTCCCTAAAAATGACATCTTTTTTGCGCTCTCTTCTCCGGATCAAACGTGGCGAAATTGCTTGAAATTAATGATCATAATGCGGGCCCTGCCATTCTTCAGAATCTTGAATAAACGAGGAGTGAAAAAACAGTCGTCTCGTGGTGGTCTGCGAATGTTTTTACATCCCTCGTCTCCAATGCTGAGGAAGCACTGTATAAATATATTTTTTATAATCAGCGGTGGGCGTCACTACCTAATCATTCAAATCGGTACAGTTACCTCCCCTACCTTGGCTAGCTCAAACCACTATCGCTAATAGCGCATAATTTAATTACAAAGTGCTGCTAAAGCGCTACCTAAAAATTATCTTCCATTACCTGCAAAATTAGCAGTGTTACTGCGAAAGACATGCAAGAAAAATTACAAAAACTTACTTTGTTTAATCCCCAGAAATGCAGGGTGCAGAAATTTAATGCAGAGTTTTCGGTGCAATAAAATAGGCCAGTAGCAATTTCTAGATGCACTCTGCAAAACTGTTATACCCACACAAATGTCCAATACCCATGACAGACGTGGACACTCCCTTTAACCATTGCCCCCAGTGGGGGGTTAGACTAACCCCGGCTTCTTCCGGTGGAAAAAACGCGGCGCAAAGCACCGCCTTCTTATACTTAATAAATTCTGCACTTTGCCCAAAATGTTAAAGTTGGGTCATCTCAGGTCAGGTCAAGTGACCTCACCTACAATAAAGTTTAATATATCATAAGCAAGAACAAGGTGAATCTATCTAATTGAAACTCATATCACATAATGGGCCCACCGAGTACTGCAAAATATATCCCAGGGTTTTTGGTATCAATGACCTAGGGTCAGGTACGGATCATGACCTCTCCATGCATGGGGACAACGAGAATTCGGCAAAAAATGGCTCAATTTCTGTAGATACTCGCACGGCTTAGAAACCTTCTTATTCTCGAAATCGTAGGATACTAGGCTCCTTTAAATGTTCATGTTGCAAGTTTGGGTCTCTGACCTCTGAGAAGACACCTGGGACTACCTAAGCAAGTTTTCAGACTTGGGTCAATAACTTCGGATGAAACAATGATAAAGCTTTTATTTTGATACCACTACGTTTGTACTTTTATTGCTAGTAGATTGATATGCATTAAGACTATGTTGGCTCAGATGCTGGCCTGGACCTGACCTTAGGTCACGCAATTTTTATATTTAGACCTAGTATAGTCATATCTTACAAAATTCGATCCGCCGTAACGAGAGAAAGCGAATGGTGCATAATATTTGATTTTAACTCAACTCTGTCAGACACTGAAGCCCAGAAACTCAGAACTGAAAAAAGGTGACAAGCTCCAATAATCGAAGGACAGATAGTCAACCCCACATACAATCTGACGAACTTATCTACCAGAACATTCCAGTTTAAGTGGCCCGTTACTGTTGGTTATCTATTGAAGCTAAAGAACGCGGCAAATACTGCTTGAAGAGGCAGGCAACTACTCCTCGTTAACCATAACAAGGAGCAGCTGTACCCCTGACGACCCCCTATTCCAGCAACCCCGACAGCCTGCTCCGGACCCTCCCATCACGCCTCACCTTGCTGGCTGAGAAAGATACCAGCCGGCGGAAAGTCTTCCCGGAACGTGACCAACCACGTGCTTACCGGAGGAGGGGGGTGAACATCGGACCGTGACGTCAGAATGGACGGCATCCTGCGCCTGACGGGAGCTTCATTGTGAAGGTCACAGACTAGTTGGTCATTGACTTCTTCGGCGCGCTTTAGCGACGTTGCCGACGGTAAACGTGTCGGTTGTGAGGAAGTGTGACTCATGTTAATGGTTCTAGCAAGGAACAGATGATCGGCATCACTTCACATCACAGCGCGGGCCAAAGGAGGATCGACATCACAATGAAGGCCAACGCGATCGCTTATGAAGCTATAAGGCGTCAGGCCAAGAAGGTCCCCAAAGTTGAAACACTGCCTAAAAACACTGTGCAACAAGGAGTGTTGTATTTTGAATGCTGATTTAGCACTACCACAGACTTCCCCAACGATATGTACCCAATTCAAAGGCCTTTAGACTAAAACAAGAGACTTTAAACGATGTCTCAAAATTGCCTTCAGGCTTTACGGAGGTGCCCGGCATCCCCTCTCTCTCTCCACTCTCTATATCTCTCTCCCCATCCCCTCCTCCCCCTCTTTATATGAAAAAATACTAGTATAAATCCCAGAACTGTCCACTGCCTGCTTGTGCTATGCGAATACTTCCAGCTGCACAAAACCACGAGACAACTGCGAACAGCTCAAACTGAACACGATCCAACATCATAAGCCATTTTCTCTAAGCAAACATCGAGCTTCAACTTCTGCTGCAATGATTAAACCCCGTGTTACTAAAAAGAGCGTATAATTAGCAGCTGTGCGGAACACATCAAACTCAAAGTGTAGAACCAACCTCGCAACAGCGGGACACTGTTTCGCAGTGAGGTTTTACCGACAGAACCGCTTCCGTGAGCGACTTGTGGTCGTTCGGTAACCAATTCGGCTCACTTTCTAACTGAGGTTACCTGGTTGGTTAAACACGCTTACCCACTGTGCGTGCGAGGACAATTTTCCCCCGGAACCTTCAGTGAGAGGCAGTGGTAGAGGTAGCTTAGCTGGAGAGGTAGTTGGAAAGTTGGAGGGTGGGGGAGAAGGTTCCCCTGGGGACAAATGAAGATGTTGCCGCTGGGTTGTGTGCCTTTTTGCCTCTCTCCCATTGTCTAAACAGAATAACACGGAAGACTGTACAATTTTAGATGGAAGAGAATTTCCGCAGTGTTTTTCAAGACGGTTGATAGTTTCGGGTTTGGCGACCTTTCTCCCTGTCCAAATATTCTGCAATACTGCAAAGGCATGGAATAATCTGAAACAGGCTCACTGTCAAGGGAATACCCCTGATCCAATAAGTACTGCTCCAGGGCGGCAACGAAGAACAGGCAAAATCCACCGGTCCAACAACAAACGCCTATACCTCCCTGGAAATTGGTACCGGGCACGTGGATTGGATCCAACATGCTAACCGAACATATCTAACGTCCTCAAGCTACCCATTTCAGGGTAAAGTCCAATCCAAACACGTTTTGTGGACAAAGCTCCACTTCAGTCAATATGCAACATTCCCCACGAGAACATTCCAGAACTTGTCACTCCACACAGCCGACCTTCAGCACCCTGCAAGACACGGCATTGCGCCGTATTGGTCACAGTGGGCAACCGCGCAGGTTCGTACACAAGGTCGCGCGTGGTGACGGAGCGTTAAACCAAGCCCCAGCCCGCGCAGACTGCAACAAACAGTCCGGATACAGCAAGCGTTGGCACTAAGACTAGGATCCCTAATAAAGACTAGAAACCCAGGTCGGTCAGAATTCGATTAAATCTTAGCCTCCTTACAAAAATATTGATCCAGTTCCATATCAAATACAGTCACAGTTTAAAAAAGTCACTTTCAAGGAAGCCTTAAGAGAATCTAGTGTTGTTTCTGCCCCCCCCTCCCCCAAGCACCTAACTTGCCATAGGCTCTGACGGTTAAACGCCGGCGGTTTCACATCACTGACGTCACTGTTTCTACCGCTAACATGGAAATCTAGCATGGGAGGGCACTGCTGTTTGAAACAGCTTCAACCTCGCCACCTACAATCATCTGTACTTGGAATCTGTAATGTTTTTTAGTGTTCTATTTAAAAATGTGTTCTAAAAATACCATGGAAATACAAATAAAACAGGAGGTAAATAAAATAAAAAGACCAGTGACTGACAACCATTTTTTATTTGGACGTATTTCATCTTATACTGATTTTATTTTATTTGATGCATTTTCTTTTCTTTTTTCTGTTACGGCTACTCCCAAAGGGTACACTTCAGGAATTCCAGGAAGTACTGACGTAGCTTTATTTACACACACACACACACACACACACACACACACACACACACACACACACACACACACACACACACACACACACACACACACACACACACACACACACACACACACACACACACACACACACACACACACACACACACACACACACACACACACACACACACACACACACACACACACACACACACACACACACACACACACACACACACACACACACACACACACACACACACACACACACACACACACACACACACACACACACACACACACACACACACACACACACACACACACACACACACACACACACACACACACACACACACACACACACACACACACACACACACACACACACACACACACACACACACACACACACACACACACACACACACACACACACACACACACACACACACACACACACACACACACACACATATATATATATATATATATATATATATATATATATATATATATATATATATATATTCAAAGGTATAAACCTAATCTAAAACTGGAGATTTTCACACGGTTGCTCGGACCAATCAGAGAAGGCTGGACCGTGAAGGCTTCACGGCACCGCACTCTGCCGCACTTTCACAGCCTAACTTGGCTTATCCAGTGAAACAACTCTGAACATGGGAGGTGCCTCAGAATCGACGCCGCGTGCAGGTCTGGATCCACAGGCAATAGCTGAACCTGAGAGCGTCCATGGGAAATGAATGTCCGAAATAATTACTTCTAGCATCTCTGTGCTATAGTTCATGGAACCAAACACCAAACCAAACCAAACCTCGGATCTGGATGGCTCAGTGATAGCCAGCTTATCAACAAACCGGTAGATCCCATGTTCAAATCCCACTACCAACCAACCTACTGGTTGACTGGTAGTGATACTCCGAACCAACTTACTGGCTTGGAGCAATTGGCCAACTGGCCAAATTACTAGCTGGGAGTAACAGACGAACTGGTCAACTTACATGCCCAACCGCAGGATGGATCACTCCGTGCTATCCAGCCCGTCTCCTAACCAGTAGGCCCCGGGTTCAAACCTCAGCGCGACTCACCAGCTCCATGCCGAGCAGCCTCTCCATCAGCAGGTCTCTCTCCTGCATCAGCCGCTCCACCTCCGTCAGGGCGGAGATGTACTCCTCCCTGGGCCTCAGTACCGGGAGACTGAAGGGCGAGTCCCCGGCGGGACCGCCGGCGGGGGCCGCGTGCGCCTGAGGGGGTGACCTGACCGGACAGGGGGAGGGGGCGTTAGTGACGGGCGATGTCAAACGAACGGTATAATTCGTGATTATAAACGAGATGCTGGTAAAGAAACTGCCAGCGGTCATAACATGCATCGTCTCTCATACTTGTTAGACACATGGTATACTAAAAGCAGCCAGTTTTTGGAGAACCAGCCACGAGGGTGAGAAGGAGACTTAAACAAACACCTTCACCTTTCTATCCCGACCATTGGACCCGGACTTTGGACAAGCACAAAAACAAGACACAAATTCTACCTCAAACAGGAAAAGAGCGGATATGTCTAGCCATCGTTAGTTCAGGACACACGCAAGCTGAATAGCCGCGGGAGGGCTCTGAGCCTCAGAAAAACGCACGGGGCGGCAATCTCCGACACGCAACCTGTTTCCACGCACGAGTTATCTAAACAACCGCAGTAAATGATGACCGAAACTGGGCGAGGTAGCTAAACTGACCAGAGGGTAGACTCACGCGGGCGATACACAGCACGCTCTTACACGTACCCTCCAGAAACGAGCTCACACCACCCAGCACGATCACAGGCACCGTCTTCAGTCATTGACACACACGCCGACTCACAAGCGCTATCATCGTTACCCAACGTCAAACAGACGAAATCCTCCTGCGCGGAGGTGCACACAAAACCACGGCACGAGGGCCGCCGGAATTCCGCAATAGCTGCCTTTCACAGCCAGATCTTGGCGCAACCGCGGCCCAAGCGGGCGAGGCTTGAATAACCCGCCGGCTCAAACGCGCCGATGACAGGGGCGTCGACAGGAGGGGGGACAACAGCTCTGTTGTAAAAACGGGGGAACTGGTCTCTGTGTGTTTTAGGTTTACGTTATAACGTTTTCTATCCGAATCAACACAAAAAGTGGACACAAGTTAAGTTTTTAAAGCTGACTCGAAAACGTCCTTGGGGACGTCCTTGCCAGCATGCTTTCGGGTAAAAAAATCTAGAAAGGAGGTGGCTACATCAAAGAAGCGTTACTGCTTCAGTGCTGCTGCAGGGCGCGCCGCAAAACCAGGAATATTAGAGATTTACGGCAAGGGAGACTCTAACTTCAACATTAGGACCACAGAAGTTACATAAAAACCAGACCCCGTTCAAGTTGTTTGGCAGCATTACGTCATCATGGCTGGAGAGGCACTACAGTTACTATGCAGGGCATTGGAGAAATTGCACTTTTTCGAAGCTCTAAATAACCTGTTTTAGAACTGTATCAACAAAACTTATATGGCTGAACAGAAAGCTAAAAGATTTTTATTTGTGAAACCATCAGACGTTTTGCAAAAACTCCAGTGAAGAATATTATTTTTACAAATTTTCCAGAGCGTGTCAAAATAAGGACATGTTCAGCACTAACAGCTGTTTGCAGTAAGACTAATCTCGATTTTGATTGGCTGTTGATTTCTGATCTTTGATTGGCTGTTGGTGGTACCTGCAGCAGAAGACAATAAACACCGGTGATCTCTTGAGCGAAGGTAAATTTATTTCTCTCGGCTATTAGGTAGGCCCGAGTTGATCAAATAAATGCCCTTTCAACAAATTCTTTGAAGTGTTATAATTTTTTCATTAGATTTACGTAAAATACGCTGCTCGCCGTTGAGATCAAGGTTACTGTCAAATGGGTGAAACAAGTTGATTTCGATTTATACTAGATTGGTGCCAAATACGCCCAAACTTGGTATGTTTCAGCTGATCCTTCCAAAAACTTAGTAGAATCTCCTATAACTTAGTAGGAAAGGGCGGTGACGTCATCATGGGAGGACTATATTTAGTAGGACACTTGGTTGTACCCGTAGTTAAAGTACCCTGATAAAAACTACCTTTGCGATCCACATTTAGCCAACGTAGGTCGGCTGTGAACTGACTGGTGAGAGGGCGACCTGAATGGGGCAGCCGTCCCCGTGCTTGGTGGGACAGTAGAGCTTTGGCTTCTAAATTAGGCCATCATCGCGGAAATTGCTTCCATGTTGAGGCCAGAGTCTCCGTGACAAGGCCCTTGATGACTTCAGAGAGACTTCGATCCCAACAGCCGAATTTGCAGCAACTTGAAAAATTCTTTTTCATTATAAAAAGGAGCCTATGATGGAAAAAGTACAAGCAAAACGTTCTATCATTTGGATGCGTGCCGTTCTAGGAACAAAACCTGCAGAACACTTAATTCTATCCAGCACGCCATCCGCAAAATTCGTCTCCACACGGGCCTTATTGTCCGCTGAAATGTCTGACAAACACCACAAGATCCAGCTCTGGCTGCGGCCATGGCTGTCCATGGTAGCCATGACTAGCTGTGGTCCCATCGCAGTCAGACCAGGGGCGTATCCAGTAGAGACAGGGGGGTAATTCGGTTGGTTGAGCTTCACTGCGCGGCAGCAGAGCAGCTTGCAGGGCATGCTAGCTATGTCTCACAGATCTACAGAATCTATAGCAGATTTAACGAGAGATTCTTCGGACAAAAGCAAATGATGGGCAAACGGCAAATACTCGTCAGAATTATATAAGTATATGAAAAAGGACGCAACAACGTAAACAACTGTCATCTGCATAAAAGATGGCTGGCAGGGAGCAGGAAGAAACTCTCCCTGGATCTGTTCCTGAAGTAAGAAACCTTCCCTGGCCAGGATCCGCCCCTGGCCACCAGTAATGACGCCCGTTCCCACGGGCACCGGCAGACAGCTGTTACAGCGTCAAACTGAGCCAGCGACCGGCTCCGTTACTGGTGATGTTGAACACAGGTCCAGAGAAGCCGAGGTACTGAGGTGTCAAACTCAGTCCAGAGAGCCCAAGGTACTGGGGGTGTCATATCTAGTCCAGAGAACCAAGATGATGAGAATGTCAAATTTGGTTCAGAGAGCCGAGGTACTGAGGGTGTCAAATTTAGTTCAGAGAACCGCCGTACTGAGCATGTCACACTCATTCCATAGAACCAAGATGATGAGAATGTCAAATTTAGTACAGAAGCCACGGTTCTGAAGATGTCAAGCACAGTGACGAAAACCACAAATTCAAACTAAGAAGTAATCATTCGAATTTTTAGATCTTGCTGAGAAGTATTTGGAACAGCAATACATATGGAACATTGGATGAAACGGACATTTAGGTTTCAGGGCGCTACAAGCTTTCCCATTATATAGCAGCCTTTTGGAAAGAAGAGATTATACGCTTTAATGTAAGGGCAAAGGATCTAGTCAATGAAAAGGAGGTGACATAGTTTTGTGTAAAGAGTTCCAACGACATTGAACGTTCACATCCGTCAGTGGTAAAAACACAAACGTTCAACGGTATTAACCGGCGCGAGAATGGTTGCAGGCAATGGAAGGTCATCGGAGGTTTA
Organism: Lepas anatifera; assembly: GCA_034440635.1. Taxonomy (NCBI): domain Eukaryota; kingdom Metazoa; phylum Arthropoda; class Thecostraca; family Lepadidae; genus Lepas; species Lepas anatifera. The sequence goes on along the minus strand of JAOTON010000678.1, from coordinate 98,948 downwards.
ACCTACTTCCAGATAAATCTTGAAAACCGCAGACCAATACTGAGTGTTTGACCATTTGATCGAGACGTAAACACGTTCCAAAATGCAAAGCGAGAAGAGAATAAAAAGATTCATCCCCGGAAACATCCTGCACCTGTTTTCCTTGGTAGTTGGGCATTGAAATCATTCGACCAAGACATGCATGTGTAGAAAAGGCTACCCTGGTTTGAAGAAAAGCATACGCTTCAAATACAAAACAGTACTCACCTGCCAAGTTGAGGTGCTCGTCCTCCAAATAGGGGACTCTGCGCTGTCAGAAGAGGACTCTGTCCTCTCATCAGCGGGACTCTCCCTCAGAAGATTACTCTGTCCGCTCAGATGCACGTTCAGATTGAGAGCGTCTGTCACAGGATCTCGCGCCATTCTGGTAGGATCGTGTGGCGCGCCACCACGCGACGGCAGCGGCCTCTCACAGTATCTACACCGGAACGTCACGTTCGGATCCTGGCCGCTAGATGGTGTTGGTGGATCCGCGCCCGCCACATGACTGTGGATCAAATGCTCCTCGTGGTGATTCGACTCCAGCTCAGTATGACTCAAAACCTCCGCTAGCTGTCGATTCTCATCACAAAGTCTACGGCCTTTCAGCGCTATCGCGTCTAAGAAGTCCCAGCAGTTCATCTCCCTCGGCCCATCTCTGTTCTGACCCGACGCCCCCACCGCCATCTGTAGTTCCACCGCTGACACCAGCGGCGCCTACGCTCGTACCCACACCACTGGTACTGGTACCCACACCTGAGGTACTGTTCCCGCTCGCGCCACTATGTCCTGCATCGTGCCACCTCGTCCCCGTCGCGACACCGTCCGAATCGGGCGATGTTGGCTCATCCTGGTGGCCAGTTGTCGAAGTTGTAGTTCCCTGCGGTGCCGATAGATGGCTGCTGCCGGTCACAGGCGGCATCTCTCTATCTCTGGCGTCGGGATCGGTGGACGGGTCCGAGTTGCCAGACTGTTTGACGCCGTGAGTGTTGCCTGGGCCGCTGGTGGTGTTGAGATGTCGGGCTCCACGCAGAGCTGCCATTGTGGAGTCGGAATCACCAGCAAGTCCGGGGTCCCTGCGGCAACAGACGGCGACACGTCAGAAAAGGGGAACGGAAGCCAATGCTGCAAGCCATTAACGGACGCAGGGGAGGAAGGGGCATTCCGGCCACTGCCCACCCCCCCAAAGCGCCGGAAGGGGGAACTATCTTTTAGCACGCCCCCAAAGGCAGGATAAACTTTTCAATAAGGTGCTTACATTAGGTCTGTCGAGCAAATAAATTTTCGCTCCCCCCGCCCAGGAGAGCGATCATGTACTTGGAAAGGTAGCTTATACTAGGTCTTTCGAGCACCCAAGTCGCCCGTCCCCCCTCCCAAGGAGGAGAGGCAGACATGGATTCCCCTCCCCCAAACTCAGGTTTGTGTCTGCCCCTGCTGCAGGCAGCCCAGAATGGAGAACATGTAAAAGCCTCACAGGTGGCAATGCTTCTAGACCTAGAAAGAACACATTTGTTTTAGAAAAGCAGTCCCGCGCTACTGCGTTTCAAACAGAAAACACAAATGAATATGTTCTGAATATTTACCTATCTTACACAAATTTTACCGAGCTAATGGATATATAATTTAGCCAAACACACAAACCACTAGTAGATCCAGAGGGAAGTTAACTGCCCCAAGACTTCCCCGATTTCCCCTACTTTCTTCAAAAAACAGTTTCCCCAATTTTGGGCGCTGTTCCACCCCACCCCTTCCCTAAAACAACCAGCGTGGATCGCCACTGCGCACAAAGTCCTTTCAAAATAATCCAATTATTTCCAATAGTGCTGACTGCCGTTCTCTGAATTGAGAATGACTCATCAGGTGTCGCACGTGTACAGGGGTCAAACAACACGTGACACGGCGCCCCACATGTGTGGAAGGATCCGGCTCCACAGATGTTCAAAGGGTTTCGTCGGCGCGCACACCGATATTTTTTCGTAACGATCCAGTAGAGAGGTGAGTAGTGGTAAAAATGTAAATATGTGGTAAATACTGTAAAATTTTGATAACTTTTCGAGAGAAAGGCTTTTTTTACAAAAAAACGAAGTCTAGGCATTGAAATCCACATTCTTTCACTGGCAGATTCTGGGCGGTGGCGGGGGGTGCACTTATCCCCCGATCGACCCTCAGCACCCCCTGGAATGATCACGACGCCCTCTGAGAGGTCGATGGCATCCCCGTGAAATGTTTCCCATCCCCCGAGAGAGGTAAAAAGGAAACACGCTTCCACTCGCTACGCATTACTTCACATTTCACCAGTAGCTGTGATTTTTCGTGATGATCTAGTAGAGGCGGTGGAGCGATAAATATCATTAATGCTAATAACTTTTCGAGAGAAAGGCAGGTTTGCTTACTTAAAACGAGGTCAAAACACTGATATTCGCGTTCTTTCATACGCTTAGGGACAACGGGGAGAAGGCATTTGCCCCCCTTCCCCAGATCGACACTGCAGGGCCCTGAAATGTTCCAGACGCCTTTTGAGAGGTCGATGGCGTCACCGTATAATGCTGCTTCCCCTCCTCTCAGGATGCGACTACCAGCACCCCAGCGATAGAATTTGGCGCCCAGCTGATAAGTTTTGCGACCCAAATAACTCCCCCCACCAGCAAAACTTCTGGGTCCGCCTATGCTTTCTTTAGTGGGCTTGTCTATTCAATGATACGAAACAATTGCATAACATTCTGCGCCACATAGCTCCAGTTATTACAGTACCGGAGGCAAAACCATGGAGACTTTCCCCGCATCGGAAGCGTAGACTGAACAACAGCGCGAGGCTAGCCAAAGAGTCTGCTGCTAACAGCTTAAATAAACTTATCTTGGTAACAGCCCGGGCTTAAAACTGGTATGTTCTCCCACTTGGTATGCGAATCATTTTAGTGCATCACCATTTTCGACAGTACTGGAAGACTCTCCTTGAGAGACCTTTCGCGCCGTAAATATTTCTTCTCGACAAGGTCACCCCAGAGCTGTTTCGCAGATACAATACAGAACAGGAATTTCGATAATGAGCCAGCACGACAGTCCCGGCACCGAAATCCACCGCGAAGGCCAAATCCTGCCACTCGATTTTAATTGGAATGCCATTACAACTCGGTCGGAGGGATGCAGCACGATTCCGACTTTAAACCACCTGTTGCCATGGTGATATTTAACACAAACAGAAAGCAAACCGGCGGTGGATATTAGAAAGGGAGGTTCTGCCCGGAACGATATTGAATTCCAGCACTTGTGGGCTTGTCAGTGTGTTATGCACCTGCTCGCGCTATTTTCGACCTCATCGTTTCTTTCAGTATTTTGCGACCATTTGATTTGCAAATATCTCACGTACTATTTTCATTTGTGGTTCACTTGTTTTCGAGTTGTTTTCAGCGACCTCAAAGCGACAGCTCACGCAGATCCCGACACCACTCAAATGACGCTTGAATGGAGCCTCCACACAAGCGTTACATAATGGACATGTTCCAGCGCCTCCTCAATCCCCAACCAGCTTGTTCCCGCAGCGCCTCGTCAAACCTCCTCAAAGCTCCTCCAGCCTCATGTCAAACCTCCTCAAACATCTCAACCAATCCCAAACGAAAGGTGATTTTCCTGAGGAGATAAGAGCGGCGCAATTCTGGCGCACGAAAGTCGATTACTAAGCCAAAACAAATCGTTGTACAAACGGGTGTTTGTAGGTAGTTTCTGTTTTTCCGTGAGCCAATTACCTAAAACACACAAAGTGAGTATGGAAAGCCTTAATAGAATTTCGATAGCTCCTTGGCTTTGCCACGCCCAACATATTGGTGCTCATCAGTCGCAATCAGCTGATATCTCCCCTCCCAGTCTGTTCACAGCCGACACCGATATTCGCACCGGCTCCAACCTCCTACAAAGCCCTCCCACCCTTTCTCTAAGCAGGCACTGGAACAGACCCAAAGCGATGTAACAGACCGCCTCTGCTCCCAGAGCGTCAACGACCGGGCCGGGATTTTTTGCAGGTCACATGGCCAACCCGGCGAAGCCACAGGAACGGCTATTTATGCGGCGGATCCGTCCAAGACAGAAAAGGTTTAGCTTGTCACAAGGCTTCCTCCTGTCTTGAAGATGCCGACGCACCAGAGCGCACAGCTCTCAGAGCTGTGTTCACTGTAGCTTGAAGATATTGACAAGACAGTGGCAACGCTGCTGTGGGTTCAGAGCCGAGAGAAAGGTTTCACCGCTGCCAGCACTTTCAAGTTTTTAGCTCAAAATGCGTTACCGATAGGGAAAGGAAAATTTCACGCAATACGTTAAGAGAAATCGTCCTGGCGCTGCAGGTACAGAGATTGAATACAACAGAGATCAATACAGATCGTAGAGATCGAATAAATGATACCCAGAATCTACCCTGGATACATGAGCAGCCTCAGTACGGTACCGACCGCTGGAACGACCCCATATCGGCTTATGTAACCGGGTGTCTGGTACGGCTCTGTCACTCGGCCCTGGTCCTTCTCTACACGATCGACCACGAGGTTAGACCCGGCGGTCTCTGACGAGCTTTAGATTTAATACAATATTTGCATTGGATATCAGTGATTTGGCTATAAATTATAGATAGAAATCACTCGTCTTATGAGCTTACGTGAACATTTCATTCAAATAAAATTAACATGCTTCTTGTAACGGTACGTCCCGTGTCGCCACATTGACGTCCCGTTGATAGGCTTAAACACAAGCAGTGACGGCAGAACGTCCGAATTTGAAGACGGGGGGGCACCATGAACTTTTCAACACATTTCTTTCCAGTCAACGCCATAGGGTTAGTGTTAAGATTTCTGATTTAACGGGGACACCGTGCCCCGGTGCCTCCCCCACCACCCAGTTCCGCCGCCAGTTAACACAAACCTGAACTACTAAACTTCATAAGCGACAATCCTAGACACCGCATGAAATCAGCAGCATCTCTAAACCCTGGCGCCGGCCGGTGTTTTACCGTGGCTTCCAGGGCGGTGCCGCCGGTTGCCGGGCGGGGGCGGGGGCGGCGGCGGCGTGTTTCCAGGGCGGCTCCGAGGGCGGACTCGGCAGTCGCGGCAGCGAGTCCAGCACCTGGTCCCGGAACTGGAGCAGCGTCGAGACGTCTCGCTGGAGACCCTGGAATAGAGGGGCAGAGATGGTTAGTATACAGGAAACAAGCAAAACATCTGGTCCCAAGACTGAGACCCTAAAAAGGGGAGAGATGGTTAGTATACAGGAGGGAAACAAGTACAACATCTGGTCCCAAGACTGGAGACCCTGGAAGAAAGGGATAGAGGTGGTTAGTATACAGCCGGAAAACAAGTAAAAACTGCAGCAACGTCGAGACGTCTCACTGGAGACCCTGAATAGAGGATAGAGGTGGTCATTATACAGGTGGGGAACAAGTACAACATCTGGTCCCAAGACTGGAGACCCTGGAAGAAAGGGAAGAGGTGGTTAGTATACAGCCGGAAAACAAGTACAAAACTGCAGCAACGTTGAGACGTCTCACTGGAGACCCTGGAATAGAGGATAGAGGTGGTCATTATACAGGTGGGGAACAGTACAAAACTGCAGCAGCTTTGAGACGTCTCACTGAGACCCTGCAAATTAGCGGGAAAAACAAAGGTAAGTAAAGCTTTCCACCACACATACATCAGCCAGGGAATCCCATTCTGAAAAATGCATGAATGGCAGTACTGGCTATGAGGAGAGTGACCTCGAAACTGTGCCACAGCTGACAACCCATTGGTAAAGTCAAACCAAATGATTCCTCTTCTGCACTTCCATTCATCTCTATCCTGCCAACCCTAGCCGAAGGAGTCACTGGATAAACCATTGAAGCTTAAGAAGCGAGCGATGCTTCCGACAATACAAAGGGAGAAGACCTTGGAGGAGACCGGCCGAACAATGGCATCACACCATGCGCTCCTCCCGTCTTTAATTAAGCTCGTGCCTCCATACACAACCCATCCACCCCCACGGCACCGAAGGAGTAAACACCCAGTCTTGTTTGGCTCGGGGTCCGGCACGTGGGATGATGGGAGGAAGCAGTCACAGCCCACCGGGGAGGGCGGGTAACAGCATAATCCGACTGAGAGGAGCACAGCTGTAAACAGCACCAGCTGAGTCTGAACAGTGCGGATACAGGAAGGCGTAACAACATGATCCAACTGAGAGGAGCCGCTGTAAACAGCACGAGCTGCGTCTCACGATAAGTGGTCAGTGGCGGATCCAGGAAGGCAGGTAACAACATAATCCAGCCGAGAGGACACGGCTGTAAACAGCACAGCTGCGTCTGCATAGAAAGTGGTCAGTGGCGGATCAGGAAGGCAGGTAACAACATAATCCAACTGAGAGGAGCACTGCAAAAGCAGAGCTGCGTCTGCATAGATGAAGTGGTCAGTGGCGCATCCAGGAAGGCAGGTAACAACATAATCCAACTGAGAGGAGCACGGCTGTAAACAGCACGAGCTACGTCTGAACAGATGCAGTGATGGTAGAGAATTGGGTTGATAACTGATAGCGGCGTATACAAGAGGGAGGCGGGGGGGCTCAAGCCCGCTCCACGAAATGCCAGAATGCCTATAGTAACTGCATATCCGGAGGCTGTTCCGAGGCAATGGCGAGGAAGACTCGAGCCCCTAGCCACCCCCCAAAAAGGAAGTCCTGGATCCGCCACTGGTAACAGATCTCTGCTCTGCTCTCCTTGAGGCCGTAAAATGCAAGTCCACTAGTGGGTTTGTACGAAATAGGGGCATAAGGCATATTGGTAAAATTGCAAGATAAGGCAGTATGTCTAAAAGAATGGGGCCTCGTAATCGTGAAGCCAATAGGTCTCCATTTTCGGTCTTTCGAGCCAAATCCAATGTCCGACCTGGCAGACATGCCTAACTTAATTAGAATGAATTGTCGACAAAACAGTTGGTAAAATCAAACCGGTAACGATTGCTACGAATTTGTAAAAAAGGGATTGTGTTTAGCATTCTACTCACGCCTATGACATCCAGGAAGTGTCCACAAAAGAAGCAACCAAGCGTTACAAAGCCCCAATGCATTGCTTCTTCAGCGACATCTATGTACAAACCAAGGAACAAATAGAAAACCTCTAAAAGAGGCTAATATTTGGCGTGGCACAACATTTATTACCAGTGCTTGAAACACTATATTGAAGTCAAAATCATCAAAGTTTCAACGGCAATTCTTTCAACAATGATTCGGCATCTTTATCCCACAACCATCACTGGGCTGACGCACCAAACACGACCGCTGATTGGTGCTCCAGCTGAAACTCGGTCAGCGATTGGTGGGCGGCGGGTGGCCGGGTTCCCAGCGCGGCAGCTGATTGGTTCCGGTCAGTGAACACTGAGAACAGGCCGCCGCCGCAGCTCTCCGGAGCGGGAGTGGCCCCGTGAACAAGGCACGAGCCCAACTCAGGCCACGCCGATGGTTTATTACCGTGGGCGCCGCCGTGGTTCCCGGATAACTTTGGACTAATTCTCCGAGTCGGATAAAGACAGTGGCGGATCTAAGGGCGAAGGCGAAAAGGCACTAATTCTTCAGTCTCAGTCTAATTTTTGACGCAAATGTCTTCGTGGTTTCATTAATTTACCCTCCCCTTTATGTCTACTACCCCACCTGTACCCTGAGCAGGACTGGAGTGACTTCTAATGATTGAGGTTATTCGGAATATTTCGAATAGCCTATACAAGGCTATTCAAAATATTATTAATCCTCGGAAATTTAGAGATCGAGGTTGGTGGAATATTTAACTGCATTGCAAGCAAGCATAAGTTTATCAGATGCAGAAGAAGACTGGAATGGAGTGCAATACCAGTCTTTTCTGTTTTAAATATTATTTAGGTAATCCATGTAACAGATTAGACGCTTATACGAGTTTGAGAGGTGGGGGGGGGCAGTCGGTTCTGAAGCCAGCTGGTATTTAGCACAGGCCTACTTCTGCGATAAATTTCAACGTCAATTTCTGGCTGGGGACAGAGAAACTTCTCGGGTATATTTCACAAATATAATTTGCTCATTATTTCGGTTAGTTTTCCATTCTTTGATATTTGCACTTATTCAGCCTACTTTTGTGTTTATAATAAATCAACTACCAAGGTCGAATCATGCAGTGAAATATAAACCCCATGGGGGCTATATGATCGGAAAGCCTGACACACCCCTGAAACGAAATAACTAATATTAAACTTGCTAGATGACAAACGGATGGACTTTCGTGGGAATCGAACTCGAGACCCTTCGGGGCATGTCCAATACGCTGTACTGGGTGACTTGATCCGGGCCAAGACCAGGTGGTGGCGATATCCCTCGTTCATACCATTTAACCAGGCGCACTGTCTGCGATAAATACATATCACGCCGCATCGACAAGCTGTCTTCTTTGCGATAACGACGAGATTTCGATCGATAATTGGCAGCCATCGCAACAATTGACAACTATCAGAGAGAAACCGTGAACTAAGCTGAAACTTGCTGAGTGGAATGACTGTCGCTCATACCCAGCTGTCAGTGGCATCTGTTAAAAAGTACGACTCTGCCTGCTACATACAAATCTGGTACACACACCCCGGTACCACAATTTGTCAAGGGCATCATCAGTTTGATTTCAGGCAACATTCCAGCCCGGAGCCATGGTTGTTTGAAGCCTAAAAGGGAGACGTCACACAGAGGCGGATACAAGGGGGGGCGCTACAGGAGCTCAAGCCACCTCCTCAAATATCAAGAGCGTCTATAGGTAACGCACAGTCGGAGGCTGTTCCGAGGCAATGGCGGGGAAGTTTAGAGCCCTTAGCTCCCCTCCCAAATGAAGTCCTGGAACCACCACAGCATCAAAGCTTAACCTAGGCAATATTCTCCAAGTCCTTGGACACCTATTCGTAAAACCTCTTCAGCAACACTACTTTTTCATCACATTGCCAAACAGTCTATATTTATATTTTAGAGCTGCTGTAATTTAACACCGTCACAATCTGTCCCGATTTGTGAGAGCCGGACACCATCTCCGCAAATGTGTCGCATATTCTCACCAAACAAATCTTGATAATGCTTCTGCGCACTAGATCTGTCAGGTGCAGTGTCGGATCCGGGTCTCTAAGTGGCAATGGGACCCAAAATTATGCAAAACACCTTTTTTGAATACAATCGGCCAGAACCACACCCACGAGTCTGCCCCTGTTCACGTATCCCCCGTTTAAGTGGTGCTGACACCGCCTCTGTCACGTGCATCTGTCAGGATATCACGCCGCCCATTAAACGGTGCCCGAACAGCAGTTGTGGCATCCAGCGTGCCAGGGGCGGACTCAGCACAAGGATAATGGGGGAGCCGAGAGCTAGTTGGGATGTCAAGTCAAGCGCCTATAACAGGCCTGTCAGATGTGTATGTGTGATGATGTGATCAGATGCGTATGTGATGAGTCACGTTTCTTCACACTTCGATGGATGAATTCCTATGTACTGCCGCGTTAGGCCGGTAAATATGGAATGACTGGATATGGGACATGGGAGTTGAATGAATGAATGTGAATCCATAACCTACTGGTGCGTTAAACGCAACGCGAATGTTTCAGTTGAATACTTCACCAATGTGCTGCGGTACAACTTACGGTGTTGCTGCATGTAATTTGGAGCGGGTCGGAATGTGGAAGGAATAAATGAAAAACAATGGTCATCTATGGACATAACTGGAAAATTTCGAACTAAAAAGTACGACCTGCTGGTAAAGGTCAATAAGCCTAGGCCGAGACCCAACATTTTGAGGAAACCTCTCCCCTGACTCGCCAGTGAGCATCTGACGCCAATAGCCAAGAGGGCAACCCAATAAATTATTTCCCCCAACAGGGAAATGGTTTCCCAAAGGTGCATTCAAAGTACCAGACATACCAAAACGAGCTAAGCGTTTCCTCCCAAATGACTAGCCTCTATCCAAGTCTCTATTTCGGATGCTCAACGGGGATAACTGCATTCACACATCGATGCCTGCCCTTTAATTTCATAAATAAATGCCAGAAAGCAACCGGACGGCTTTTCCCGCTGGCGCAGTAAGTGGCATCGTTCCCACGATTCCAGGGCGTCCAGCCAATGATTCAGACCACCGCAGGCAGGTAAGCGTGTTTCTCAACGTGTTTCCCGTCCCCAGCGACCCGTTACCGGTAAACCCTATGACAGAAGTGCCCCGGACTTTCCATCACGAGACTTACTAGTGGAAAATCGAACAGCAAATCCCGAACGATATTACGTAAGAATGCGGGATTACAAAAGAATATTGAACAGTCAGGTAATTCTGCGCGCATATAAAACAATCTTGTTCAAAATCTGATTTCATGACACGAAGATTTCATATCCGAACCCAGCAGTGAACAACTCATATACCTTTTCCTATCCGAACCTAACAGGGCACAACTCACAACACAGGCTTTTCTGTGTGTAAATAAAACCATAACCACATCTGAATTCACTAGTCCGAAGCAAACAACAACCCGCTAACCACCCCGTGACATTCCACCCACCAGAGCACCAGAGTACACATATCAGCAGTGCCTCCAAGCCCAACCTACCAGGCGTCGTCGTCTTCGGCAGCAGCAGCAGCCAGAGAGGTCAAACAGCTGAGGCGCAGCACAAGCCATGCCCGAGGAGGACCGAGCCGAGCATGGGGTCTCTGGAGGACCCCCGGATAGCGACGACTCGTAAGCACACGCCGGAGGAAACCAGCTGAGCTGACTCCACTGGGACTTGGGTCCGAGCTTACAAGTGAACCTCTCTTAAAAGAAATGTCTCGTCAGAGTGTCGAGTGCCTAAGAGAGACTTCCACCGGTCAAGGAGGAGGAGCTTGTCTCACAAGTCCGGAGATTAGCGGAGACTTGGTCAGCGGATACCAAAACGGGCTAACACTTTTCGGAAATGAATGTTTCTTGAAAAGCCGCTCGGAGCTGGTCAGACGTCCAGTAAGTACATCTATGATTCAGAGCTCGATTCTCCACTTCATTCCAGGGATAGTGATGGAGAAGTGCTGGACTTAGTTTCCGAGATTTCCCAGAGGGGCTGGTTCCGATGGGGAAGCTGCTCGTCTCCGTCTCAAGTCCGGGACAGCTCTCAGAACTGGGAGTTGGTAAGGTTTCGGGTGCACAGGTCAGAGACAGTCTCACTTGTTCATTGTCTATCACTGTGACGTAGACAGAAAAGAGAAAATAGTGAGGCCTTAACGATAGAGCCGCAGCCAACTTTCTTTTGCAGTCCAGTTGTCCTTGATGCTAAACTTCGAGCGAAACGCCTTTTCCGTCCAGTTCAATTCAGCATCACTATCTACAGTTCTAAGCTCAAAGCACTTAGAAACTAGTGCTTGAAGTACAAGTTGAGTTCTAAGCACAAGAATGGCTCTAAGCACTAAATCGCTTAAATCCGTCAAATTAGCGATTTAGCTACTATTAGCCAAATTTACGATTTAGCTTTTAGCGATTTGTCTACAGTCAACGCAGTCAACCAGTCCCAATCGACGCTAAACGTTCTCACTCGACTCCACCACTTCAAACCAGCACAGTCCACCCTCCTCTATCACAACACCACCGCGGAACCACCCGTCAACCTTTTCGCGAGACCTCCCGACGAGCGGCTGCACACCTCACGCGTGGCCGCGCGCTCACTGCCCCGTCGTCCGCGACGCCGCGGGAGCCGCGCCGATGCGACGGCAGCGACGCGCAGGGGCGGAGTCAGGGACGCGGTGTCGGGGGAGGGGAGGGAAGAGATGAGTTTGAGGGGAGAGAAGAGATGAGAGCAGCGTCGGGGGAGGGGAGGGACGCAATTTCTCACCGCTATGTAAATAATCTGATGTAAATGAGGGGCCTGACCCTGGCCTTGTTAACCATTCTGTAATTCGGAGGTTCATGTTCCCATCCATGGAGTTCTGCAGGTCAGGTCATTTTTGTGTTTTGACCTAGCATAGTCATATTATACATCATTCGATTCACCGTGACGAGAGGAAGCCAATGGTGCCCAAAAATGGTTCTAACTCAACTCTGCCAGACGCTAGAGCTCAAAAACACGGGGAGGGGAAGGGAAGAGTTGAGTTAGAGTTCGGGGAGAGTTTGAGAGTTGAAAGTTTCTCTATGGTTAAGAGTACGGTTACGTTGATGTGTGTTTCTCTACGGGAGAGGAGGGGAGATCGTTAGAGCTGAAGTTTTCTCTACGGTTAGTAGTAGGCGTTGATGTTCTTGTTGTGAGAGACTGAACAGGATCTGGGTCGCACAGGATTTCAAGTAGAGGAAGAGCATAAAGCACAGAGGTGTCATTCTTTTCCAAGAGCACATTTTGTTATTTCTCGAGGTATCTGCATCGAGGGCTCTCATTAGCTCCACTGCCATTATCTCAGACATGAACATTAAATTGGACACCACCCCTGTCATTATTACTACCGTTCGATCAAGAAATTACTAGCAATCGATGACTTTCGAAAAACAAGCCTGCATATTCCAGATCGTCCATTCCAGTGGCAGATACAAAGCAGGGCTTGGGGCCTCAAGCTCCCAACCCGAAATTTCTGGGTCCCCACGTAATAAGAGATTCTCGGGGTGAAGGTGGGGTAGGGTTTTGGCCTCCATACTCCCTCCCGAAAAAGTCTGAATTCACCACTGTTCCAGTTCATATAATCATGCATTTCCGTCACATTTGGCGTCCGTCCATGCGTTCAGCTACCCGTTCAGTTGGAAAGTCTCCTTAGACCACGTGCTCAGTCTCCTTCCGGATGTCCCATTCAGCGGGGTCTGAGATTCGACCAATCGGATGCGACCGCCTCGTTAACTATATAAAGAGTATCATCCTTTGAGAAAGAGGATCATTTAGGCTTCAATGCCTCGGTAGGCTTAACATAACTGCCAAATTAAGCGTGAGTTGCTCTGGTGGCATCCTTTCATCCTTTCAAATCTCCATAAAGATCCGCTCATTACCAGTCATCAAATTCATCCATTCGCTAACGGTAAACTGCATCTATGAACGGGATATCGCCATATGGAAGGCATCCCACACTTGCCTTCCAGACGATCTTCTAAAAATATATAAAATTATATTCTGAAAATATAAGAAAACACACAAGAAGCCCTCCGCTTCTTCAGATATCAGGTGAGGATTATTTTGATTAATAAAAATAATTTTGCTTGATTTATGTACCCCTTCCTATCAATCCAATTGTCCACCCACGGTTATCACCACAGAGGAGGAGAGGGGCACAGGGTTCCCTTCCCAATTTTTGTCAGAAATTCCTTTCTCAGTCGATTTCTGAGAGAAGTCGATTTCTTTAGAAGAATACAATATTTTTTGGCAGCATAAGTCTAAGACTGCAAGGAGCCCAAATTGGAAAATAATAGCATCCAGACGGATAGTTTCCTCTCAGGGAGGGACTAAAGCTGGCGACCGCCGCTCTCCTCTCATCTAGCCAGTGGCGACGATCCTGGTTCCATATATCGCCGCTCAGCAGCCGTCGATATCGACAGCCGACGTTGTCAGATGATCTGACCTTGTCGGCTAGGGTCACAGACTGAGAAATCAATAGCGCACCCCTATGCTAGGGGCGGATTCAGGGCGACGAAATGACGGGGTTAGGTCAAGAGCAAACATCTGCACAGTCTTTGCATATTTGACACTTCATACATGGCACGTGCACACTACCGCCCTCACGGCAGTTTTCCGCTGGGTGCGCCCCTGCGCCCCCTCCCCCAGTGGCGCACAGCTGTGCACCTAGCGCCACGGGGAGGAGGTGAGTCACAGAGTCACGTGTGGCAGACGTACTTACACCGTCTGTGCTACAGACACAGCCACCGGTACCTTGTCCATATAAGGAAGTACTGACGGCTACACGTGCAAATATCAATGTCATGGCCGCATCGTACCTGCTGTAGGAAATATATCCTGTTTCGATTCCAATGAATTTCCAGGTGCTGATGCTATTTTTCGATGTTTTGACTCATTATGACATTGTGGAAGCCTCGGCATCATGTAAACTTTCTGGGAAAAGGCAAGGTTACGTACGACTCAATGTGTAGTAAAAACAGGCGAACAAGCAAACGCCGAGGATATGTAGCGCCCGGATTCGGAGGAACTTGAATATCTAGTCACGAGCCCTCCCTTATTTTGCTTGTGGTTTGCTCCCAAACATTTTGCTCCCAAATCATTGCTCGTGGTTTTATTTTCCAACTCTCAGACGAGATATATAACATTGATGAATGCGGGTTCGATTCCAGCGGGAGACCGCCTTTAGTGTTCGGTTGGGGCTGCTAAACCCATAGGAACCTTTTTCAATATCCATACAGCACATGATTGCAGGAAACGCTTACACGGACTCGCCTCAATTAAGTAGAAAGGCACGAAGTCTGAAGACAATACACTCAATTAAGTAGAAAGGCACGAAGTCTGAAGACAATACAAACAGATCCAACAAAGGAACTTTAATCAGGTTACTATAAAAGGTTTTAACCAAGGGCTAAAAACTCGTTTAATAAACTGAAAGTGAAAACTGGATTCCGAACTAACCTGTTAAGGAATTCAGTCAAAGGCTGAATAGGTGTTAGATCTAACCGTGATATTGATGGTAGGTTACTGGCTACCATAACAACTAAAGTATCGAAAACCAAAAGAACTTCACCCAGGGACAGAATCCATACTTTTTTGCATTGCACCCACCCATATTCCAAATCACACCCATATTTCTTGCTTGGATCCGTTCCTGGAAACACCAAACCATCATCTGGAAACAAGAAAAAACCTGAAATACCAGTGGAGTTCTCAGCACCACCCAAATCGTCGGGACACGAAACCACAGACGATTCAACCAACGGTTTTGACGCGGAACTCAGCCAAGCCTCCCAGACCGCACGTGATTATTTTCGGATTACACCACCAGCAAAAAAATTACCGCACACAGAAAAAGATCGCACTAGCATATGGCACGCCCCATCTCACTCAATCTGCATGGGAAACTGGAAATATGGTGGCGCGCAAAACTACCGTTACCAATTTCAGGAATGTCTCATTACGTCGGGATAGACCTTGAACATAAATTTTGTACTAGCTTAGGGCAGAAATCCTCGTCGCGTACAGGAGAAATGAAAGGGGCATAAACCATGTATACCGTGGAAACTACTTGCCACTTATGACTTCATCTCATCATCGTCATTGTTGGGGTTTTACGACTCCATGCTGCTGCCACCAGATATAGAAATTGTTCTCCTAATTTTTTGGTAAAATGAAGTGCGATGTGCTCTAGATGCTAAAAAAATATCTTCTTATTTTACCACCAGTCAGTTGCCAGCCGAGTTAGGCCGGATGAATATTGAGCGCCAGTGCGTGTTAGGAGAATCGATCCCAAGCCTTCACCAGCACAATGCCACTCCACGGTTTTCTGAACGGGTCGGAGCCCAACTGAGCTACCAGGGCGGCTCAGTTACAGCGGTATCGCTGGATTCATAAATATAGTTTTACATCTGTTCTGAGGCAGGATGGACGACACAAAACAAAAACAGCTGAAAAACACACTGGAAACCCCACCAACACAAGAACTAAGTCCTAAAAATCCAAATCACTTCTAAACCCAGCACAAAGTGTATTATCTTTATTCCAGCCCCCATACATCGTGTGCAATCTCAGTATTAGTTTTAAGCATGTTCTGAGCCTCAGAACCAAACGGATAAATTGTTCTTAAACACAATTCGGCGAATCAATCTAAACATCGGTATGAAGTGCGCAAACTTACACTTACCTGATAAGAACCAAGCAACTAAACCGTTCTTGACCTCAGAGCTAGACGTGTAAGCTAAACCGTGACGACAGGACCGCGTACACCCATCAACATCAGCGCCATCTATGGAGCTAGTTTTTAAGACCGAGGCCTTCTCTGGCACCATCCATCAGAGACGCACACTTGTGAGGACTGCGTGTCACCATCGCTCACAGCGGCGTACTCTCAAGTCACCCAGCCTTCGCTAGTGATGCCAAACAACTGAGTCAGGGAGCTCTGACTCTGATCTGACTCCGACTCTGTCAGATACGATAAAAATAATTCTACGAATTTTTACTGTTCATAAACATACTAAAATAAAATTTTCACCAAAATAGTTGCATGACTACATTTCACAATACAACAAACTTTGTTGGGATCCGGGTTCTAGTTGGATGAAGTTTGACATCACCAGCGTTCACTCGCGCGCCAGTTTTGTACGGTTGGCGCTCCTGGGGGCGGAGAAACCGCTTGGCACCCCGCTCCCGGGTACCATCGGAGCGGGTAGCGGAGAGGCGATGACCGTGGAGCTTTAACTGCTTCAATGCCCCGGCTTTCCTTTTTAATTCCGTATCTGTTCCGGTTTTCACAACCAAGAAGGATGTTGGGTCTGATTCTGATGTTTCGCTTCTAAACGCGCTACACGAATGGAAAAAGTCAACCAGGCTTTACGTTTTTTCCGATATCTAGAGAAAACTATTTCATCAGAAGGCTCTCTCCACTAGTTCACTACACAACCATTCCAACATAGTTTTGAACAACAACTGCAAGATTAAAAGATCCATTTCCTACAGGATTCTGCACCAGCGTTCTTCATGCAGGGGCAATATTTTTACAAGAGGAAGATTCAGAATTGACTAAAACTAATGGTAACTTTACTCTCAGTTCCAACAAACACCGGTTCTAGTGTCTGCCGGACAGTCTAGACAGACTAGACAAGCTAGACTAGTGTCTAGACAGTGCCAGGTCTAGTTAGATGGTTTGATGGGGGTTGGGGGAAGGGGCCAAATAATGTAGAAACATGTTAAAAAATAGGCAAAAATCGGAGGGATTGGAGGACAAATGTATTTTTGCCCCCTCCCTCCACCTGGATGCGTGCCTAGGCTCAAAACAGTAAAAAAACCGGAAGTCTGAGACCTCCGCATATTCTTTCTGTCCGTAGACCAGACACACCAATCGAATGATATCACAGCTTGCATATAATGTGAGCTCCTGCAACGTCTCCAAAATAAACCAGTCTGCAGCCCCGGACTAAAACTGTCATACTGTGACATTCAAAGACAGCAAAAAGCGGAAGTCAGCGCCCTGTTAAGTTTTCCGAAAAAAAGAGAACCTTTTCAACTTTACCGATGAAGAGCTGCAGAAAAAGTGTGAGCGTTCTATATGGTTGTTGGGGTGTCACGTTGATATTAACGAGAAAAAGCAACTTTCTGGTACCATACATGCACAGGGCCGAACAGTTTTTGCAGAAGGCTTAAGGATCGGAACTTATTCCAGTGTGCCCTACCCAAAAGACAAAAACAACCAACAAGCCACACCAACACATCATTGTGAAAGGATGGTGTAATTAGTTTCATTGAGACACTGTGAGCAGTTGAGTATCTTAAAGCGGTCGTCCTACGTGTCCTGAAAATCAAAATCAAATAAATATAAGTGAGCTGATTCAGCTCTTATCGTCTTATTGAGAACATTTATGGCCTACGAAGAGGTTTCGTGTTTTGCCACTGCATACGTGGTCCATGATGCCAAAACAAAACCAATTTGTAAAAAAGGCAGCACATGACGTCCATTCCTACCATGGGCAGATCCAGGATTTCCACTAAGGGGGGGGGGGCAGAAGGACCAGAAGGGCGCCTCTTTTGGGCGGAACAAATCCTGTCACAGGGCGCCGATACTGGAATCCTTGCGGGGAGGGAGAGGGTTGGGGAGAAGGAAGCGACATTCCAGGGGCACCATTGACTCTTTCAGGGCGGCGCCGTAACCATTTCAGGGGTCGCCGAGTGTCCACAGAGGGAGGGGAAGTTCCCTCCTGGATCCGCCTGTGATTCCTACGACAATACTCCATCCGGGCCAGTCCCACCATCACCGTTGCACAGTTCCCAGTGCACGTGCACCATATGCGCAGCGACCGCGACCGCGCGCAGTCGTTAGGTCCCGCCCACCGCAGCAGCAGCGGCAGCTGATCCAGCTGACGTCCCCAGTCAGCCGACAGATGACGGCTGACCCATTTTTCTGACGCGTCTGACGCGTGAGTGTGACTGACGGCTGTGTTTTTGTCATCACTAAAACTGGGTGGAGAGCCAGGAGCGGATGCAGGTGAGGAAAAAGGGGAGTTAAACACTCCCGATGCCGCTTAAAAAATTCAAATAGGGATTGAGTAGTTCACTGGTAGAAGAGAGTTAAGCTAGGTCATGGGGATGTAACGCCATAACCCTGCATCCACTCATGGAAAGCTGATGAACAGGTACCGAGCTAAATCCCAGGGGTTCGGTCAAATTAGGTCATATCCCCAGATACCTCCACACAGGTTGAGAGCTCACGTTGTCGCATACTGGCGTGTCGTCTGGCCTCAGAATTCAATTCAATACATCTCTATCGAGAAATATAGATTTTAACTCACGCTCCTAACCAGCCCTCCCCCTTAAACCTGCCTGGAGCCGCCCGTGTGGTGGGCAGAAGTTGTGTTTTTGTCATCACTAAACTGGGTGGACAGCTGACATGCTGGGATATCTAGTTGGCAGGGTGTGAGAAGATAACGAGCAAACCGGATCACAGATTCAGGTGACGAGCAGGAACGCCGCCACGGATTTCGGGAGGGGGCACTGCCATGGATTTCAGGAGGAGGAGAGGGGACGCACCGTTTCAAAACTGGCTTTGCGCTGGGGAGTGTAACATTCCTATTGAAAAATATGGTGGGCTGGTAGAAAATTGAGAAGTACCAATATTGCGAGTCAATTTAAGCCTTATTAAAATGTTTCTTTAAAGTCCGGAATGTATTTTTCATGAAAATTATCCTCAGCTCAAAACATTTGATGAGTTCATACACACCAGGATTATTGAATTCTGCTAGAAAACCCGCACGTAAAAAGTGCGTGGAAAATTGAGTATAAAAAAAAAAAATCCAGAATGCTTGAGTGCCTTTCTCCACACAGTACAGTGGGATTTAGAACAATGGAGAGATGGAGAGCTTCAGGGAATATTAGCGTTAAATTTCAATAGGGCACCCTCAGCGGCTTGGCTATATCGACGTCTCAGAAAGTGAATTCAAAATATATTTTGATACGGAGATATCCAAATCGAACATCTCTTTTCACAACAGAAGTGCAAGAAACAGACGGATTCCTAGGAAAAATATGATCATCTCACGTATAACGTGACTGCAAATCTGTGACGTCACCTAAATTCTACCGAGAGGTTTATTTGCTAGAGATATCTTGACGTTGTCTCCGCTGGCAGAATTAATGTGGAGTATACGCTTTACCCAAAACAATCTGACAAAAACTTTTCGATTATTACCAAAACCCTGCGACCGTCGAATGATCCCATGTGGCGTGCATGCGGGCTTTAAAGTCTCCAACCTTGTACTTGGGCCACTTTGCGTACCACCTCTAACGCCCGGAGTTAGGGCGTCGGTGTAGGACCACTCCCTCGCCCCTGGCCGCCCTTGGGGATTCGCCACAGTACAGATATGCAGACCATACAACCACCCATGCACGGACACATGGTACAGGAGCGCTGCAGCCCCGGATACACGCCCGTTAATTGGACGATGGGAGGATATGAAATGGTACAAACATAACGTTTTTATAGAAACTCTGGCAAAATTTTCGAGTTTGGAGGGCAAATACCTTTCCCCTGGAAATTTGATAATCGTACAATTTTGATAAATTTACATTTTAGAACAATTTTGATATATTTATACAAATTTGATATAAGGATAAAACCTTTCCCCTGAACCCGACAGTAGGCCGCTTACGCCCAGCTGGTGTCAGCGCCTGCCCCTACAACTTAAAAATGATCGTCCCATTTCCCGACTTAATCGTCTTAAATTCATAAAATGGGTTTTAACCTTTCCGTAATTTTCAACCCTCCTCTCAATCCTTCAGATTTTCTTTCCATGAAGGACCAATATTTTTAGTGCAGGAAACTAAAAAAAATTTTTCGGGCCAGGACCATTGCGCCTTTCCCTGAAGGTTGCTGTGCCTAGCAATACGCATATCATTTCAAACAGCAACATATTTTCGAGCGTTAAGGTCTTCTCCCAGAAGTCATAACAACGACAATGCTCCATCTTTATCCCGCAGCAAAAATTTGGTGAGCAATCAAAAATTTTCAAGCGGCTCGAGCTAGCGTCCATTTTGCACGTGACGCCTGAATCCACAGTCCCTCCTAACCTCCACGCGGCCTTCAGCAACCAACACACCGTGACGCTACCAGTCACGACACCAGTGACGTCACGCCGTGCCGTGACGTCACCGGTCGGCACCTCGCTTTGTCTTTGCAGGTAGGGTGGCGGCAGGTGCCTACGCAGGCACTCGTTGCACTCAGCGGGACCCGGGTGGAGGGGTAATATCCCGAGCTTGAGCCGATCCCGTTATTTAGCACGGCCGCTTGCAGACGATTTGTAGGTCAGTTCATCACGCAGTTTGTTCAGCTTAGCTCATTGCCTGATTTCTGATTCTAAGATTTCCTGAGGGGGGGACTTCACGGAGCCGGCACCTTTTTTAGATGCGAGATCTATCAGGAGGCGCCGAAACGCGGCATCTACTGATATCCAAGGAGAAGCTGGAAGCAACATTTCAGGTTGAGGGACTGATGAAATGTCAAGGGGAGCCGCAGCGCATTATGGGAGCGCCAAATGATTGACTGAGGGGAGCACCTTTTCCCCATTCGCCCCTAAACGAATCCGCCTGTCGCCTAGCTGACCTAAACGAGAAGCTTCGTAATTCGTCTGCATTGCTCCAAAGCCCCACTCACAAAAGATACAGGGAGCCCTTGATGTTTCCGCTGCAACAGCGAAGGCTCCGGGAGGTCCGGGAAAAGTTCGCACAGTACGGGGCACACACGGAATGACGGCGCGTTTCGTGCGTCTGACGAAATACTTAAACCGACAAGGAATCGATGTGATGCAATCGATTCCTTCAAACTACCCGAGAATTTACCAGGTCATCGCACGTTGTGGAAGAATTAGGAACAAATTGGAAGCAGGACACTTTACAAATTACACTCCGGTATCCTGCAGAAAACCTACGAGCTATGCAAAGGTGCTTGAAAGCGTAACGAGTACGCTGAAACAATAAAAATACTTGTTATGAAGCGATAATCATAAACCAAGCATCCAACGCGCTTTGCACCCAAGTAGCTGCTTAACGCTTTTTAATAAGCTATTCTTAAAGGAATCTTAAGAACTTTGAAGCGCGAAAAAAACAGAACACCAACTTTGAGTGCCGGGCATTTTCATTTTTAGCAGGCAGCGATCTTATTTAGCGGACCACCAGACTCCCACTAATCGGAACGCAGCACCCAAACCTTAAATGATTGCAACAGCCAGCGAGGTCGTACGCTCATGGAGCGGAAAATGACACACTCAAAGTACACGCGCTCATTCATTTACAATTCACAAATCGGAGCTCTCATTACTAAAGCATTCGACCTTCCCGCACGTGACCCTGACCCCGGAACGTACACCAGCGACCTCTGATCCCCGGAGGGTGAAAGGTTAACAGAAACCACCACATTGCAGCTGACTTATGCAACATCATGCTCGCGAGACGGTCACTACGGGCGACTTCGCGACCCACTTTCACATCAACTTGACCCGTATGGAAAGTTCCAGCCTTCGGAAAAGTTCACGTGAGGACGAATTGCACTTCTCGTTCAGGAGAGTTTATGAAACGACCGGCTCCCATAGCGTCAAGCTGGGTACGTAAAGCCAGGACGCGTGAAATTGGACATGTCAGAGGCATTTGATAACGATGTCTCCTGAACTTCGGAGAATCGAACTGAACCCACCGACACGTAGGAAGAATTCTGCTTCGAACACTTGAACAGCCTCAGTTTCACTGCTCAAATAGGGTTTCAGTGATTTATTTAGCGTGAGGTTTTACGGCACCCTTTTGTAGCAACATAATGTCTCCCCGTCATATGAAATATGCATACCCCAGCGTAGCCAAGATCGGCGCCAAAGTCAGCCACGGGCTGGGCTCGAACTCGCCACCTTCCAAGGGAATCTCAACGCGCGCCCAGATCCACCACACCAGATAGATACCTCCCCAGTAGTTGTGTTAAACGAATAGGGCAGGTGGTCGGCAAGCCATTATATCACACAACGGGTAGGATAATATAAAGCAGGGTACTCGAGCAGTCATTGTAAACTTGTACCCCAGACACCTCAGAACGCTGGAAATACCAGCGCAGGCTACAGCAGCAGCAGCAGCAGACCGCAGTAACGGTGCCGGTAATAGTCATAAATGTGATAGTCTGTCATCCGACGAGAACGCCGGCACGGCAAATACTTTAAACACATCAAAACTCCACTCTCCATGCTAGGCTCCGAAACATCACAGGAAACGCTCCCACCTCGTCCATGCGAAACACCAAAACTTATGTGCGAAACACAATGCTCTCCTCGAGCCATAAGCATCTGATGGGCGCCAGAACATGGTTCAGGGCGCTGCTTCTCGTCCTGGAAGCGGGAGACAGGAAGAAAATGTTCAGGGGGCGCCATGGACGCATCCAGGGGAGGTGGAAAGGCAGTCACCCCCATGGTCTCCTGGAGCCGCACTACCATGGGCACTTCGCCAGGAGATAACAATTATCGGCGGATTCAGGAGGGCGTTTTCCCCCTATCGGCCCTCGATGCCCGCTGAAATGGTAACGGCGCCTCCCTGAAAGGGTCGATGGTGCCCCCTGAAATGTTGCTTCTCGATCATGATAAGATTCGATATCGAAAAAAGGCGAGAACAGGTACAATCAGCTCCAACAGTTCCATTGATAAGTAAACTGATACAACTTTCCGTGAACGAACAGGATGCTTTCAAATCAGAACTACGGCAAGAGTTCCAGATTCGACTTAACCAAAAGATTGAAAATTCAAGTATTGAGGAGACCACACTGAACTTGAAACTTCCAACCTCGAACAACAACCTTCCGTTCAGCAGCGACCGAAAATCCCACTAGACCCTGCTGGTGAACACCAGTGATATTCAGAACTTCATCATTATCTTTGTCCGGTGTCACGGAATCGGCGCCGCTACAAACTCCTGTGAGACAGTGACGACCTCAGAACCGGACACGAGCTCCCGGTCTGGATAACTGTTCGACACTGGCGAATCTACACAATTGCACGTGATTGGTGGTATAGTTGGAGCAGCGCTGGGACCAAGGCAGCTTCAAATGTGCGGCCGTCATTTCGCTCGATCTTCCAGCAATCCCACTACGGAAAATAGCATCCACGGGGCGTAAAAACAGCACTCGGCCAAAGTGTTTGTACTTTACACTATGACAATAACTCAAGAAAATAGCACCCACAGTGTTACCTTCTCAGTCTCCGTGTATTTTCTAAATTCACGACCATTACTGGGACACCGCGCAGCGGCGGTAATAACACAGCAGTCCGTGGGAAGCGCGCGCCCCGAAAACCGCGCGAAAAGCCAGTACAGTAGTGATGCCAACTTTCGTCACAGCGACTCCGTTAAAAACGACGCACGTGTTTTAAGTCACTCAACAATGAAGTTCGCAAGAATTCAACAAGTACGGCATACGCCTGAAGGTCCCAGTGAGTATCTTCAGCATCATCATCTCAAGAAGCCTTTCCAAAAGACCGTTTAGTTCGCGGAAGTTGGGCTTCCAGCGACATATCTGACATCACCAGAGAGCGGAGCCGCACCGTTGTTGTGGAAGGTCGAAGCAGATGCTTCTAAGGCAGTGCCGACGGACGCTGGTCTGGAACAGAGGCTGCCAATCCAGAAGAGATAGCACAGTTCCGGGGTGTTCTTGTGACACGTTTTGACATCTTACGCGAATTAATGACGATTGACGTCAATCAACATGTTTCCAAAGACGAGTTCTAACTATTGCAGGCGACTAATCTGGTCAACGGATGCTCTATGTGAAATAAAAAGATGTGAAGGAAATCAATGTAAGAATCACACTGGGAGGAATTTTCCAAGAAAACTTGTTCTAGGTCGTCCAGAATCATTCACATGCCCGCACTGTAATATCAGCTGCTGAAATGGCCTTCACAGTTCCAAAACACAATCGAATGACCATGATGAGCACCTTTATCTCTATCGAAACTACAATCTTCGACGAATATGCATTCAGAGGAGAAGAGAGTTTAACATCTCAACGCTATTCTAGTGGACCGAAATCGGCACGATTCAGTGGTAAATAAATTACACCAGGATCTCAATATTAAGACCTCGTAAGTGCTGGAAACGCAGTCAAACCAGAAGAAACATGAAGAAGAACGCTCCCCATCGCGTAGAAATAATCCCCGTTCATCCCATCACATTAGACATGCATAAACCACAATTAAATAGGACCGCACATTACGAAACGGAAGACGACTGGCGTCGTCTTCCGGAGCGTGTCCGCCCTGGACGGGAAATTGAAGAATTCCGGCGGTTCCCACGGTGGTGTCCGAACTCACACCACTTCAATAGGCGGCGCCACCGACGTCGCCGCCGGAAACCAACCACTTCCGGTACGGCAGGATGAGAACGCCGCCGGTGGGAACGGCAGACGGCGAACAGAATCCACTGAGTGGACGGTGAGGTAAGGTGTTTGGATGATGGAGAAGTTGAAGCAGTGCTGTCTGATGTTGAAGTAGCCCTCCTGTCACTCACTCACTCTGATTTTACAAGCGTGTCTCAGTGGTTAATCACGGGCTAATTGATGAAACAGAGTGGTGAGAGATGCGACTCTCTCTCTCTCTCTCTCTCTCTCTCTCTCTCCCCCGAAGGTATGTGAAATGGGAAACAGGACAAATGAATGAGCAACAATGATACCCAGTGAAAACTTGGAACACAAATCAGCCATTTCTCAGGTCACGATGACGCACTTCCCGACCGATCATCGCACACGGGAACTGATATTGTCCAAATGTAAAACAAGTACAAGGTATTCCAAAAAGTCCGCTCGGCATGGAACCGTTGGGCTCAATCTCAATGTAGGTTTAACGTTGAGGTAGTCGTAAATGGGCCTTATGTATTGGTAGACCATTTTGTAATTTTGCAACAAGGCACTAGCTCATGCGGGCAGGGTCTGAAATGAACCACTGCCATTCTGTTTTCAAAAGTCGGGCCTAAAATTTTGCAAAAACGCACGGGATAAACGTGTAATAATTGTTAATCCCGGACACCGCCATATACCCCTTCTTGTTCCTCCCAAGCCCTTCATGCTTTCCCTGTGTTACTAAGCATCTACATTTTATCATCCCCTCTCTCCCAACTTTCTCCTTTCTCCATCAAACACTCTAAACAATCCTCCATAAATCCTCCGCAGTGCCCACAATAAACCTCTAAAAACCAACAGCGCACGCACCCCGGTACCATTCCCCGCCCGTTTCACGAATTTCCACGGTTTTCGGCGCCTTGATGAACGATCCTGGCCTCACAACGCACAGTGAGTAGGACAAATGGACCCGGCCGATCCGTGCAGTGACTAATTGTCGTGATTGGTGATGTCAAACACGGACAAGAAAGCGAATCCCGTGCCCAGCGGGCACCTGGATCTTACAGGAGGAAAGAAACAGTGAGCTAGAGTTTCAAGTTTGAAATTCGTTAACAATCTTAACACCCCCGGGTTTGGAGATAGCAAAAGGCGGAGCCCCCGACAACCTTTTCCCATCATTTTACAACTTCAAAATTTTAAGGTTAGTCAAGGTAGGTCACCATTACAGGCAAGACCCACCTCAAAAAGTTTAAGAGCATAAGTCGGAGCAGGGAACATCGATGAAACTCATACACGAATGGCCCACCAAGTTCTAAAAATTCCGGTATTTTGATATCGATGACCTAAGGTAGGACAGGCATGACCTCCATTGAAATACATGGAAAAATGGTTTTACGGAATAACTCAGAACGGATGGAAGACATTTATTTAGCTCATAACTCGCCGGCTCGGTTCTAATGATATGCATTTATATAATTACCCACCTACCTCAGGTCAGGTCAAACCTATTTGACCTACAAGGCAACTATATACATTCGATTCGGCTCTAAGAGATTCAAAGTTCAAGTCGTTTTGCTCATCTTACTGTCAGATTTAATGCCGAAAAACTAATTACATGATCCCTATGACGGGCATGTTTGACCTCCGGACCTTAAATACCTACAAAAAATTCAAATGTTTGATGAAGGGATGGCAGCCCAACGCCGTTACCGTTTTCGCTACCTACCGTGGTTCCGAGATCTTAGGGGCGGGTACCCCCCCGCAACAAGTGGCTCAGACCCCGTCAATGCGCGGTAACTCCTGCTTCAAGCTGGTGTAAACGTTCCCTACTTTGGTAACCAGGGTCCCAAAACTGGTTTTGCACTGGGATGCTGAGTGTCAAGTTAATCTTGGAAAATATAGTTGGTGATTGAAAAATTTAGCATAAAATATGGTGAGAGTCTATTAAAACCTGTATATAAGACCGCATGACTTCAAGGTTACCAAAATCTTTTTAATTAAATTGTTTTACTACCATACTTTTGACGAGTTCATATACACCAGGATAACTGCATGAATTGCGCTAGAAAAGCCGCACTTGAAGTGAGCGGAAAATCTAGTAAAATAAACACAGAAGTGAGTGAAAAATTAAGTAAAATAAACACAGAAGTGAGTGGAAAGTTCAGCCTGCCTGGGTGTCGCTCTCCATCCAGCACCCTGTCATTTGAAACACTGTTCACAAAACCCGGACCGCAGGCCCAGACACTCCATTTCTGGCATCACCAGCGTCACCGCCTACCACTGGGACACGCTCTGGGCGAAGACAATAGATGGCGCCACGGGCGGTTATTCAGGACGGGCAGCTGTGACCGGCCGGCGACAGAGTGGTGGTCCCAAACCACCCCACCGGCTCTTCTCAATCCACAGGAAAAATACTGGTACTGTGATACATAGGCGGATCCAAGATTTCAGATTGGGGGCGCTTTGTGGACAAGGTGCACCACTTTTTGGCGGCAAAACCTATCCGGTGGGTGGGAAAACCCTACGGCTCTTCCTATTTCACAGGAAACAATGATGCTGTGACATATATACGGATCAAGACTTCAGATCGGGGCGCTATCTGGACCAGGGGCAAAACCTATCAGGTGAGCGCCAAATCTTATCGCTGAGTGCCGGTACTCGCATCCTTGGGGTGGGAGGGAGTTGGTGTTGATGGTCGGAGAGACCTCTCAGAGGGGGGAACCAGGAGGCATGGACTTTTCGGGAGGCACAGAGGGTCGATCGGAGGAGGAACATGACTTGCCCCCCAGGATCCGCCTATGCTGTGACGAATCGAACTCTCCATCGAATACACACAACAGATTCTGAATATCCTACGAAAGAAATCTACAAAAATCTGCAATCAGGATGATTCAGTACAAATTGGCATCTCGGGTTGCGGAATCACTAAAATTGACATCACTAATCCAGAGTCCGCGACGACGACGACGAAGCCGGAACCGTAACACGGCTCTCGACGGTGATGTTTGATCGCTCCAGACGCTGATAGATCGACGTCAAGGAGCAAACAAACCAGCTACCCGTGCTACGTAGCGATCAGTGGCGGATCCAGGGGAGGGCTATGGGGTTCAACCCCCTCCCCCAAAAATACTAAAATGGCTAAAGTGACTGCATGGCCTGAAGCTGTTCCGAGATTATGGCGGGGAGGCTGGAGCCCCCTAGTCCCCCCCCAATGAAGCCCTTGATCCACCACTGGTTACGATGAACCATAAAAACCCATGCTTTTCTCGGAGAAAGTTGTAATGGGCGTTTGATATAGATACCGACATACTTCGGGCAATTAGTCTTACTAAAAGCAAACAGGTGAAAATTTCACAAAAAGTCGACTATCTATAAATAAAGCGATCAACCTGACATGTGTTGGCGGGCGGCTTGTACAAAAATCACATCAATCATGCGACTAGCCCTCGGACTTCATTGATCACATATCAGCTAATAAGGCTGGATTCCGACCAGCAATTACGTCGGTGACAGGAGGGACCAAAGTGGAACAACTTTCCATGCGTTGGCAGTCTGAGTAGCCGAGCTCGGTCCGGTCCGATCACCCTGAGCGAGGGCTAATTCTGGACTACCAGTCGACGAAGGGACCAGGGTTCTGGACCAGCAGCTACTGAGAAAGGGACCAGGGTGGAAGAGGCGGGGCCCTCTGATGTTGTCTGGGCGCCTCCTGAGGTGGACACAGCCACAGCTCCTTTCTCTGTGTTCTATCGTTTTTTTCTTTCGTTCCATGGTTGCTGCTCCAAAAAAGCTGGACGTTTTTTTTGCAGGAACAACATTCTCGAACGCACTCGTATTTCCTATCTTACCCACAGACCCGGCAACTCCTAGACATCTCGCAGGTCCACCTTGACCTTGACCTCTACCCCGAGCGCTCCTCCATCGGACCTACCCTCTGCTACAGCACACCAGGAGCTGCCGGACCTGCTCCTGCCTACCCCGACACCTCACGCGTCACACAGCCAGTCGCGTCACGGTCGGCGTCACGGCCGCGTCACGGATACCACGGGAAAGTGGTGCGCCACAGCAGGCTGCGGCGGCGCCGCCAACGTCTCAGCGCGCCACAAACGCCGTCAACGCGCTGGTACTGTCCCAGCGCGCCACAAACCCCGTCAAAGTATCGGTACTATTCAGGCGTAGCAGCCACTGAGCCTGGTGATGATAATGATGATGATGATGATGATGATGATGATGATGATGATAATCATGATGATGTTGATGATGATGACTCAGTGTTGCGCGTCAGCTGCAGAATTACTTATTCATGGTGGTTCCGGTGCCCCCGCCCCGAAATTAGGTTCTGGATCCGCCACTGCTTAAAGCCATAGAATGATGTAAGAAAATATTCTGGTCTTGTGCCACAGATCTGGCTGGATTGGAGCTATCATCAGCATCACTCTCTGCTGATCTCGTGAGCCCGCCAAGCGTGAGCCACAGTACCGATCTCAACTGGCTCAGCCGCACAATACTATCTGATTTTGGCTCACATCCTGTTTTCCCGTCTGATTTTCATCACGCATCGACTGCGATTACGCAACGCTACCAAGCGCATCGCTGCCACCCGTACTAGCTCATATGAGTCTCTATAAAATATATAAGTATACTATATATATATATATAAGTCTCTACTATATACTATATATAAGTCTCTATAAGTACCTATAATACTTATATAAGTAAGCAAAGTTCACGACGCGCGTTCACTATGGGCGCAAAATAACCGTCG
Organism: Lepas anatifera; assembly: GCA_034440635.1. Lineage (NCBI taxonomy): Eukaryota > Metazoa > Arthropoda > Thecostraca > Lepadidae > Lepas > Lepas anatifera. Next base: position 69,699 of record JAOTON010000678.1, on the reverse strand, counting down.
CAGTAGACGCGCCCCAAAAACCCCAACAATGATGATGACGTGAGTTCTCGAGAAAAATTGCAATGACAAAACCAAACATACATTGCGATTACAAGCCCACCTTACGCAGTCACCAAGGGTTAAAATTACCGTAATATAGTTCCCTCAATAATATTGTTTATTTTACTTGATTCCGACCGTGGTGCAAGCCTCACTTCTTCCTGCCTTGAATAACCCGGAGCGCCTATTACGATATTCCCAAAGATAATATATTTGCGCATTTAGTTCAGTTCTAAACGAAAAATACGTTCCGCTTTGCAAATGCACCTTTATTCCTGGAAGCAAAGCCCTTTTGACCTTCCACACCTTTGAATACTTAGGTGATGGCGACGACCTAAGGGCATTAAGCAATTCCTGGAAGCAATGGGCCTTTGGACCTTCATCAGCAATGACCCTTTTGAATACATTGGTGATGGCGACGACCTAAGGACATTGAGCATAATTCATTCTCATAAGAAGAGAGTGCTTTTTAGCAGCATCGTTAGGAGTCAGCAAGCAAAATGGACTGTACGCAGATCACAAAAAACACGCCTGAATAACCTCTCCTGACCCGATGATGTTGTCGGCATCCTGGCAAAGGTTGTTAACACCGTGCCACCAACCCTTCCCCTTTGTTCCCCTTTTCACGGACCCCCAGGTGTCCAGGCAACCAACCGAGACCAACTGAGACACGGATGGACTGCCGGCATCCGGCCAGAAGGGGATCTGACGTCATCGGAGCGGCCCGATGACGTCATCAATCATCATCGCAAGGTGAGAATGGCCGGCGAAGGAAGTTGTAATGGGGCCACCTGGAGGGCATGCAAGAGGTAATGTCACAACAACACCATACTGGATTGAGATCCGTTCCAGTGACTGGATTCCCCGAATGACACCGACAGACCCAGAGAGTGCTTAGAACAGAACAGAGAGTGAAGCAGGTATTTGGTAGATTTGCTCCTAAACATGGTTGGAGATCAAGAGGGAGAGGTGGTGGGTAAAGCCCACATCTAGGATTTTGGGTCTCCCTTGGGAGTTCGAGTTGCCATGTCAGTGTTAACCCAGCCAGGACTCCTTGGATTGAGAGATATCCAAGTCACAACCTTGCTCTAAACAGCTCATAAAATCATCTTAAGATCTCACTAAAACTAGACAGACATTGAGACACCTCTCATCGACCCCTTGAAAAAGTAGCCTTCACTCGATCCCTGCCAGTGAGCGTTGGACCAGTTCACGACCTTCAGAAGGTCGTTTTCCGGCAGTGGCGGCCGGTGCACCGATTCCCACGGAATACCGCGGGACAACCACCTGTCTGTTATGACTTTTCCGGTTACAACCCGTCCGTTCGACCTTCACAGGCCGGGTTAAAGAGCTGAAGGGACTGCCCTCTCATATATCCCAGTTAAGTGATACATATATGAACAAAATTAAAAGAACGTAGCAATCCTTAGCGCCTTTAAAGAGCTAGATAGCTGGAATGAATGCCGTCCTGATGCACCGAGACTTTCCGTCGTCTGATCACCCTTCTGTCCATGCTTGAGGTAAACGGGTCAATTTTTCGCTTTTTCAAGGACCAGAGAAGGAAAACGCAAAATAAAATCTCTGGAGAAAGGGGCACACGACGCGGCACATTTCAGCAGTGAAAATGGCAGTCCTGTTTTCTTTATCAGGCTCTTTTGTTCCCAACTTGCACACAAAACCTAGTTAGAGATCCACAATGGCCTGCCAATTACATAAGCCACTTCCCAACTGAGAACAGGTTTTCAGGTATTCAGATCTAGAAAGGCTCCAGTGGGAAGGGCTCAGGTCTCCAACGGAGGCAAGTCTGAAGAGCTAGGGACCATTGGGATGGACTGGGAACCAAAAAATGGTCCCCTAGTTTGTAGCAAAAAAGAAATCCTGGGGTCAACGGGTTAATATTCCTCAGGAGCAGGCCCAGCAGTAAAGCTCCTTCCAAGTAACCCGGGAGAGTTGGCAGGGATGACCAGAGCTGTGGTGAACTGTGGGCCGGGCTGGACCCAAAACCTTTACTTAAAGTACGCTCAAGAGGATTCCTCCAGCCGTGAGTCACACGGGCATGGAGGAATTCTTCACTTGGGTCCGTGTGTCAAACTGCTGCTAATGGCACTACCCCTTAAGAATTTGGAGAATACACGGCAATCAAGTTTATGCCGAATACAATAAATGAGCATTTCATCTGAGATTCTGAGCCTTTTTCAAAAAACCAGAATTTTCCATGTTATATGCTACGAGGTGTGATGTCACATCCAGTGATCTGCACTTGCTGTTGGAGGGGCTGGGCCGGACCAAGGATGACCTGGGCGTTCTACAACCACACCCAGGCAACAAGGTCATTCGTGTTCTCTGTGACCTTGATTGAATCGGTTCAGTACCTCGAAATACAGACATAATGCTTGTCTCAATCGGTCCAGACGAGTGCAGTTACATATCCCAATCGGCTGAACTTTATTAAAAGAAATGCCCGAATTCACGTAATACAGACGATAGACAGGCTTTGAACTTGAGAGTAGCCCCACTCGAACAAATACGCTGTTAGGAGTCCACACCGATCTACGGTAACGACAAGCCAAAGATACTCATTTGTGATCAGGGCCCATCCATGAATTACGTGAAACAAATTTGGGTGATTTCTGACACCACACACACTCTCCCCCGATAACGATTTTTTGACACTCATGAGTAACGCTTGATAACGCTTGATAACTCACACCCCTTACGACCCCTTGCGCCCCCTCAAATCATTTAATGGACGGCCACTAACGCAGCCATTTGTGAAAATTTGAGACCAAAGATCACGGGTTTCTAGTCGGCTCAAAGGTGGACAAGCTCAAATGGGCCTCAGGGTGATTCATATAAAATTGCGACACCGAACCAAGGGAGTGAAATTTTTGCATAACGCAATCTGAAATTTCCCAAACTGGGATTTGTCCGTGACAACTGGTGTACCAACTGGAATGGGCGGTAACGGTGCCGCCCAGGCGCCATCCCCGACGTAACCACCATTTCACACACTCACTAACGGACCCCGCGAGCGCCGCCGAACCGCCGGACGGCGGAGCGTCAATCACGGGAGTTTGAATAGGGAGGCGGCGCGGCCCGCGCTACTTCTGCCACACCGGGGACAGTGGTACGGGCATTGGCGGAGTCAGGTCAGGTGAAAAGGTGGGTCACAACACAGCTCTGTTACAGCCGAATACTAGTAATACTGATGCTGCCGATTAACTTATGTAAGCCGCTGGTGCGGGGAAGAGTTGGCAGTTAGGACCAAAAATGTGGAAAATACCTCAATCGAATGCTCAGCTACAGGCCCGTACAAATCGATATCCCGAGGGAGAGAGGGATGAGGTAACTCTGACCAACGTTAACACAATCCAGGCGGTGGAATAGTATCGTCCTCAGGCATATCTATACGTCACACGCATCCGCAGAGGCGTTTGCAGATATAAACTAGGGTGGAAAGGGACCAAAACGCCCAAAACAAACAGCCTAAAACAGGAAGAATCTAGCCTTTGGAAGATAAATAATCGGTGTTCGATACCCAGATCCCCTCCCATTACCCTGCCCTCCAAGTCTCCTACACGTGCCCCTGACACCAGGACGGCAGGCCCGCCGTCCAAACCTCCCCCCTGGAACACCTGCCAGTCTCCCCTGGTTCTCAGTAGACCCACCATTCAGGCATCCGGCCCCGGTTAGACCCCGCCCACCGCCAGGCAGACAGAGATGCAAAAAGCGTCTGCCGGCAGACGGTTAGAGGTGCAAAACGCATCTGCCGGGAGACGGTTAGAGATGCAAAACCAGGCAGGCAACGGTTAGAGATGAAAACGCGTCTCCCGGCAGACGGTTAGAGGTGCAAAACGCGTCTGCCGGGAGACGGTTAGAGATGCAAAACGCGTCTGCCGGCAGACGATTAGAGATGAAAAACGCACGCCGGGAGACGGTTAGACAAAACAGGCCGGCAGACGGTTAGAATAAAGCGTCTGCCTGGAGACGGTTAGAATGCAAAACGCGTCTGCCTGGAGACGGTTAGAGGTCAAAACGCGTCTGCCTGGAGACGGTTAGAGGTGCAAAACGCGTCTGCCTGGAGAGGATTAGAGATGCAAAACGGCAGGCACGGCAGAACAACACCAATTTTATATCCGGGTAAATGTCACCGCAGGGGCGGATCCAGGGGGAAGTCCAGCCATTGCCATCCAAATAGAAATAGAGGGGGAATCATCCTTTTCTTTCCTCCCCAAAACGAACTAGTTTTTAATAATCGATGTATTTGGTAAGAAAAAATTAGTTAACAGTTATGTCCGATCTCACTGCTCTCATTGAAAGTGAAAAATTGATAGCTGCACCAGTTTAATCCTGCCGCTCACCACTCAATGTTTTAATTTCTCTAGCAGACTGGGTTCGAATCCTCCCAAAACCAACCGGCCAGATCCCCATCTTGGAGCATTGATACATACCTCTGGGGCTGACTACAGCACAGTCGCACAGACCCTTTCTAACACCTCTATTCTCCGCCGCCCACCCAGCTACCATCCCCATCACGGCACCGATATAGCCTCGGGGCACGGAAGTCGCCGCGGGCAAGGCAGGTGTCGACGCAAATGACCACGCAAAAGGCAACGGTCCCCACCGGCGGCGCCTTTGAAGGGGAGCCAACGGCTTTGAATAGGTAACTGAAGGAGGGAAGCAGATGGGCGTTTGTAAAGTGTGCTGTGGATGACCACAAGCCGAAGAGATGCGTTGGGCACGTGGACGATTACACGGGAAGGATGATAATTGAGAATGAAAAGTTTTCAACAATTTTTGGCGAATATCATAGAGCAGGTTGTAACTTATGTAAACAGAAGCGGTTGCCTGAACTTTGCAAACATCCGGACATGATGTCTATTCTACATTTTTTATTCTTTTTTTTTGTTGTAAAAAAAAAAACAGTTCCTAAACTCCAGAAACCTACCTTGTTCAAATTGGGTGCAGAAACCACATTGTAGCCTACAGAACCTTGAAACCATCGAGACAGTGTCATTCAGCTGTCTCGTCTCAGTCATTACCGCTCCCCCTCGAGAAGTCACGTCTTGCGAAAGACAGGTGCGCTTCTCGTCACAGACGAACGGACGTGAGCAGTCGCCAGCACTCCGGCCTCAGGTCTGACTCACAGCAGGTGGTCTCTCGAGGAGTCACGGAACTCGTGCGAAAACCCACCCAAACACTTCCGGTCCGGAGAGTGTCACCGGCCGCCCGAGTTTTGGAACACAGCGACACGTCAGACTGAGCTTTAGAAGAGGGAGCGAGCTGCCAGTCTTCGTGAAGACAGTTCAACACGCGGCTGGTTATAACACCTAATAATTATTAATTACCAATATACATATTTACAGATATAAATAGCTGAGGTACAAAACGGCTGACATATATTTAAAATCGACCACCGCACAACTGGTAACGTGTGGCGAGTAAGCAAGAGCAGGCGATGATTCAGTGAAGCAGCAACTCGAGCATGGGCGGATCCAGGGGAATGGGCCTTGCCCCGCCCGGATCACCCACCCCGCCCGGATCGACCATAGGCGCCCCCTGAACTGGTCACGGTGGCCCCCTGAAAGGTCGATAGCGTCCCCTGAAATGTCGCTTTCCACTCCCTCCCCTTTCCTCCCGGATGCGAGTAATGCCGCCCCCACCATACGATTTGGCACCCAACTGCTAAGTCTCCCTGCTCAAAAGTGGCACCCCCTGGTCCCGATGGCACACCTCCCCCCACCTGACCGAAGATGCTGGACATGGGACTGGGATGTTCACTAAAAACAGACGACCGATGCTGACTAACCCAAAACTGGCAGATTTGCTATCGCCTGTACAAACGCTACACGCTTAAGTACAGCTTACATACAAATTAATCATAAAGCACGGCACTCCGCACTTCCGTGTGGGCTGTTTCACGCACGCAACGCCGTGACCGAAACCCCACGCCGGTTTCACGGGCCGGCGCCGCTTTCGTGACCGTCATCGCCCGCCGTGAACATTTCGTGATGTCACGACAGTGACTCGTGAGGTCACGACAGATAGCTTGATAAAATGCTGCAGAATAGGCTAAAACGGCGTATTAAGGTGTTTGTCGCTATGTGAGTGGGTGGTAAGCAATCGCGAGAATCCATGGAAAGTGTATTGATATTTAGATAAGTATTGATTGATTATTGGGGCTTAAGGGCGCACCAACCTTATGATATTTAGATAAGTATCATACGATATTTATGGCTTATGTTCATCATGATGACTGCCTAGGTATGAAATGGACGAAAGCCTCCGGATAGATCAAACATTCCTCATGATAAAGCCGATGTAGGCAAGGTTTCTGCGGCACAATCGACACCATCTTCAGATTCAGTCCAAAATCGATGAGAAACCAGTTCAGGAGGCTATGATGCGTTACCAAAGCACAGCCCCCTCCAACAGCAAGCGCAGATCACCGGATGTGACGTCACACCTCGTAGCATATAACATGGGAAAATTAAATGATTGAATATCCAATTTTTTGCAAAAACATGCCCAGAATCGAAGATAAAATGCTCATTTATTGCATTTGGGATCAACTTAATTACCGTGTATTCTCACAAATTCGTAAGCGGGCAGTGCCATTGACGGCAGTTTGACACATGGCCCAAAGGTGAAAGAATTTCTCCACGCCCGTGTGACGTCACCCGGGCGTGGAGGAATCCCTCTTGAACGTACCTTAAAGTAAAGGTATCCTGACCAAAACAGCACAACCGTACCGCCACAGCAGCTGCGCGACCTCCAACATTGTTGGGGCGAGCGGTCCGTGTCGGGGCGTGACAGGCCAAATAAACACGTTAGAACTGTGCTCTCTCACAGCAATGACCTGTTTCTCACGGAATGGTCACGAACCGCGAGATCAAGGGCTACAGGCAGAGCCGCCCCGTCATTCCGTGATAAGTCTATGACCACATGTTTAGGCGTGGTCTTCCACCAACGAGGGCGAATCAAAATGTCACACAGTGGAAATTCGCCGGCGTCCAAAACGCAAGGACACAGCATCTCAATGTTGAAGAAACTATCAGAGTAAAAATTGACGCCATGAAGTTGATTGGCAATGTCCAACAAGAGCAGATCCTGGTCCAAATCAAACCCGCAGCTATTCAGCCGTTCCAACTCGACTGAAAAAAATCCAGCAACTACAGTTCGAGGAGCTTTTCCCACGTGAGAAAATTTGCTTTTCCCACGTGAGATTTTGAGAGAATCCTTCTACAATCTCGCCTGTGCTGCAAACCGGAAGTAGTGACGAAATGGAAGTGGTAGGTCCATCACAGGTTCTCTACCTTTCCGTTACGGTTCGAATCCCCACCGCGCAGGCACCGCTGGCAGGGGCGGATTCAGGCGAGCAGGTAGGGGGGAGGGAAAATGCATTTATCATACATATCAAGATACTTTCATTATTCTTAGATGCAGTAATTTACATGTGTCTTAAGTCTTTTCGGACACCCTCGGCTCACCTGGGAAACAGCATACCTGGAAACGCCCTTGATCCCCACATCACATCTGTTCCATTTGCTGCTGCATTTTTCAGGTTCTCTCTACGTTCGCAGATTTTCTATAAATGCACTTACATCCTTTACTGCCCCTGAATCTGCGTAAAAACCATGGAGAGAGATGCTAGTTTCGAGTAGATCACCTCACGGAGTCCTGGCGTGTCGTAATTTTCACCTCTAGTTGGAGGAACATGCTCTATTTCCGGTGGACAGAACACAATCAATTTCGTATCGACCGGCTGCACACTGACCATTGTTCAGCTGGTTCTCAGCGTCAGTGGCGGATCCAGGGAGGGGGCAAAAAGGTATTTCACAAAATCCTCGAATTTACACCAATTTCCTAAGAACAAACATGTTTTCCAAGAGTTTTGATCTTGTTGCCGCCTATCCCCCCAAAGTATGGGTTCGCCACTGTTCAGTGACATGATGTACAGTTCGCACATTTCCGTTATAGAGAGGCGTCGAGCGGAGGCGTTGTCAGAGAAATGCTGACGATAAATGCTGCCAGACGCAAGGACGGCTTTGCGATACAAGTAGCTGTTTTCAAGAAAGTGTATCGGAACCGGGCAACGATTCCATGAGCTTGGAACCATTCCATCAAACAAGACAAGTCAAATTTCGATCTAACCACTCTGTTAAAACACTGATTTAAAAACGTTCGCTCCCAAACCACAGGCTCAGAGGAGGGCGAACAATGAAGCGGTGAGCGAAGAGCGCCTGCATTCACTTTGTAAAAGATGGGTCCAAACTATCACCACACGGGGGTCTAAGACTGCAGATCCACAATCATGCACAACACAAACAATAAAGTTAGGAGACTCCTAGAGTGTTAAGCTATAATTATACACAACAGCCACCAGAACCCACAAATCCAGTTCAACCAAGAGCGGGCGCCAGCTTTCTCTAAGTTACCAACAACAGCGGGTGCACCTACACCTCATGTGCCAGCGCAACACCCATAAATCAACATCGATGCCTCCCAACTGAAGCGCATGACATCACAGCGGAATAATCCCGCTATTCCCGTCGAATCCCGCACTTTATCAAACCTCTATCTATCACCGCAGCGGCCGCGCAGCCATCTATCACGGACTACGTCTCCAACGACGCCTCATTTCAACACGGGGACAATGCCGACGACAGAGTCACTTTCATCGCTCGTTAGCCTCAGTAAGCCTGAAGGAGTTACGTCATGTTCTACAGCCACAGGCTGCGCGTGCAGGCAGTTCCTGTCCAAGTGGACGGTTTCGTAGGGAGACTGTGACTGGAAGGTTTGTCGGTGGGGCGTTGATTCAGGACTGAAGATGCGGTGTTCGAAATGGTGACTTGCAGATTATCTCTCATCAAATATTTCATAATTAAAAATACTTAATAAACATAATATTAGCCATATGGCGGGATAAACCGGACTATACTGCCCCTTACTCCAATACACAAGAAACATTGTCATTTGAATACGATCCTTCATCAATTGGCATAACCTCGAAATGATGACTTGCGGATCGCTTCTCACACACATAATTATCCATAATATTTCATAAACAATACTGTCCATATGACTGTCTACTGGTACACCACACTCTCCTGCTTACAACTCCAGTGCAAAAGAAATAGTGTCACACCAAAGCGAACCTTGATCAATTGGTACACATTTCCAAAAAAAGCCATTCATGAAAATTATTCTGCTGGACTTTATGCTTTTGGATACCATTGAATATCCGACAACCTCATGCCAGTACTATTTGGAGTGAAACTAAAATAATAAGACAAGAAACGGTGATCAAATCGTTGCTAGGGTAAGAAATTCCTGCTCTTGTTAGAAAAAAGACAATGTGGTGTTGATTGCTGTATCGATGCTGAAGTTTCTTGTTCTCAATATGATGCATCCTAGAAAAAAGGTCATAAAAAAATAATCAAACCTAGCCATGAATGTTGCCGTACAACTTACAACCGGACATCCTCCTTCACCATGTTCTAAACTCCGCTCTCGTTACGCAACTCCTTCCCCTCAAGCGTGACGTCATCACGTCATCATCACATCATTGAGACATTACCGTCACCTTATCACGAAGATGGTCGTGCACCAGCCTACACGGAAGGATCCTATCTCAAGAGAAACGCCGAGATAGCATCATCCGGCCGGCCGAGCTCAGAAGGAAGAGATGGGATCTACCAAAGGCGATGAAACTACAGGATGTCCGGTAGGCCGACGTGGTGACGATGTGGGGGGAGAACGCTGACCTAGAGATGGACAGAATGAACACGAAGTCGAAGAATCGACCATTTTCACCTGCATATTGTTTTAGTTGAGATGCTCGAAGTCCGTGTGCAATTGTAAATGATTTTTTTAAACGGTAATCGTCGTCATCCTAACTCTACCTGGGGGCTGTGAGCGCATGCGCCTGTGACTACAGTAGTGACCCCTCCAGGTAGAATCCCCCACCGTTATCCCTATAGTCTCCTTCCATAGTGTTTAGTCACTTTAAACTCATGACGACAACACTTCAAAAGCCGCCTCAATAGTGTGGAAGTGTGTGTTATACCTGAATGAACATAGTTGAGAGGGAGGAAAATCTTTAATGACTATTCCACGCACTCAGATACGATTCTGAGTGTTGTATTATGGGTATATGGAAATCGCTGGCAGCCGTATCAAGTTAGCTGCAATTTTGAAAGATTGAATGACCAATCATTTAGCCGATTCTGAGTCATTTCTACCCAAATTTTGGTCCGGGTACTTATACAGAAACCGAAGTTCCAAAAGTTTCAGCTATTTCTTATAACAAAAGGTCTCTTTGGCGCAAAATAATGGTTTTGCATCCCAATGATGGGGCTATAATACCCGCGCCCCCGTGCGCTTTCGAAAGTTTAAAGAAATAGACTGTCAAGCATGTACTTGGTCTGAAATTATCCGAAACGTAACCAATTCATAACCGGAGTCACTCCCTCACAACTCAACGCAACAAAACTCTCCAACTCCATTCACTCTCCCATCACCAGTCGTCGCGTGCCGACTCTCCACAGAGTCCGCACCCAACCCACAAACAAAAACCCACAAACAGACCCATTGCATGCTGTCCCCTCCCCAACACGGCCAACAACAGGGGTGGCACCACCGGCGCCGCCCGTTCCGCCTGAGGGCACGGAGCACGCGCCGAAATATGGCACAAGGTCACCGGCTAGATGACCTTTGCGCTGTCGCTGGTAGGGCGCGACATCTGGGCAAGTGTCGTGCTCAACGACGATGTCAGCGAGAGATACGCACTCAAGTTTATCGGGGTTTACGGTTTTCCCCTAAGAAATTACCTTGCAATCACGAAATCTTGAAAATTATTCCAAAGGTATGTGGAGAAAACAACAGATTATCCAAAATAGTGAACACAGTCGCAGCTTGCTCGGCACGTGCGAGAGAGAGCCAAGTGACTTCCCAGATCTGATCAAATCTATAATAAATCAAACATATCCGACAGAAAACTGCGATACAAAGGCAGCGAAACAGCGGAAACTATGAACCAATAGTTCGCAAAAAACGTGCTGTGCATCACCTGCATACTCGCATCCGATTTTGGATGGTCATCACGAAACCTTTCGGGAAAAAATACGACACATTTACAAAAGAAAGAACTGCAAATTCATACTCTCCATAACCAGGTCTGAAATTTGACGAAGAAAAACAATCAGATCCAGCTGGCCAACGAATCTGAGAGCCAAGCCGAACCCTAACTACCCCACATTGGCGGATCCAGGCCTTCATTACTGGGGGTGGGGGCTCAGCGCCTTCCCCCAAAAACTTCAGCCTCCGGCTTGGAAATTGCTCAACTAGACATTTTTGGGAGGGCTTGAGCCCCTAGCCCCCCTCCTCCTGTACCCGCCACTGCCGCTACCAGGGGCGTAGCCAAGAATGGGGGGCGGCAGGGACAGCCGCCTCCCCTGAGGGCCGAAGGGCCCCTGAGGACAAGATTCTGTAACAATCAGGGCTCTTTTTACCCATCAGGGCCCTATTGGCCTTTCGCAGGGGCCCTTTTCGGGGCGCCGCTCCCCCTGAGCGAAATCCTGGCTACGCCCCTGGCCGCTACACCCGATCCACCCTGGACCAGTGAAAGCGTGTAGGGAGGCGGCCTCCAATAAAAACCCGCCACCCTGGCCGCCCCTGCTGCCCCACTTCCCTCTAGAGCCGGTCCACCGATCAGTCATATACAGGGTAGTTGGTAGTGAGATCTCGGTTAGTAGAAAGTTACGATTGGTTGGACACTTTTAGATATAGGGAAGTTGGTACGGGTTAGTTTGAAGAATTGTTAGCTGTTAACATTCCCTGGTCACTGTTAGATATATAGCGAAGTGTGTAGACTGTAGAGGTTAATTAGAAGCATTGTTCGAGGTTAGATTGCCTGGTCACAGTCAGATACAGGCAGATGCTTAGTGGTTAGTTAGGGACATTGTTAGGATCTCTGTACACTTGGCGAGTTTAAAAAAGGCATCCAAGTTATCGCAGGTTCGGCTTTTGGGATCAAAGCCTCACTTAAGTCATCAAGGTTATGTTAGTTAGCTGGTGGTTGTTAGTTAGATCCAGTTAGTTCGGTTAGTTCGTTATATAGTTCGGTTCGGCGGTCATTTAGTCGTAGTTAGCTGGCTGCGGTTAGATTGCCCAAATCGGTCACAAAATCGGCCACACTTTAGATACAAATTATCTTTATTGCCCATATTGTCTTGTTTCTACCAGAAGGTTTCCTGGATCTATTCCTGCATTGCGTCCTTAAAGTATCGCAGTGAACGGACCTGAATAAGTCTCAGGAAGAGCTTCTTCCTGTTTTAATCTGTATTAGCAGCTCTGCTAATACAAACCAAAACAGGATTACCTTTCCTTAACGGATTAACCCGGATGGCCCACTGAAATTTCGGAGCGGCCTGAGTTGGAATGTTTCCACTGCCGTGGCCGTGGCATACTCTCTCAGACGTGTGTTCAGCTGTGTCTGGGGGGGGGGGCGCACCACGGTCAGAGATTTTTGTACAGCGCTCACGTGGCCCGCTCGCGAGACGGTGGCTCCACCTACACAGATGGCACGCACTTTTTACGGTTGTCATATCGTTTTTGTAGTCTTTTGATTCAGGTTACTGTGATCACTGTGCTTTTCAGAGATCAGACAACACCGAAATAGAAACAAAAAATATTCAAAAATTTCAGAGCGTACTAAAACATGCCTTTTGTGTTGTGAAAAAGTGAAAGATTGATGTTTGCGTATGTGTGCGCTTTAATAATCTCTTTTCCATTAATAAAGGAGTGCCAGTAGACTCTTGTCTTTGTATCCCCAGCATTGCCTTAAAAAACATGATGATATAATAACAACTCTACACTGAACTTCAAGAGCGATAAAGCTCGACAAATTTGTCCATGTCAATCGTGACTTATTGTCAGTGTGCAGAACAAATTTTGCAGGTTTGGAAACAACCATCATAGTCTTCAGAGACTTTGTAAGGTTTACGTTATCAGATGCCAGAATAAGGTGAAATGAACCATGAGAAAACCAGTCACACAACAAATCATATTGCTACATCATTATCAATCTTATGCTCTATTTGCCATCAGCTTGGTAGAGCTGCTGACAAAGAAATAGTACAATCACCATCATGTCTCCCTGCAGAGACAGGATCTACCGTCCCTTCTCTGTCTGCTTCAACAGGCCACGTGTACCGTGACTCACCCCCCCGACCGGGGAGGGGGTGTGACCTTGCGAGTCTTACAGTCGGTCACACTTGGACGAGCCGAGAGAATGCCCCCCCTCCCCCGTCGCTGCCTCCCGGTGTTCATCAAGGTTACCGGCCAGATCAGCACGTGTTGGTACAGAGCCATTTTAATTGCAGGGAGAGATGCCGCGACAAAGCGCAGGTTCGGGGCCCGCTCTGTCATTTGGCCTTCATTAAGTAACGATATGGACTGGAGCCAGTTTCACAACTATCACCTGTGACTTACAAGTGATTATGTATAATTTGATGATAGCATCGTGGGTTCAATCCCCACGGCGGGAAAACACTTTCCATGTCCGATCTGGCCCAGTGGAGAGGATCCTTAAACAACCATGCCAATACTCCCTGTTATTGGGTAAGTATGCCTGTTGGGAGAAGCCCTAATAAAATAAAATGAATAAATAAACCTTCCGTCCCCGCATAAGCCGGTTAAACACCCGGCCATAAGTCTGTAGGCTACAGAAGTACTTAAAACAGCCAGAAACAAATTTGTTATCACCACCCGAGAATGACACACTTGTACAAGAACATCCCAGTCGTCTTTTACCTGCGATATTGTACTACTCGTCATAAACCCGTTTTCCTCTGCAAACGATTTGACAGATGACTATCCGAAAAGCGTCAGCTGATTTAAACTCACGTGCACGAGCAGACAATTCTGCGATTTCACGCCATCAGACTTGTGCAGAAGCCTTCTCACTATCAATCAATGCTCTCTGTCTATAATCCTGGCTGGCCGAGCATAAAGAGTTGCTTCATAGAGTTTTAACGTTGTGGCGACGTCACATTTCTTGGAGATCGATTAAGGATCATTGATTTAGGGAAATGTTTCTGGTTTACGGAACGTGGAGAAGGAAGAGCTCCGACTTTCATGATCAGAAAAGGACACCGCCTGGTTTTTTATTTACAAGAACAGCGGAAAAATGGTTTAGAAAGTTACAACGATTTTTCTACTAAAAAAAACAACAACGGAGGGCACATCCCAAAACCCATAGGGTCTATAGAGCTCAATGGAACAGAAGCTGTGCCAATTCACCAAATATGTAGAACTCAAAAAATTTGTCGAAAAGTGGAAACACCAGATCATGCCTGAAAACGTTTACCATACAAATATTGCCTGCTTGTAACCACATTCTTTTCAAAAACTGCTCCAATAAAACCACTTACAACATCCGAAGTACCCCAAGATTGTGCCGAGGATTGCTAGTAAAAACCCACTGTGGTTGGAAAAGTTTCAGTGGTTGGAAAATTTCATTTCAAATTTCAACCTATTTCAGTGGTTGGAAAAGTGACTGCCCCTCTGTCAGCTAGAGAGTGAGGGGTCCAATACCAGGCCGAGGAGCGCCGCACCGAACGAAACCCGATCAAACCCGGCGCACACCTACAATCCTGGGGTCTTAGCAGGGCGTCGCCAAGGATTTTTACAGGGGAGGAGACTCGGCCTGACGATAGCTAGAGGGACGGGGGTAGGGGAGGTCCCTCGAACTGAGCAGCTATCTCGCACTGCAATAGCGAGTTAAGAAGCCAACACCAAAATTGAAAAACTAGCCTAACCTTCGCTGGCAAGAAGGAAAAAAAGCAAAAACCTAGAATGAGTACCAAATTTTGCAGGTCCTGCCGTTGGTTCATAAATTTGAAGTGGCGCCCCTCTGCCCACGCACATGAATCTAGGAAAAACAACTAGCACGTTGTCTGACCTTATCTATAAAACACTACCAAGGAATGTTTGTTTATACACTAATTAGTTCGCAAGTTAGCAGGCCAGACTGATAAAAATAAACTTTCCACTCCACAAACAGTTCACAGGAATAGTGAGAACACAGGCAAAACTTCACAAATAATTACCAAGCCCGGGAAACGAGCAAGCGAAACCGGGGCCAAACCGGGCACAATCCAATCTTCTGCAATCAAACAGGTAGGTTTGCCAATCCAACTCTTAACACCAACCATCCCTTACCTTATCAGCGGGCCTTTTGCGTGGTTTGAAGTGGTCCCTCCAGCCCATGGGGGCTCTGTCCGGACGGTTATCCACAGCTGAAGGTCAGAGGGTGACCTGGGGTCATTCCCAGCTCCGACCAGGCCGCCCACACACAGCACGGAGCGACAGTCCTCTGTCACGGAGCGACAGTTGTCTACCACGGAGAGACAGTCGTGTCACGGAGCGAGAGTCCTCTGTCACGGAGCGACAGTCCTCTGTCACGGAGCGACAGTTGTCTACCACGGAGCGACAGTTTTCGTATCACGGAGCGACAGTCCTCTGTCACGGAGCGACAGTCCTCTACCACGGAGCGACAGTACTTTGTAGGCGAAGTCTCGGTTAAGTGTAGTTGAGGTCCTCGGCCCAAGACCGTGTAGTTGAGAGTGAGGCAACGCAGTATTAAATTTGAATGTTTGGAAAGTTGGCGATCGCTGAAGTTCAAACGACAGCGGCGATGACCTACACTGACAATAGTTCCGGATCGATCCAATCCTGATCCGACTGTCTTCCCCAGTAACACTCGCGTCCGCCTCTGATCGACAACACTGCCTTCTCTATTGTCTCCTACGCTGTCTACCACACTGCAACAACTGTCGTCACCACACAGCGTCCGTCCCAGCCTTCGCCAATCGTCCCGCTGTCGACCTGACGGCCGCACGCGCCGTTCCAGTCGGCTCCAGACCAAACACGACCCTCCTCCGCGGTCCGCTCGCTACTGGCGCGCTCTCGTGCGGTTCCAGCGCTCCCACCGCCGCCCCGTCCGCACCAAGGGCGGCGCCAGACATGGAAATTAGGGGGCGGGATGATAACACAGTCAAGGGAGCAGCCTTTTTTTGCTTGATTTCAGCGTAATGTTTCCACATACCTGTTGCTGATAAACCTAATAAATGAAATGAAGATCTTGCCAAGATACTACACATCAGATTAGCCCATTAAAGGAATATCTTAGCCAAACGAAAGTCACAGCAATATGGTAGCAATATGGGTGAAATAACTAAGGCGTAACCTTTTCGTAGATTGCAGAACACTAAAGACACACATATTTTCAATTAATTGGAACGATATCCTATGGCCATGGTCTATTCTGGACACAAGTCGAATGCAAGATCACAATGAAAAGAAAATTGAATCCCTCAGAGGCATTCTGGACTAGTCAGAACTTTGAATTTGATTAATTTGAACAAGGAGCCTTAAAGTTGCAGGAAAATCTCATCGCCAGCGTGACGTCACAGTGAAGGCGGCCGCAGATTGGTAATTGGGGGGGCTGGTTCTTACCAGCCCTGTCTTGTTGAGTACCCAGCAGCTGTGAATGGCATCGACACTGAAAATTACCCCCATTCTGCTCCATGGCCAGCGGCCCTCGTTTAGAACATGAAAAGACGAAGGGTCCTGTCTATATAGAAATCTATAAAGCTTTTTCACAAATACTTTAAAAACCTTAAGATATACACCTGGTAAGCATATCAGCCCTGGATGATGAATAAGTCCAATATCAGATTTCATTCGTATCTAATTTCATCACGAAAACCATTCTCCTCTTCTCAGTCACGCTTTTCTTTTTACTTCCTTTGGTACCCACACTACCTAAAACCTTGTAACAGAATTGCCCCTCCCACGTGCCACTCCTACCGCCGCCCCTGCGCGGCGGGGCCGCGGGCGCCGGACCGGAACCGGTACTCCACGCTGGCGGTTCCGGTCCACAGACAACGCGCGCGCCGCGCTCGCGCGCGCACCGGCGCTGGTAGTGATGCAAACCTGGCGGCACGCTGGAAGCCAACGGCGTGCCGACTAGAGGTGCAAACAGGTAGAAAATATAAGAAGCCGGGGAGGACATATTTGATATTTAAAATATCTATATCAAACAAAAAATGAACCCAACTTACTACTGATTGTTTGGGTTTAACAATACGCAAACTGACAAGGTTAAACGGCATCGCCAAATCCCACCCTGTTGGGAGGGATTTGGGGAATCAGATCGAGTTATTCTGAGGCAACGCCGGGACCTGAACCCGGGACCGGTGGCTTAGGAGTTTTCAATGCTATCCACTAAGCCAACCATCCCTCACCCAACACTTGTCCAAGCAGGGAAAAGATGATAGTGATAACGGAGGCGATAAAACCCTCCAAATAAAACCGAACCACCCGGCCTAACTCTGGAGCAACGGATCAAATACCCGTTGCAGAGCAACAATAAAATAATAAATACAAAAAGACAAAGTAAGATCAGTAAGTAAGGTGATGCAATTCTATCATTTCGAGAAACCCAAACTCATTTAACTAAGGCAAGCAGCAGCAGCAGCAAGTGCAATGGGCCAAATGGAATGGTAGTTGAGACCAACTTGAATTCAAAGTTGGGGGCGGGAATTTTCAAGTCATTTCTTTCAGTCAACGCCATAGGGTTAATGGTTAAGAATCATAAAGTGGGAGCTGTCCCCCGCCGTCGTGAGACAGGCATGCGCCAACATGTAGACAGGAGGAGGATATCGAACTAAGCATGAAATAGTCCACTTTACGCTGATTGGTCGCAGGTCTTGTCACGCTGATTGGTCAAAGAGATGGCTTAAGCGCAAACCAGATCTTCTACTAACTCGCGCAGAATGGATCAGTCTACTAGATCAGATCTCGTGTGCTCCCGGAATTAAGGACTTTATCTAATACCCACCAGACTGAGATTCGTGTAGGCTTGCTAATCAAAATGGTCCAACTAGAACCTCATTGGGACGATAATTCCATATCAGGAACCGGTTTGAGCTTCAAATAATAATATTAGATTAGATCGGGATCGGACTCGATCAAAAGCCCAATGTGGACCTCTCCAATGTGGACCTCTTCAACGGGACACTAAGGCACTCATCTCCCTTCTCTGGTCGTAATATTCCACAGTGCGGAGGGCGTGGCATAGGCGGATCCAGGACTTCCAATTGGGGGAGCACTTTGGTCGGGGCCGCCATTTGATTCCGGAATGGGCGCCATTTGAGCTTAAAGACGGTGTCATTTTGGCCCGGCGCACTAATTCTTTAGGTGTGACCAATCAGAGAGAGACACAATACTGCATCGTGAAGACGCCAATGCTTGCATACTCGAGGATTAGGTCGGAAGCGACGTTTCAGGGGGCCGGGGGCGGGCGTTTCTGGGGACAACGTAGCGCGGTGTGAGGGCGCCGGGTGGGTCGACTGGGGGCAAGGGGAAACTGTCCCTATGTCTCCAGATTTACCAATGACGTGCCGCTCACATTGAACCTAACCTAACCTAAACCACTATCTGGTAGCGAAAGAACACTAAGGAGAGCCTGCCAAGTGAATTACCGTTAAGAAAGCCTGACAGCCATCCCATTTCTATAGAGCGCTCCTGGGTTATTATTTCTCCCTGGAGCATCCAGCTAATGCCCTAGAGCGAAAAGTACGTCTGGCGAAGAACCAGCTGGGCACGTCTTGAACCCACATTGAGAGATATCAGCGGGATAAATCACGGCTCCGCATATCACGGACAATCTCGTCTCATAGTTTCACTCTTCATTAACTGAATTCTCTGTTTATCGTTGGACGCATCGAATGCTTTTTTGATATCCGGCTCTCCCGCCGCATCAATTATTACAGGCGATCAGCCATGGTGCTGCCGATGACGTCGGACCACGACGGAGAAAGTCCCGGCTCATCTCACGGGAAGTATCCGAGCACAGAGGCGGATCCAGGGAAGCTGCAGAATGGGGCACATGCCATCGTCGACAGGCGATCTGGTGCGAGATGTTGGTCTTGGATGCTAGACTGGTATTTATCTGCAGCTCGTGCAGTAATAAATGCAAGTCCCTCCCGGATAGATTTCTCTGGTAGTTAAATCTGCAGTTCGTGCAGTAATACGTGCAAGTACCTCTCCCATAGAGCTTTCTAGGTCCGCCCCTGATTACACAGAAACGCATTCCCGAGCATTTATCGATAGTAAAACTCATCATTAGAAGAGCTATTCAAATCGAATTCCTAGATTTCTACTGAGCGTGGCAAACTTCACACGAACATCTCGTTATCAACAGGGATTCTTCGTCTCAGGAATGTTTCATGAGAACATTTCATGAAAGCCGCCGAACGCAAGAATAGATGGACGGACGGAGAAAGTAAGCTGTTCCTGTCGGCCACCTAACCAAGGAAGAGACATTTTTGCAATAAGCTGAACAAATTGCGGGAGCAAATGAATCCCCGAAAGAAGAGTAAATGAATCCTAAAAAAGGAAGCAACTGTTCCCACTGCCAGAAAACCAGTGAAACCATATTCTTTAGAATTGGGCTCTTGTTTCCACTTACACTGTGAAACTTAATATCAGTCTGATAGTCTGCTATTATAAATAAGATAATCTGAAGTAGAAAAACTTTCGTAAAAAAGAAAGCCAGTTTATCCCATCATATGGCTGCTCGATTAAGTTACCTTCACATCTGTCGAAAAAGGTTTGTCTAACAGGCGAAAAGCCATATAAGCATCAACACCGATAAAAAGGTAAGAGTGCCAGACAATCTTCCATCCTATTGTTGACAAGAAATTTCACTTTGAATAATGTCATTTTAACTGATTCCTTCCACACAACAGGTGATGAAATTCTCAATTACTTCCAAAATTGCAAGACCAGGCCATTTTTCTATGAAAGTGAAGGTCTGCCCCGCCCCCACACCCCTACCTCGACGAGTTCACAACGGCGTGGCCACCCGGTAACGTCCAATGAGCCAAATACGCAACTTCTTCCAAAAATCCAAACTCGATCCCACATCTCTTGGATGAACTCGGGTAAAAGCCTTTCTGTCGCATCGAATATCTCCCTGAGGGTACCCGGCTGGATGGCGATTGGTTGCGACCTGTTTTTCTACGCGGCGACCGACAAACACACGAGGAGTAATGCACTAAGCACCGCTGCCACAGGTGGCAGCAGCAGAAGATAGACCTGTGACGTTAGTTCCAATGGTGACCACCAGGCAGTAACGTCAAACAGATAAAGGCGTCAGCGTTCCTCAATACTGTAACTAAAAAGTCTTCAAGCTTAGTTTCTGTCAAGACCTGAGCTCAAAAACGATGCAAACAACAGCCGAAGATTCAAGTCTGAATCGAGACAAGACGGTGGTAGAGCAAAACGTTAAAAGTTTAACGTTAGAGCTCAGGTTCCACCTAAGAATCTTCACCTATCATTATCTACGTCAAACAGAGCAAAATCAGGTATTTGTTTCAAATCCCACCTATAAGTGATCGCAGTCGTATCCTTGTACATTTCACGACGCAACGACAGGAGAGAGGAAGGGGGCATTCAAGCGTTTCACTGTGGCAAAAGACAACAACAAAACCTATCGAACATTTTATTTCTGGTACTTCACCTTTATCCCAGAATTTGAGCAAGAACAGAATATAGCAAACCAAACCGTTATCAGAGCACAAGTGGAAGCTTAATTTGAGGCTGAGTTCTAATATGATAAAATTGTTTCCGTGTACCATGCAGTGGCTTCATCACACATCAAAGCGTGCAGAGACACAAAGCGATCAAATCAACTATATTCTATTCACCACACATACTCAATTCACAATTTTATAATGCCTAGAGCGTTGGAACTACTGAAGTCAACTTTTGATATTTAACCATTTTATTATTAAGCCGAAAAATCGTCTTTTTCTTGGAAACTCATATTTGCATTTGTAATGAAAGGAAACCGGGACACAAGAAAACCTACACGAAGCCCAGGATTCATATCTAACACACATGACAGTGCTGGATCACGTTTAGATGATGCCACTAAAAAAGCCAGCCATCGCCATCTGCTCCAGTCCCAAGCAGTGGCGGATCCAGGGACAATATTTCAAGGGGTTCGAGGACTGGAGCCTCCTCCACCATAACCTCGGAACAGCCTCCGCCTCCGGCCATTCATTGGCAAAAGACACTCGCAAAATTTGGGGGCCCGAGCCCCCCCAATGTCCTCCTTGTATCCGCCACTGGTTCCGAGTTTGACTCATCAGGATAATCTCAGCATCAGACAGAGCGGTTACCCGCTCACCGGCGTCGTAACACGTGTAAACCGGTTGGCGGTTAAAAGGAACCGCTTGTCAGACCGGAGCGATGACTGCGATAACGGACAATAGATGGCTCTAGTGTCGGCGGCAAGTGGTTCCCGAAACATCCATCAAAAGGAAGTGTTGGATATGGCGGGATATCAGCTGGTAGGATCGAGGTATCGACGATGTTGGATTAGGGAGAGAGAGAGAGAGAGAGAGAGAGAGAGAGAGAGAGAGAGAGAGAGAGAGAGAGAGAGAGAGAGAGAGAGAGAGAGAGAGAGAGAGAGAGAGAGAGAGAGAGAGAGAGAGAGAGAGAGAGAGAGAGAGAGAGAGAGAGAGAGAGAGAGAGAGAGAGAGAGAGAGAGAGAGAGAGAGAGAGAGAGAGAGAGAGAGAGAGAGAGAGAGAGAGAGAGAGAGAGAGAGAGAGAGAGAGAGAGAGAGAGAGAGAGAGAGAGAGAGAGAGAGAGAGAGAGAGAGAGAGAGAGAGAGAGAGAGAGAGAGAGAGAGAGAGAGAGAGAGAGAGAGAGAGAGAGAGAAGAGAGAGAAAACCTCCAAATAGCCACCGCACCTCCGTTAGGCCCATTAGGATACGTCTATCACAAAACCCCCAGTCCACTATTCATCGAGACAAGCTACCGCCTCCTTCCCATACCGCTAAAAGTGTATGGAGCTACACCATCGGTTCTTTTTGACTAAGGACCATCAGAAGAGGCCGCCCCGCCAAGCCGCGCCTTCGTACCAGCAACCGCACATCCACACAGCAGCACATCCACAAGCAGCATCAACACAGCACATCCAACAGCAGCATCCACAACCAGCACATCCACACAGCAGCACATCCACACACAGCACATCCACACAGCAGCACATCACACAGCAGCACAGTACCGACAGCACATCCAGGGATCAGGAATGGATCTGTAACTGAGGCGCGTACCTACAAGCGTCCAAACCAATTGGGTGAAGAATTGTTTCGTATTTCGGGTCAATCGTGCACATGTTCCGAGTAATCTTATATTGTTAGCGATCTCATAGCTTTATTATCTTCACACGTCGTTAACCCCAGAGTGTTTCGAGGATTCTTCACATGCTCTAGCTACCAAAATGATAAGATTGCTCAAAATTGTCCCACTGCAGATGGGACAATATTGATGCTCATGTCCATTGGCTAAAACTGAAGCCTTTTTCTGCCAGTGATCTCACATTATTAGAGACCACCTAGGTATTATTATCTCCATACGTCTTAAACTCTGGAATGTTCCTGAGGATTTCTAACATGTTCAAGCCCCTCAAAATGGATACGATTCCCTCCACTGAAGATGGGAGCTAAGGTATTGGTGTTCATGTCGATCTACTTAAAACTGAGACATTTTTCTGTGAGGCACTAACAAAATTAATTCATCCTTGTTAATGCACCTTTAATTTTGCCACAAAAAAAAATCCCATCCCGCCATTATCCGCCACTCCTTTTGAACAAGCCACAAACCAACGGATGACTTGATCTAGCAAACACAACCAGACCCTCCCACGCTGATCATCCACCAAATGAATAACAGCGCTAACCTGACCTCTGACCTTTGTCACCGACGGAATTTCACCGCGGGCGGAGCCCCACAGAACCGCAGTCCAAACACCTCAATCAGCACTGTCATTAGGGGCGGTAATGACACACGCGGCGGCCAAGTATCGCACTTAGCGCTCCGTGCTCTAGATCCCACTGGCGTTTACCAGTTTTCGAAATTTGATGGAAGGCATGAGCCTACGTTTAGGCGGGGCTATGGAAAGACAGGTTCTTAACCGGCACCACCTGGGCTCTTTTCGTACACACCACCGGGTTCAGAAAGCGGGCGGATCCGGGGTGAGCGCGATCCCGTCATGGCCCCAAAACGAAACAGAGGGAATGAAGCCCTATATTGTCCCTTCCACCTCACCCCATCCTTCCCAAGCGAGTTTATATTTTTACAATTCATCGTACGTAATAACAAATCATTTGTACGCGTTTTCGTCCGTTTGTACAGTGCCTTTTTGAATGTGAAAGAAATTCCCCTTGACGAGAAAGAACAACTAAGATCTGCACTGCGCGAGCGCGATGCAGATCATTCTCGACTGCGATTGACTTCGAAGTAGTCTGGTATACAAACGTTTTGCCACGGCAAGCTTTAGATATTTGAAAGGCGCTCTCATTTGAAGAGAACGTGTTGGAGCAGGTAGTTGAGGTAAAAATAGTCACTGCCCCAGTTCCAATTCCTTCACCCGCTGCCTCCGCCGCTCAACGATTTTTTTAGGGGCCCCCAGGCTGATATGGGTTTGCTCCCCAAACCTACTGGCTGGATCCGCCCCTAAACAACACAAATACCTCGCTAGGCCCGACTCATTCAGAACAGTCCATCCCTTACTGACGTCGACCATAAGTGGCGGATATGAGGGGGCTAGGGTGATTCAAGCCCCCGGAAATTTCGAGTGCACTAGGTAATCACACAGTGGGAGGTTATTTGAAATAAAAGTGGGGTACGGTTTAGCCTTTTGCTGTTTTCCCCCTCGAAATGGAAATCTGGATCCGCCGCTGCTTGCTGACGTCTACGACCATTTTTTATTTGCAGCCCGGCCTGTGAGATAGTTCCGGTCGTTTAACACGCGCATTGACGGGGTCTGAGCCACCTTCGCATTGACGGGGGCGGGTACCCCCCCTAAGATCTCGAGAACCACGGTAGGTAGCGAAAAACGGTAAACGGCGTTGGGCTGCCCATCCACTTCTCCATCGAAAACATTTGAACCATTTTTTGTCAGGTCACATTTAAGGTCACCAGAGGTCAAAACATGCCCGTCATAGGGATAACATGTAAAATTCAGTTTTTCGGGCATTACATCTGAACAAGTAAAGATAGAGCAAAACGACTTGAACTATATGAATCCTCTTAGCAAGCCGAATCGAATGATATATAATTTGACCTTGCTAGGTCAAATCAAAGATTTGACCTGACCTGAGGTCAGGTCAGGGTCAAATTATATAAAATGCATATCATTAGAACCGCAAAGCCCAGGCGAGTCTAATGCAGCTAAAATAAATGCTCTATCACCATCCGTTACTGAGTTATTCCGTAAAACCATTTTTCCCATGTATTTCCAATGGAGAGGTCATGCCTCGTACCTGACCTTAGGTCATCGATATCAAAAATACCGGAATATATGTTAGAAAGCTCGGTGGGGCCATTATGTGATATGAGTTTCAATCGGATAAGTTCACCCTGCTCCGACTTATGCTATCTTAAACTTTTTTGAGGTCGGGTCACTTGACCTGTACTGGTGACCTGACCTGAGATGACCTAACCTTAAAATTTTCACAGAAGTTGTAAAAAGATGAGGAAAAGGTATACCAAGTACGGCGGCGCTACGCGCCGCCGTTTTTCTACTGTCTCCGAAAAACCCGAGGGGGCGGGTACCCGCCCCCGTCAATGCGCGTGTTAACCTTGTCTGCCTCTCTGAGAAAGCGCATTATTCCACCCCATTCAGCGCAGCCTATCGGCACTGGCCATCAACACTAGTTTACAAACTCGCCGCGTGGCGACGCCACCATCCTGACAGTGAGCGGAGTAAACATCGTTATCATGTTATGGCACAAAAAGACGCCACGTGAGAGCGTCAACACCGTCGCGCAGCTGTAAGTCAACCTGCCAGCTGCAGCCAGCAAAAGGGGCTTCTCCTATTTCTTTCAGCAGACGCAGATAGGGTAGCCGGCTTTGTGAAGCGAGAGCAATATGTTTATCAGAAAATTCGATTAAATACGCTCACAGCAGAATTTCGGCCACAGAAAGCTGTTCGGGACGTCTGCTTGGAACTGGTTGGTCGATTCAACTCGAATCTCAAAATCGGCCAACCAGCTCAAACGGCGTGGAGCTTCTTGTCTTAGTTCGCACTGGTCAGTTTAATTTGGGAAGGAACATGAAACATTCATTTTGTAACTTGAAAATGTTGTATATAGCATAGGCGGATCCAGGATTGCCAATCGGGGGGCATCCGGTCCAGGGGCGCCACTTTTGACCGGCAAAACCTATCAGGTGGGCGCAGATTTTCGCATCCTGGGGAAGCAACATTTCAGGGGGCGCCATGACCATTTAAGGGGTGCCGAGGGTCAATCGGGGTGGGGACGTGCCCCTGGATCCGCCTATGGTATATAAAGCGCCCTCTTCTGTAGATGAAAGCTTTTCCGTCACCTAACTTCCACCGTCATCTAACTTTGTCATCTTCGCCCGAGGCGAGAAACATTGAGAGATAACGGAGAGGACAGTGCCCTTCGAAACGGTCAATCTTCATGATCAGCATGGGCGCCGAAAGCGGGGAGGAAGGGGTCACGTCCCCCTGTTGGCCAGCCAGGGGTTGTCCCCCAAATTTTTTGGTCCAGCTTCATTAATGATGTCAGATACCGAGCATGCTCAAAATTCGCCTCCCCGGTCAGCACCAGCCCTGGTCCGTCCCCCTGTGAAAATTCCGTGGTGGCGCCCCGATGATCAGCCATCATGATCTGAAACGGTCAATCTTCAAGATCCGACAGCGTGATCCCGTCAGTCTGTCGCGTGGAGCCGCCCCTGCACGTTTTGTCATCCACGGTCGCGATAAGCGGATTAACCCAGGCGGCTGCCGGCCGGTGGGGAGGGGAGGGGAGTGACCTTGACCCACTGGCGGCCGCCGAGGGTACTCCCTCACCGTGCTGAAGATCAATGACGGCGTCTGACGATCAGCTGATCACTGCTGACCAGAGGGTCCGCAGCGGCGGTCAGAGAAGTGTGGAGCGGCGGAAAGATACGCGGCGAATTAGAGGACTGGCCCATTACTTATAATAAAAATCATACTTGCAGCCAAACAGGCTGGGAAGAGATTCGATATTTTTGTACTCAGTAACATTAATCCAAAATCCTCCAGGTTGTTGTTTCTTCCTGGAGGAGAAGGTTTCTTATCAGGAACAGACCATTGGAGATTGAATGATCGTCATTCAATCATACATAAGTCACGCGACCAAAACGGACCTGGTCTTTGTCAGTCACGTGACCCAAACCAATCTGGTTTCCGCGGAAGGGCAATAAGATGTAGTCCATGGGCGAATCCAGGGATCGAAACAAAGGGGGAGAGTACAACACTATTCCTCAGATTCTGTGAAATTAATACTGCTGCTTTATTACGTCATAAAAAAACACTGAGCAACAGTGAGTGCGAAAAACTCAGTGAAATGAATGAGCCACGTCCAGAAACCCTTTAAAATACCGCCGTTAGTCGCCCTTTCCTTTTCCCAGGCAATTCGTCGGCTGCTACATGGCTGGAACCGTGCTTAACAGAGCAATCTGTCTGGACCAGCATCGAGCCTGGATCTGAATGGCGTCGGGAATTCTGGACGACAGCTAATATCGGTTCTGCTGACGGCTGCCTTTCAGAGCCGCCAACAATCCGCTGTTGGAGGAGACTTGCAGCATGAAATGTTAGCAGATGAGCCGGTGATTTGATCCGAAGTTGATCCGAACAGCGAATGCATTTCTGTTCGAGACTTTGATGACGTGGTGAGCACGATATATTGGAAAATGCCGTAAAAAGATAACTAAGAGACTCAGAGCAAAGCTTTAAAAACAGACACCGACTGACCAGGCCTGTTCAGACTGATTCCTGGTGGGTGCAGCAAATCACTGATTAACGCACAGGGTACATCATTAACACACTCCACGGGTACGCCATAGTTAGTACAAAGTGATAACAATACACAACAGAATACACCGAACACAGCCGTCCACGCCAGGACTATTAAATGATACATCTATTCAACGATATTTATCAAAAGCTCCATTTAACTCTATTTAACGATAACTCTATTTAACGATATTTAAAAATAGCTCCATTTAACGGTATTTAACGATAGCTCAAGTTAACGATATTTAACGATACCTCTATTTAACGATATCTCTTTGTAACGATATTCAACAATAGCTACATTCAACTATATTTAACGATAGCTCTATTTATCGACATTCAACAATAATTCTAGTCAATACATTAATCGATAACTCTATTTAACCATATTTACCGACAACTCTAATTACCGATAGTTACCGATAACATTTATTCAACGCTGACTCACCTCTAGGTGGACGGAGGCCTTGGCCTGTTCGTGAACCAGCTGCCGAACTAGCGACTGCACGCTGACCCGCAGCTCCATCGGACCGCCGTATCTGCCGGCGCAGGGAACTGTCAGCCAGAGGACGCGGGTTCGAATCTCACACGACGCCGGAATTTTAGATACAAATCTTAAGCTGTCGCGAGGATCCATCGAGTGGCCATATCTGCTGAAACAGAGAGAGAACGTGGGTGAAAGGCCGCGGGTTCATATCTTTCCCGGCCAACTGCTTAAAGAGAAAACACGCTGATCGCTGAGCTAGATCGGACTGAGGGTAATTGCCGGTACATAGAGCGACGTGCAGCGAATATTACTGGTTCGAATCTCACAAAGCGCTTAAAAAGTTTAACAAGATAATGTCCCAAACTGAACGTCGGACGTAAATGTCCCGACTACATCGGACAGTTGCTACCTCCCAACACAGAGGGGACGGCAAAATAATACCCTAAGGCTTAAATCTAACCAGGCACAACAATTTAGAGGAATAACCTCTACACTAACACAAATGACTCCATCGGGTCATTTCTTATGCCGGCACAGCGAGAATATAAATAAAAAGCAACGGGTGAGAATCTCGCCAGACACTGGCCATTTAGAAGAAGCAATGCCACGCTGATAACGTGAAATGATTGAAATCAGGGGGGTGGATTTAGGGTGTGGGCGACAGAGGCACCCTGAAACCTCCCCAGTCTGTGAAACCACTACCTGTGGACATCAGGCGCCGAATGCGCCTTGAAACCCTCAAAACACGAAAAGTCAATCTAATTCGCATCACAAGGTGCATTAGATTGACTTAAAGGGAATGTGGCACCTTCACAACGTGATTTTAACTGAGATAGCCAAGTTGTAAAGCAGGTCGGAAAACCCGGTACTCCATATTTCATTTGTCTTGGAACTCGATATTTCCGTAGAAAAAAGCTAAAACCTACCTGACACCAGCCCCCTCAGCCCCCGTCGCCGGCGGCATTGTTGTGAGCTACTGGTGTGACGAGATATGCTGACGTCACGATGAGCATCAGCCAATCAAGCCCTTGAAGCGTTTCAAGTATGGTAGTGGTTGCCAGATCGTGACATCATCCACAGTCTGATATTTATTTCTTTTTCTAGAGGAGTATTTAAAAAAACAAATATTGAGCTTATTGTACATTTTTCAGAGAAATCATGAGTGGTTTCATTATTTTTGACTAAAAGTACGCCTAATTACACTAAATTCCAGGATTCGACCAAGGTGCCACATTCCCTTTAAGGTGAGCCTCATGGAGGCACCCTGTTTTCCAGGCCTTCCATTGGCGGCCACCGCCAGTCCACTGCCAGTCACGGATTCTCGTCTGATCATTGGGCGGCCCCTATCCAGACAGTGTTACCCCCTGTCCAAATTTGCTCCTCTGCCACCCCCAGTATGATCTTTGAAACACCCATCGCTTCAAATAATTAATAATAATTATTCGCACCCATCTGAGTGAGCAATTACGGGGGACAGCGTCCTCAGATTCTGTATTTATCCACTAAATGCCTGAGTTTGGCTCCCATTTCATAACATGATCAGCTAACCTTCTCCTTGATTTTCCACCACTAACAATATAACAATAAAACTGAAACTTTGTCTAGCATTCATACAGATCCCACCAGTTACACGGGCTGTAAATAGGTCGGAAAATCACTAACCCACCCCGCCCTATCCGCCTGGCGTTCGCATCGATCAGCCGAAACGAGACAAAACGAGACAGATACATCACGAGCGGCCGCATCCTGGTCCAACAATGACCCGAAATCACACCGGCCCGCAGAAAACACGGCCAGACGAGCATGTGGGCCATTCTGGCCACGCCCCAACCCGAACTAATCCACTGTGGCGTCCGCAACCATAATCGCTGCGGTAAGCCATCGACCAGTCATGTCACGGCACCGATTTCGCACAGTGGGACAATCAGCGCAAAAAGTTCTCATAAAAAACAGCACGCTCTGATCCTCTGACAAATCATTATCTTGCTGCCCAGTGCGCATATAAATTAAGGGGACGAACCAAAAATAAGGGAATAAAACAGACTCACGCAATACACAAACGAATATCGGGGTAAGTGATCAGAATATAAAGCGTGTGTCGACATTCAATCAGGTGCTGTTTATAGCCTGATCACGATAAAAGGCATATTCAGCGACAATTTAGATGAGCAAAAAACAGAGCATTACACTCATCAATGATTAATACCATATTTGGGGGAAATTGGCGATATTTGCGTCAGATTCAATGGCTGCACAATGACACTCTAAACTGCATAATGTTTGTAAATAATCAATGAAATTGTTGAACTCTTTCAAGAATAAAGTTGCAATTCGACTTGTGATCAGACGCTTCAGAGTTCCTGGCCCAGAGTTGCACGTGTCGACGACATCAATTATCTGTGAAATTACGAATGTGTTAAATTTTATAGGCTTTTTCAGCGAAGAAGCATGCGTTGCAAAGGAGCAACAACGGAAACACCTGAACCGAGTGCTCAGGGTCAGTACTGCAACATAGGCGGATCCTGGGGGCAAGAGGGGGTCCCCACGATCGACCTTCGGCGCCCCGAAAGGTCGATGGCGCCCCTGAAATGTCGCTTCCACCCCCGATGCAACAATCGCCGCCCACCGATAGGATTTTGCGCTAACCTGATCGTTTTGCTGGTCAAAGTGCCGCCCTGGTCCGGATGGAGCTCCCGGAAGGTGCCCACTCCCCCGATCGGCAAGCCTGGATCCGCGTATGTACTGAAAGTTGAACAGTTTTGTAAAGAAAACAAGATCAGCAAGCAGTGTCTCACTTGACCTTTCATCTAATCCTGGACATGACAGGAAACCAGTTAAACCTTACAAGAAACCAAGATATCAAAAAAAGGCGGATATAGGTTAGAAAAAAAACAGTCAGTGACTGTCTTACTGACGGATTGTCAAGTGATTACTGACTTATTTCAACCCACCTCTTACTTGACTGACAGTCTAAAAATCGATACTTCTAAAAAATACGCAACACCTAAAAACATAAACACCACAGATGTTCACAACTTTGAACATTTTCCCTCCAACTTTGGTAGTTTTTCCATTTGTTTGATTTGGAAAATTTACAAATAAATCAGTAAAAAAGCGCAACCAATCGTCATGCCGCTTCCATCATGAGCCACTTCCAGGAAAGCAGATCACTCAGCTTCATTTTCCTGGTATTTCACCTGGAGGGATTCACGGCTGGTTGGAGCCATAACCATATGATTACCCTTCCTGAGATCGACCTTGTTAACACTGTGAATGATGACCGGTTTTCTTCAGTACCGTTGTCATACGTCATCCAACGTTATAAAGAGGTAGCGTGGCCAGACGTCAGAGAAAGTCGTGAATACCGATAAAAGACAGAAGTCAGACGAGGAAGCTTTATAACTATAGTGATTATTTTTGTGTTTATTTTGAAATGTGGGTCGGGACAAGGTGCAGAGACCGTTTTGACACGTGATGATATAGAATTTGGATTACTCGAATTCAAGGGGTCGCGTGGTGTAGTGGTTAGCGTGTTCATTTTCGATGCGGCCGACCCGGGTTCAAGTCCCGGCAGATTCCCTGAACAAGGAGCAATCTGCCCCCGAGAAACCCTTTCAACAGAGAAAGAGTTGGCGACGTCATATGACCTCGGCAGTTAGTGTGTCGCGAAGCCTAAAAGTTATCGACTCAAATTAAACAAGTGTTCTTGATACTTGACGCAATCTTTACTGTTACAAGATTTCCACAAATTTCAAAATACCAGGCAGCAAGACCTTTTGTCTTCAACCCCTGCGAAGCACCTAGTTTTCATCTGTTCTCTTTTTAATTTTCTTGTCGAAATATGTTTATCGCAGACTAGACTAGATTTTGCATTTGGGCTATCCAAATGATTCCGTGCGATGCAGGAGTTTTGTAAAACAGCGGACCATTGCGAACTGTGGAAGAAATACATTCTGAGGGGGCAGGATTTGGAGGTGGGTGCTAAGAGTAACTTGTTTAGTCCGTTAATTAGGACAAGCAGGTGAAAATGCATGGATGATTAAGAGTGATCGGACCACTTGACAATGTTGTGAGAGTTGTGGGCAGGCGATGGGGGAAGAGGGGGAGCAAGATTGAGCCTGAGCCTGATCCTTGAGCCTGAGCCTTGATCACGTCCATACTTTCGCGCTAAATATCCACTCACTGTCAGCACTATCGACACATATCTTCATCGCCGCACATCACTTCCGGCGGCGTCGCCCGACCAGCTGGGACTCTCACGATTGGTTCGCCGTGTCGCCGGTATTGACAGGCTAAATACCAATCACCGGCCGCCACCGCTCACTCAGCTGACAGCCGTGTCTTCGGGGTCACCGGGGTCGCCCGGGGGCAGGGAAGGGAGCAGGGGAAGAGGGAAGGGGAAAAAGCGGTGAGCAAAGGCAAGGTACTCTTTTTCGATCCGAAGTCTAGTGTTACACAATTATCTGTCGAAGATCAGTTTCAAGAAAGTTGCATGATTGTATTAGGACACATTTATGGAAAAAACTGTTTATGGTCTACACTGCTTTCAACCGCCAAATTATTTTAAAATTTCGCAGCAATTACATATTTGCCCACAAACCCAGCCCAGAATGTTAGTCATGCTAAGTCAGTCAGAATGAAAATTACATCCATCTAGCGCCGCTCTCGCTTTAACCACCCCACCTCGGAAAGTCCCTGGAGCCGCCACTGACAACAGCCATCGCCGATGACAGTAATGACCCCTGATAATCCGCTAATGCTCCCACACCCCCGCGACGGTGCGCTCCCATGGCTACGCGGCCGGGCACAGAGGCGCGCTCAGATTCATAAAGGTACGCCCGGATTCACAGAGGTGACTCGGTGGTAAGATTGACAGAGGTGACTCAGTGCTAGGATTCACAGAGGTGCACTCGGATTGACAAAGGCGCGCTCAGTGCTCAGATTCACAGAGATGCGCTCAACACTCAGATCCACAGAGACGCGCTCAGATCCACAGAGGCACGCTCGGATTCACAGAGGCGACTCAAAGCTAAGATTCACAGAGGTGCACTGAGCGCTCAGATTAACAGAATCATACTCCGCACTCAGATTCACAGAAGCACACTCAGTGCCGAATTCTAGGACACTCATGGACAGGACACTCATGGGACACTCATGAACAGCGAACGTCCAGGAAGATATTCAGCGGCTCGGTAACGGATACATTCCAGTTGACATTCACAAGATGCCCAAAAATGTCATCCGATTCCAAATGACTGATCCAATTAACTCTCCTGGATACTATGTACATCCTTCTCCGCGGCGATGCCTTCGATAACGTCAATAATTCAGGGGGTCAGAGGATCTCAATAATTCAGGGGGGATAAATGACTGCGAGGCAAATTGACCGATCAAAGTTTCCGTGACGCAGCTGGGCGATTCAAACGCAACCCAATGTCACGTTCCTGACAGTGGTATCAATCAGAGATTAGCAACGGTGTTTTGCAATTATGCAAGCAACAGCTTTGCTTTGCAATTATGCAAGAAACAGCGGCGGCAAAATGCACAACAAAGAAAATCATACAGGAAGAGGAGAATTGTACGGTAGAATATCACGCAACGCTTCCTGGGCACGAACCCCAGGAATCACGAACGCCAGGAATAATGATTGTTGGTGTTTAACGACGCACCAACTGCCAAGGTTTTATTGTGTTGCCAACTCTCACCCTGTTGGAAGGGTTTTTGGAGAAATGTCAGGCAGCAGGTGGCAATGTGAATGGTCGATACCTACTCCAGAAGGAGAACATGAACCAATTTAGAGGACAAAAGTAAGGAAATACAACCTGGTAGAAGCGCTATACAGGTGAAGTGAAAGTCAGATTGCAAACAATAATAAAAAATCTTAGTCTTTGAGGTATGGAAAACACCCCACTTTAGGTTGAATCCACAGCGGTATGCACTGAGACCATTCCGTACGTTCAGTGTTTATGAAAAAGTTAATGTGACTCATCATTAAACACACAAACAACTCATCATGGTGCTGCTAACCTGGTCATTAGGCTTTGTTAACGAGTCATTTCCTTCTCAGAAGACCTAGACACAGATGTTCCCTTGTATTTGTTCCCAAACTCCCGAATCATCAAACAAACCAGACAAATCAGGGGCTTCTGAAGTACACTCACTGATATTGGAGGGGTTTTGGTTTATTTTCCTGACATTGGCCGAGTCATCTCATTAAAGCTGAAAACCTCCCCCGACATGCCAAACCGCTATCACTACTCAGTCTTCCCCAGGAACCAGAACTATTTCAAACATCACCACTAACGGATGGTGCGGTAACGCCCCCGTAAAACTAATTAAAACCACCAAATAGTCACCCCAGCCAATAAAACTAGCCACCCAGTAAAAGCCCCACATAGCCAGCGCCGCAGCCTGCGCCGAGTTAATTCAACTGAGGATGTTTGCTGTCTGTCTGAGGATGTTTGTCATCTGTCATAACATTTGTCATCGCGTTCCCAAGGTTCGTGGGAATCGCGCGGAAACCGTGTGTATTTTGTATGGAAACATTGCCGTTTCGAAAATTTAGAGTCGCGGCGAGTCTTATATATGACAAGTAACATATTTCTTACGATGCTGGCTGGGCGCTTTTTATCTGGGGTCGCACAGAACGTTTGGTTACGTATTTCTAAACAGCACCGAGATTCAGGGTTATAACATCTCTAAAAATCTCTATAACATCTCTAAAAACCTAAGCATCTAAAGCCCTGACCGCATTAAATCAGTCAGTAATATGAAATGTAATAGTCAAACAGGGACCTGATAGAAGTGCGATTGAATTATCAGTATTTCGACATATTCATACTGGTATATTACAAACGCTTCCACTCAAATGGGACCACAACCATAAATGGTATTTGTTTAACCAGCTGCCTGCTCTGTCGACGCTTAGTACTCGGTACACGAAATGAAACAAGGAACACGGTACACGAAACACGAACACGGTACACGAAATACGAACACGGTACACGAAACACGAAAACGGTACACGAAACCAGAGCCGGATTCAGGCCACTGGTTTGGGTGGAGGCCAGAAGTGCCCAAAATCTTGAAACACATTTTTTTGCAAAGCGAAAGTCAGACGGTTTGAAAACACAAATACCTCTCTGAAACCCTGTCTGGACCCGCCGCTGCACAAGGCAGGATGATGCTTCCACGCCACAGTGCAGAGGGGATTCCAGCACCGTTACAACACATCCTGTCCGAAAATCCCCCGCCCCCTAATCTTGTGCTGTCAACACGGCGAATTGCACATCAACATTGGGAGCCGTGGCGGTCCAGTGACGGCGTGCAAGATAAATAATGTTGATTCTCTGTTACAAAGAATAAGTATAATGAATAAGACGAGACAGTGAATGATGTTGGAGTGCACCACAGAGCTATGGGTGTCATGAGCAGGGTTGGATGTCTATCAGTAACCGGGAGTTTTCAGGCGACATTTCAGAGGGCGCCATCGACCTTTCAGAAGGACGCCGTGACCATTCTTCAGGGTGCCGAGGTTCGATCGAGGGGAAAATTCCCCCTTTCTCCCAAAATCCGTCCATGAATATGTATCTTGGCGGAGCTAACTGCACTAGATTCAGTAAGAGTCTCTTTAGAGATTGAGAAAGAGAATTACGGATTAGAAAGAGATTCCTGCAACAACATAAACTACATGCAGAAATTTGTCTACACCGCGCAGGCCAACCTATTTTCCCGAAATAATCGGGCCAACCGATTTTCTAGTACAACAGTTTCCAAATCAAGACCTATGCAATTTTCCCTCTGCTCCCCCAAAACTGTCGGCTGTGACCGCCCCTGCGCCCCAGCACCTGGCACTCTGCCTGTTTCCGTCCCCGTCCGGAAGTGCCCCGCCCCTCTGATGACGTCACGGCCCACGTGGGAGGCGGAGCGTGACGCTGCATGCGAACGGTGCTGAAATGGGGGTCAGTGGGGCCGGGTACCTGGGTGGTGGCCGAGGCAGGACACTGTGACGCTGTGGCCAGGGTTCCGTTCTGTCAGCTGGACTACAAGCGTGAAATCATCTGTGAATGTCGGGGAGGCGCAACACTAAATCCTGTGACACTGTTGTAGCCAATGTGTCCTGCAACTGCTTTTCCGCGCGGTGCAATGTAATTCAAGAAAAGGGGGTAGAAAGCATAACGAAAATGTTCTACCCCCAAACAAAAAGAGAAAAAGGTATAGAAAATTTTTAACCCACGGACACGTTTTGTTTCGAATTGGTCAGCTTCAACCTCGGAAAAAACTAGGACGAAAACACACGGAAGAAAAGCGTTAGCAAAGCAGCCTGTATGTGTATGTGTAACATTCCTGAACCCCATTATCACCCACAGTCTGCTGCTGTGAGGAGCGAAGGCGCTGGTTGGGGGGGGTGCACATGTCCCAAAATATTGAAAAAGCACAGTTCTTCTCGATAAAATCGGCGCGAGCCGGCGGGTTTAGGGGCAAATGCCTGTTAATCCCCCTCTCTGGATCTCTGGATCCGCCCTTGAAGATACGTAACCAGTGGCAATAACGAGCCGGCGCGTTCGTCCCACTGACCTGTACTTAATCTCGTCCCGAACAGAGACACAACCGCTGCCAATAAAACCGACAGCCTCCGACGGTTTAACCACGCTGTAACGTTACGTTTCGGACCGAGTCTGTGATGAAACACACCAGTTATTGCTCCCGGAGATGGAGCAGAGGCAGGCGAGTTAAAGAAACTGAGCTGCTCCAGAAGGCTGGGTTCTCTTCAACAATGCCTTTATATAGGAGGCTGCAGTAAAGGTGGGTCTAGGACAGAATAACGGTTTCGACAGAATAACTGGCAACCCCATAGCTTTTTAATTTCGTAAGTCTTTTTTAAAGTTACAGCAAGGGGTGTTCAAAATTGTTGTTTGATATATTTTAGCATGTAAAAATAAGGCCTGGAATTGTTTAAAATCAGATGAAATACAATCCGTTAGCATTAAAACAAAAATATTGCGTGTGGATGGTTTTTAGGACGCTCAGTGTCTGCGGCTAAACCGGGCCCATTCATCACCTTATTTTATAAAACTTCACAGGAGGGTCTGTCTTCGGCAATGCCACCAAGGTATTAAATGAGTTTACGAATGCTGCTGGTCTTCGGTTGTCCTGCCCTCATTGTTTCACCCAAAGCTATAGAGTACCAGGCTGGTTCAAGTTCTGAGAGATTATCGAAATTCTCCGACAGTAAAAAGCTAGTGCACGTTTTAGATAGACAACTTTAAGAGCTTTTAAACAAAGTCGATTGAACAAAACCCATGCGGTGGTTGTCCTTTAACAGCCACTCAAAAGCACCCAACTCCCAGTAGAGTCAAGCTGTAAAACGCCTCCGGCGATGCGACGGTGACGTCAGCGCCCATCAGCCAACGACACTGACGTCACAATGTTGTCAGCCAATTTGAACTGGAGCCGGTTTCATCAGGCTTGACGGAGGCTGTAGATGATCTCAAATACAACCTCTGTGGTAAATTGCACAAGGTGTGTCTACCCCTCCTCTGTCACCCAGGGAGTCAGCCATTAGGGCCGGTTGAAAGATATACTGCAGGGTTCACCGAAGTTCCTAACAATCTGTGCCAAATACGGCAACGAAAAACTGTTTCACCTCATTAGCTGAAAGTTCATATGTCACAATACCGTGCCTTTTACAGTCAAATGTCATGGCTGTCTCCATTACATATCTAGATTGATAAAACGTACTTCCACACACAATACCATCCACATAGTCAATACCACAACGCCATGGAAGCAAACAGTAGGGGGGATATTTTCCTCTAATCTGCAACAACACCAACGCAGACACAGAAACAGTGAGAAAATCGTGTAGAAAGCAGCTGGCAGTTGTCTTGGTAAAGCAGATAGCCTGACGAGATTGGCTACAGACACGCTGGGTATGCTACAAAAAAGCCAGCTTCCTTCTCAAGAGCGTACAAAAGGATGGGATTAGGGGAGATCGCGGATAAAGAATATAGCTTAGTGGGCGGAGCTAACATGAGACAGATATGGAATAGAGAAAATCCAGACAGGTCCTGTGGCGGATACAAAGGGCGCTAAAGGCTCAAGCCCACCTCCCGAAATGTCCGAGTGCCTATAGTAAATACATAACCCGAGACTGTTCCAAGGTAATGACGGGGGAGGTTCGAGTCCCACTAACCCCCCCCCTTCCCAAGAAGTCCTGGATCCGCCAGTGGATAGGTTCATACATTTCGGATATGTTCCAGACAAAAGATAGGGCCTCATGGGAAGCTCTACCGCAACACAAAAGCATAACAATTCGGCGAAAACTACACCTGGATGCAAAGTGAACAAAGTACAGTACCTACCAATGTACCACAC
The DNA here is from genome assembly GCA_034440635.1 of Lepas anatifera. NCBI lineage: Eukaryota > Metazoa > Arthropoda > Thecostraca > Lepadidae > Lepas > Lepas anatifera. The sequence continues at coordinate 31,863 of JAOTON010000678.1, read as the reverse complement.
CGGGAATTAGAAAACCGGAAGATGAGGCAGAACATATGGTTTTATTGGTTTTCTTCCATTTACACATCCAATTACTTCCAGTTCTTTCAATTAGCTGGAAGCTAACAAAGCAACCACAAAAGGAACAAGATACGGCGATAATATTAGGGCTAAAGCAGCGGAAGTCTATACCGGGATGGAAATTCCGACCGGTAAAAATAGATGGGCTAGTTATAGGGATAGGGCACTTAACTCCTTTGTCCGAAGAAGTTCCTCGAATGAAAGACAAGAGAAGTTCCAAACCTGTACTGGATCGACCTTCAAACACTAAAGTCGATGGCCTTCAAAGTCTACCAGCCGCGGCGTAAAGCACATGCGGGGGCTATTAATCGCTTTTCCTGGAAACTCTTTGAATCCCCGTTTATTACTCTGCCGACTCAAGGTCACTCAGAGCATCGTAGCATAGGACGCTCAAGGCAGTCCGAACAATCCTCGCCATACTGTTTAAATCCCTGTTACCTTACACACATCAACCTTCCACACTTACTCGCATCACTCACACTTACACAAATCAGTCTTACACACTTACAAACACCTTACACACCAAATTACAACAGACGCAAACATCAACAACACACCAAACACACCTACAAACACCACACACCAAACACTTACACACCAACACAATGCCCAGAACACAACATCACCACACTTACACAAATCAGTCTTACACACTTACAAACACCTTACACACATCAATATTACACATTTACACACATCAGTAACATCAGATGCCTCAGAACTTATCAATCAGATAAATCCGATCTCCTAAACCATTGTTTGAGAGCTCAATGACACTCAAAAACAGATATATAATCAAAATTCAATCAACACTGCGGTGTTCAGTGCAGTGTGCATCAACCCACAATGCACTGTGAAAGCTGCAAGATGACACATTTCTAGTTAAAACAATGTTTGAAACATGTTTCAAACATCAACTTCAGACATCCTAATTCAATTGATATCATCAGAGGTAGAACGATAGCACAAAAACAGGCCCACTTAACGATCTTTTCCCCAAAAATGTCGGTGAAGCCCTATCAAAAGCAGATCGGAGGGAAGCGGAAAAGCAGCGGAAACATGACTACTTCCCGCTGGAAACGGTCATTTGCCCCTTCTGCAAACGGCCTGCCCATAAGTCGACTATGAACTAAAACTGGAATGTCTCTAAAGGATCAAAAGGCCTCATCCCGACAGTTCAGTAAAAACCGAACCTGTTACATGCGTAAGAACGTCATTGGGAGTCTAAGGTGTATTCCCATGCCGTTTCTTTCCGGTCAGCGCCATAGCGTCAATAGCTAAGATCACGAACATTGAGGAAGGGGATTATGGCCCCCTGCCCCCCCTCCTGTCCTTCGCAACTATGCCGCAGGTAGGTGCTGGTCTTTCTTCGTCCCATAATCCCCCAGTCAGCACTGCATTCATTCATTCATTACACAGAAATGACTTGTCATATCGCGCTTAACCGCTATCCAAAATTTCACTTCAGTTAGCTCCCCTATCCCGGGTCCTGGATCCGCCCATGCACCCAATTCATCCACTTACTGATCCGGTTTCCAAACTGCGTTTCACCGGAAGCGGGTATCTCCGTTAATAGATTGATGCACCGTTTTCATCGTCTTCCTGTTTCATCTTCTAAAGAATCGCACCGATGCCCGAGAGCAGTCAGTCAGCAGCAGCGGCGGATCCAGGAGTGAAAGAAGGTGGGGTCAAACACACTACTCCGTGAATACGTCTGACGATTTTAACTATTTTGCTTTCATAATAGTAAACATTCAAAAGTAGTATGTTCCCAATATTTGACAGGTCCCAACTTACCCCCAAAATATGCGATCTGGTATCGCCCCTGTTCGCCAAACAGCCGGTGTCCGTAAGGCAGTATTTCAATCGAAGTTTAATCACTGCCGCGGGAAGCAATTATATGCGTGGACAGGAGTCTTCTCCCAGAGGCGATGCCAGGTCCAACGGAGCTGTACTGCCGGTTTCTGTTTATTATGAATCATATCCTTACATTACATCACATTTTAATAGTGCAATAGATTACGGTATCGTTTTATTACAGTTTTGGTCAAAATTGGTGACAGCGGTGCAAGTGGGTATAGTTTTTCATGCTGTTTTTTTTACTATGTGTCGGTTGGAAAGTAACTGCAAACAATGTGTAAGTCTTCACGGTTCAAGTTTACCAACTATGTCGCTCAAGAGAATAACTTTGCTTACCTATGCTTCTGTCTAGTACCATTCGACTAGTATTCGCACTGGTTAGCATGAATAATTTTCATACACAAAAGAGAAGCGGAAATTATGTTTGCGCAAAAATTACGAGTTTCAAAATATCAAGCAGGCTGGATTCAGGCTAGATCTTCAAGCTACATAACAGTGGAACACCACAAAAATCTGATACCCCAATCCCCCCAACCACATACCCCTGCATCCGCCTCTGGCCAACACCAGCTGACTCACGGAGATCAATCACAGCCATTGAGGAAGCGTATTACCGCCGTTAAAGCAGGACCTGTGCCCGGGGGCGACAGATATCGAGCCCGGAAATGGATGGGTAAAAGTCCGGCATACCCAATTACCTGGTGATACGGACAGAAGTGACGGCGGCGAGCGCTAACACGTGAGGAAGGCAAGGAGGAGGAAGCACGTGGTTGTTTGGTGGTAATGTTTTTAGCAGGAGGTTTTAGAAGGCGATCTTTAGCAGAATGGCCTGATAGTTCAAGAGCGCTCCCCTTTTCTGAGCATGATTATGATATAAAGTAAATTTGTTTGTTATTTGAGTTTAAGCAACGGTCAAAAATTAATAGCAGCTGTCTAATAATCATCCCAGCTGAAAAAATTAGATACTTTCAGTCCCGACAATGTTCCATTCATTGAATATTCATTCAGACACATTCTTAGGTTATTACATAAAAGAAGGTAACCATTAGGCCGATACTAATTTGTTCCTTTGAGTAATAGTTTCTTGATTTCAGGCGCTCTTTTAAAACACTTCTCCCATGTGATAGAAAACGGCTGCAAGATCATCCATCAGTCCTCAAACTTATCACAAGAAACTTTTTAGCGCATTTTGTTGCCCTACTCCCTCAACCATACAATTTTGCGCTAACCGCAATCATATTATCTTAAACCATTACCTGGTCACAAATAATAACAGTGATCTTTATTTGTCCTTGGTGAAATAATCTTAACTTCTGTTTCAATTAGGCAAATGAGAATTGCGAGATTGGACCGCTGAAGGCCAGGCAGAGGTGAAGCGATTGTGTTACCTTTATAATCAGATATCCCAAGCTACCACACAAACTGGCATGTTGGTGAGTCAGTCCTATTTTCGGCTCGTCACGTTCGCTTTAGCCGCATGAAAAAGCGCTTTACTTGAACGCCATAGACGCTTTGTGAGAAACATACCCACTCGCGTAACATCTGGAACACCTGCGCTTTTTCCTTCACTTCGTGCGAACTGCTTCATGAGTTGTCAATGAAATCCCGTTCGCTCTAGATATTTTCAATACAGCGGCTCGATCTCGTGGTTTATAAATCATTACCACCTCCGTCGGCGTCTTCCACTAGCCCAGTTGGTACTCCACCGCGTCATATGTTCCCAAATACATCATCAGATCTCGGCTGTTCCCACAGAGAAAGTCATGTGATCGAGATCATTATTCCTCGATATCAGACTCTGCAATGGATTTAACATTGTCACGTACTTTTCTTAAATATTTTCCCACTCAGCAAACCAAATTTCCCAGAACCATACTCGACGTCGCCATAAACTACCAAACCCGATTAAGACAGCTGACATTTTCACCCACCCTTCCAGAAAAAGCTACAAAGTTGTGAGCAAAATCCAGGGATGATATCGATACTCAGTCAACTGAAACTTGGAACTGAAACTCAGTCAACTGAAACTGGTCTTCCCTGCTTTATTTGACAGCATCTCAGACCAGCTAGCGTTTCAGTCGAGCAAAGTGGAGCAGTTCTATTTTATGCGGCCCGTGTTGTGCTTGACAACAAATAAACGTTAAGGACTTCTGATAGTCTCCTGCTTCACATCTGTTTCGACCTACTTCCGACAAAACTTCATTTCTTTGCGACCATCTCTTCATCAGTTACCGATCCAATTCTATCCGCTCCAAATATTTTCAATACGCCGACTTTATCCCGTGCATTATAAATCACCACCACCTCCCTCCTACAAAACTTCCCACAACTCCCACTGCGCCCAACTCGCCATATGTTCTCAACACCTCTCATCAGACCCGTATTGTCACACCGCCCGGGCATCGTCACACTCAGCGTCACACTGAGCGTCACGTGTCTCCCT